>CAUYUJ010014720.1:37500-95000 GCA_963575745.1 Prorocentrum cordatum
TGGGCATGGCTTCGGCGCGGAGGTCCTGCCTCCGCCGAACACGGCGCGAATAATGGAACGACACGGGTGTGCGCTCATTGCGGGGTGGCTGCCCCAATGCGAGCAGCTCGGCGTCCGACCCCCTCTCGCCAGCAGAGTCCTCTTCGCCCTGCTGCTCCACGGCGCGCTGGCCGAGCGCACGGACTTGTTGGAGCTCCCCCCCCCCAGTCCACGGCCTGAAGAGGGAGGGAGGAGATCCAGGACGAGGAGCCTCGAATCTCATTTGGAAGCCGAAGAAGAAGAAGAGCGACCTCGGGGAAGATCTTCGGAATCAAAGAAGATCATCGAAAACGCAGGTGGCCGGAGGAAGAATAATCCTCGAAGTGAAGCAATGTCTGGGAGGAATGACGCCCTCGGAGGAAAATATTCGGATCGCATACCATCAGGACGCTGGAGGTGTGGGGAAAGGGCAAAGGGATAACTAATATCCTCGCACACTTCTTTGAAGGGACCCCAGACCTCCGACGTCGATTTGTTTTAATAGCGTGTATCCCCCAGAAATCTAAACCACTTCTCCGGGACCGCCTTTTCATCCTGAAATCTTGGCGGGGGCCTGGCAAAGGCCCTCAGAGGCCAGAAACGCACAACACCTCTCCGCCGTTATTCTTTTCATAGCCCGAGGGGGTCTGGGAAAAGAACAACATCCTCGAAATCGCAATCGGGGCGCCAACAAAATGAGCTTGCCCGGGGGGTCTCCTCGTCAGAAAAGACCCTGCCAGAGAGGAAGAGCAGCTTGTCCGTGGATCGGCGCAAGGACTCCTCGGGGGGGCGGCAGCGAGGGGGAGGAGGAACGCGACGACAAGGATGCCCAGATCTCGGGCGATGTTTGTCTTGTGCGTGTGTGTGTGCAGATATAGAATGGTTTCGCCAACGTGGGTCCCAAGCGTTGCGTTTCTAGCAATAGGCCGAGCGAGTTGCATGTGATGCATTGTATGTGGTTAAATTCACGCGATGCGATCTATGTGGTGCAACCAATCATTTGCTTAACTTGAAGCTGTCCTCTCCACGGCTCGTGCAAACATCCCACGCACCCACCAGCAACTGGGTCGCAATACCTCGGAAGACCGTGACGGTAGGTACCACATGGCACTTTGCAACAACACCGACGCCGATGACGACAGTGACAACGACGACGCCAACGACGACGACGCCGCCGACACCGACTACGACGACACCGGCGACGTCTCCAACGATTTCGGCGACAAGGACGACGACGACACCGACGACGACGACGACGCCGACGACGACGATGCCCACGCCGACGACGACGACGACGCCGACGCCGACGACGACGACGACGTCGCCAACGAAAACGACGACGACGAGGGAGGAGAGAAGACGACGACGGCGACAACGACGACAACGACGAGGGAGGAGGGAGAACGGCAACGACGCGAACGACGAAAAACGACGGAGGACGGCGACGCCGACGACGACAACGACGAGGAAGGAGGGATGACGACGACGACGACGACGACGGCGACGAAATACGAGGGACCACAACGAAACGCCGACGACGGACGACGACGACGACGACAACGACGATGGAAACGACGCCGACGCCAAAGAGGACGACGACGGCGACGAGGAAAGACTGAGGACGACGACGGCGACGACAACGACGACGAGGGAGGGGGGAGGACGGCGACGACGACGACGACGACGACGCAAGAGCGCGCGCGCTCGCTTTTGTTGGAAATCCGCGTTGCGAAACCCTTTTTGCATGTTTTGTTTGAACGCTCGATTTTGACATCTTCCCGGAACTAAGAATTGTTGAACGGCTCCAGCATGCGCCCGCGACGACGCGTGCGCGCAGTTCGTCATATTTTTGCGCAGCATTCTCGCGACGGAACGCGCGCAAGGGCGTTCGAAAGATTTCGACATGCGCGCGCGACGCCCGTTTGGTAGCATCCTCGTTTTGAAAATATTGACACACTGCAATTTTGCTTTGATTTTGTAAGAGCGGTCGCGAGACCCTGTGTTTTTGGATAATGCTTGAAAGCTCGATGTTGAAACCCTTCCGACACGTGGGGTTTTTGAACGATTGCGGCATGTCGCCACACTTGTTGCAAAAAGGGCTTTTCAAACTAATGACTGTTGATGACCGAATGTGCGCGCATGCTATTATTTTTCAGAGGGTGGGGGGGGTCGGTACCGGCCTGGCTGGGAGAATATGAAATCATTGGTCGGATGGACATTGGGTCAGAATCAGATTTGTTTTGCATCGGTTCCCGAGGGGGTGGTGCACATATTTGTTTCTGAGAGAGGGGAATTTTGTGGTGCGATTACAGTTGATAAGTTGAATGGCTTTCGTTGTGCAATATTTCTGGTGCAATCTACGCGGTGCAATCCACTCTGCTGAACTTGAAGTCGCCATCCCCACTGCTCGCGCAAACATCCCGCCCTCCCACCCGCAGTTTGTTTGGCCAAGCTCATGATGCGGGGGGCGGCGGCGCCGCCGATTGCGACATCGATGATCGCATCCTCACTGCCGATGCTCGTCACCGCGAGTCGATGATGAAGGTGGACATCGAAGATGCTCGGACGTGCGCGATGACAAGATGACGCCGGCAACGTTTGCGACAATGACGAAGATGGCACAAGCGACGACGATGTTCAAGGGGGCGACGGCACGAACGATAACGGCGCCAATGATGGCAAGCACGTTGGCGATGCTGATGTCCATCTGTCGATGAGGCAGGTGATCGCGGTGATGCTGACAAGGTTGACAAGGAAATCCGCGCGCGCGGAAGTTCAACAAATCCGTCAGATTGATCATGCGCGCGCGGCGGTGCGCGCACGTGGCCCGCGTGGTATTTGTTTGCAAGGGATTCGCGCCCTCGGCGCATGACAGGAGTATCGCAGGTGCACCGCGTGGTGACACGAAATCGCTGGATTTGGCAAAAATCTGAAGAATCCCATGGTGCCTGCATGATTAAAACATGAGCGCGGGCACAGGACATGTGCAACATTCTTGTTGCAAAACCTTCTATGTCTGTGTGATTGGTGCGACTTTGACATGGACGCGCGCGCGATGAATCTGTCGCATTTTTCTCTGAAGCGGGTTCTTGCAATTAGCTTTCTTATGATGGAGAAGTGCGCGCGCAAAGTATGATTTAACCAAGGTGGCGGGGGGCGATGCCGGCCTGGCTGGATTAATGTGACTTCACATGCGAATTCATATTTAGGATGGACGAGTGTGCAGAATACATGTGAAATTGCAATACCCCCGGAGGGGCAATTAACTCGGGGGTGGCAGTTACCTCCGAGCGTTCAAACTTGCAACTTGAGGTTGTCGACCCCACTGCTCGCTCCATTGTCTCACCCACCAGCCCGCAACTTGGTTCGCAAGACCCATGCGGAGGAAATTGCGATGAGTGCTTGGTGTTGGTTGGTGCATCTCTGCGGCCGCGCCAGCCCGCACATGCACGCGCGCGCAGGGGCCAGCTAGCTTGGCGCGACCGACGCGGCCGCGGTGGCACTTACCGCTGGGCACATCCCAGCGGGCACTTCAATGCGAGTCGGAGACTTGGGCAGGCGCGGTCTCATGGCAACGTCGACAACGGTAAACGCGATGCTGATAATAGCGATGGTTGTGACGGTGGTGGCGATGACGACGGCAAGGACAATGGGGGCGCCGATGTTGGCACGACGACAACGACGACGGCGTCCTCGCGTCGGCGGTGAAGGTTCCGGAAGGAATTCGAAACGCGCGCGCGGCCGACGCGCGAGAGTGGCCCGCGTGCCATTGTTTGACGCTGATGGCCCCCCCCTCCCCCAGCACGCGCGCCGCGGGGTTCGGATGATCGAGCTGGACATGCGGCGCGAGAGACCCGTTTGGCCAAATGCGATGGCACTGTTGAAATGCCTAGGGTGTTTTCAAAACTTCGCCAAAGCGCGCACTTCTTCCTTGTGGAAACAAATATTGCAAAACCATGCGTTTTACATGTGTCGGGGGCACTTGTTTTTGACGTCGCAACGAAACCGAAGGTTTTCGAAGGATCTCGGCTTGCGCGCGCGACGACGCGCGAGCATGCACTTCGCCCGCGCATTTGCACGGGGCTCTTGCGACAGACATGCGCGCGCGGGAGACCCGTTTGGTGGAACGTTTCACAATCTGGGCAACATCTATGGCTCTTCTCCAGAATTCGAAAGGGCGCGGCGAGGGTTTTTCCTGAACACCTTTGTTGCGGGGCACTCACAGGGCGCGACCGCGAGGAGAGGGAAGGGGGGGGGGCCCGCGACGCGCGCTCTCTGGGCCAGCTCCGCGAGCGCGCCCCGATGCGAGAGGCATTCTGCCCACCCGCCCCATCCCCTGCCCACCCGACCCCGTCCTTGCCCGCGCCAGGAAGGGCGGGGGCAACGCAGGCGCCCGCCTGCCCCCTCCCCGCCCGCGCCCTCGACCGCGACCCCTAGAGCCCCACCCCAGGCCTCTGAGCATGGGGCGGTTGTGATCCCAGCCGCGCCCGCGCAGGCGGGGCGCGCAGGCCCATGCCCAAGCCCAGTGCACGGCGGCCAACGGCGAGTCACCAGGGCGCTGGCTCTGGATCTGTCCCAGCAAAGGGGGGCCGACGACGACGGAAGCCGACTGGTGGGGGTGTTTGAGACTGCCGAAGCAAGGGGCGCCGGCGCGCCCCCCCCCCCCCGGGCCTCTTCTCTAAGCGGCGTGTCTACGCGCCGGGCCACGGGCGAGCCGGGCCGCGCGGCTGCGGCGGGGCGCCTGATGGGGGGCAAGATGTCCCCGAACTAGCGCCGCCGCCGCCCTGAACGCGGCTCGTGTGCCGGCGGTTCCCCTTTGCATTGGGCGGAGGGTGGGGGATCGAATTTGACCCCCGCTGAGGCGCGCGTTGCGCGCTGGACCCAGAATGACCGCGCTCGACTCCGCGGGCCCCGCACGCCCGCGCCCGACGCAGACCATTGCCGGGGCGAGCGAAACCGACGTGGCACGAAACAAGGGGAAACCCCACAAGATGCGCGCCGGCTGAGCCAGCTCCGCGAGCGCACCCCGATGCGAGAAGCAGTCTGCCCACCCGCCCCATCCCCTGCCCACCCGACCCCACCCTTGCCCTTGCAGTGAATGGGGGGGGGGGGGGCGCATGCGCCCCCCTGCCCCCTCCCCGCCCGGGAGACGCCCGCGCCCCCGGGCCCCTGGAGCCCCGCCCACAGCAAGCCTCTGAGCTGGGGGCGGTTGCGGGCCCAGCCGCGCCTGCGCAGGCGGGGCGCGCAGGCCCATGCCCAACGCCCCTGCGCGGAGGCCCGCGGCGAGTCACCAGGGCGCTGGCTCTGAATCTGTCCTAGCAGAGAGGGGCGGGCCGACGACGAAGGAGGACGGCGGGCGGTAAGCGTTTGAGATTACCGAAGCAAGGGGTGGCGCAGTCTCGCCGAAGCGCCAGCAGGAAGCCCAGGCCGCCCCGCAATTGCGTGTTCGGCTGGGGCTACCCCCCGATCCGCGCTGATTACGTCGGCTCTAGCGGGGGAGGGGGCGCCCCGAGGCGCGCCGGAAGAAAACCAAACACACACGCACGCGCACACACACACACACGCACGCACGCGCACACACACACACGCACACACACACACACAGACACACACACACACACGCACCGCCCAGGACAACGCTTCGTGCACGCGCGGCGGAATGCTCGGAGACACAGCCAGCGCAGGCAGCTGCGCGAAGCAAGGGCCGGGTGCGACAGGCTGGGCCGAGCCCCCGACGCGCCGCCACCAGTGCCTCCGCGCGCGCCGCCTAGGCCCAGAGGGGCAGACCCCCCCATCCCCCGGGGGCGCGCGTTTCGCGCCTGACCCAGAACGGCCGCAGCGAGGGTCAAGTCCCCCCCCCGTGCTCGACTTCGTCAACCCCAAATGCCCGTGCCCGACCCAACCCAATGCCGGGGCGAGCGAAAATCTATGCTGCAAACCTCTCAGAAACCCTTATGCTCGGAGGGTTTCGACGTGCGCGCGACGACACGCGCGCGTGCACTTCGTCCCGTCTTGCGCCGTATTCTTGAGAATTCATGATTTCTGATAAACGAGCGCGCGCGCAGAATGCCCTCCCTGTGTAGCAAGGATGAGGGGGGTAAATCCCATCCTGGCTGGCATGGTATGAACTCATATTCGGGGTGGACGATGGGGCAGTATCGCATGCAGTCTGCACCTCCCCAGGAAGTCCGGCCTCGGGAGGATCCCATGTTTTAAATATAAACAGAAGAACGCAGACAAATGTGCCATCTTCGCGGCGCCATCCACGAGTTGCAAATAATCTGGAAAAAACTACAGCTGCCAACCCCATGGCGCGCGCAATCATTCCACCCACCCGTTACTCAGATTGCAGCTACACTGCGGCGGCGAGTACGATGGCTCCTTTACGTAAGCTGGCGCGTCGCTGCGGCCGCGCTATCGCGCGCTGGCTCGCGCGCGCAGCGGCCCAATATTCTGGCGCGACGGACGCGGCCGCGTTTGCCCCGGCCGCTTGGGAGTTCCCATCGCGCCTCGCAGGCTGCGCTGACGCGCGGGGGCTTCAGTGCGATTTGGCGACCCGCGCGGGCGCGGCATCGCGGCGACGCCGACAACGGCAGACGCGACGATTGAAGTAGCGGCGATTGCGTCGACGACGGCGATAACGACGGCGAAGCCAAAGACGGCGCTGATGACGATCGCGCCAGCGACGACGCTGGCGCCCATGCGTCGGCGATGAAGTTTGCAAAGAAGGTCGACGCGCGCGCGGCCGTCGGGCGCAGGTAGCCCGCCCGGCATTACTTGACGGGGATCGCGGCCCCCCCCCCTCCAGCACTCGCAGAACGCGCAGTTGGCCGAATTTGATGAACGGGTAGAAACATGTTCCTTCGGAAATCGCAAGATCGCGCGCGCAGACCTTCTGTGATGTTGCAAAACCGATTGTTTTATTTGTTTCGGGGCATTCTATTCCGAAATACACGCAATACCCCCCAAGGTTTTTTTTCCACGGTCTCAGCAGGTGCGCGCGAAAGGGCGCCCGCGTGCACGTCGCCCCGGTATGTTCAAGTATTGTTTTATGAAAATACATGAAATCTGAAAACAAAAAAAAAGCTTGGCTGGCTCATCTGTCGAGCATGCTGATTGTTGCGCAAGATGGGCGGGGGGTTCGACGCCAGCTTGGCTGGGGTGCAATGCCAAAGGCGAACTGCGCATCCCACGGGGGCGCCGTTGAGCCCGCCTTCGGGAGGACGGTGGAATCTCTGATCTTTCAGAAACGCGTATATATATATATATATATATATATACATACATGGCGCGCTCTACGCGGCGCAAGAAAAATTACGACCTGCGCGGAATAATTACTGCACGCGCTGACCGCAATGAATTGCAAATCCCACGGCTCGCTCAACCACCCCGCCCACCGACCGCAACTTTGTTGGCAGACCCCTTGCGGCAGCGACTGCGATGACTGCCCCACGCTGGCCGGCGCATCGCTGCGGCCGCGCTAGCGTGAGCAGAGCCGCGCGCAGAACGGCCAGCTAGTCTGGCGCGACCGACGCGGCCGCGGTGGCGATGCCTGTTGGTGATATCCCAACGCGTTCCGCAGGCAGCGCCAACGCGCGGGCACTTCAGGGCGAGTCGGTGACTCGAGCAGGCGCGGTACCATGGCGACGTCAGGAGAAATCGAAAACGAGGCTGATTTTAGCGATGCTGGCAACGATGGCAGGGGCACGGCCAATGACGGCGCAGAGATTGACCTTGCCGATGACGACGATGGCGCCCACGCGTCGGCGATGAAGTAACGAGAAGGATCTCGACGCGCGCGCGCGGCCGACGGGCGCGAGCGGCCAGCGTTGCATCATTCGACAGGCATCGCGCCAACCCCGAAAAACAACAAGCGCGCAAGAACGTTCCGAATGAGTGCGACACTCGCGCGTCAGAGGCCCGTCTGATAGAATGTGCTGAACATGCTAAGAACCAGAAGCAATTGTCTGAAGAATTCGCACAGGCGCGCGCGAAGACTTTTAGGTATTACCCGTGGTGCGAAGCCATGCGTTTGTTTTGGCTTGGGGGAAGATGTATGTTTGCGGGGCGCTTGATTTTTTGAAATCCTTCAAACATCGATCAGTCTTCGCCTGATTTCGGCATGCGCACGAGACAACGCGCGCGAGCGTGCATCGTCAAGTGTTTCGCACCCCTTGCAAACAGATGACGTTTTATCAGCCTGTGTGTGCGCGCGTGCTGTTATCTGACGAGGATGAGGACAGGCGGGTTGACGCCGGCTTGGCTTGGATGGTGCTGTTCCATGCCAAAAACAAACGAGGGGGCAGAATCATGAATTGCACACCCTCAACGTGGATCGATCAATCTGAGGCGGGCGGGGGGAGCGGAAAATCCAAGTGGTGCAGAACACGCGGTGTGATCCATGTTGAGCAACCTGTGTTGCGCAATGAAGGTGGTGCAACGCGCGTGGTGCAATCCCTGTGGTGCAGTATATGTGGTGCAACCTGTTTTTCGCAATAAAAGTGGCGCAACTCACCCCGTCGGGCTCGAAATTTTCAAGCCCACAGCTCGCGCAATCATCCCGCCCGCCTGACCGCAACTTGGCTTGCAAAACCCACGCGGCAGCCCTTGCGATGATTGCTTGGCGTTGGCTGGCGCATCGCTGCGGCCGCGCTAGCCGCGCTAGCGCTTGCAGGCCCACGCGCTGAGCGGTCAGCTACTTTGGTTGGCGCGAAGGACGCGGCCGCGGCGGCGCTGACTGCGGGGGGCTTCCCATCGCTTTACGCGGGCCGCGTTGATGCGCGGGCCTTTCAGCGCGAGTCGGTGACTCGGGCGGGCGCAGTACCTTGGCGACGTCGACAATGCCAGTCGCGGCTGACGATGACGATGACGACGGCGCGGCCACTGACGGCGCCGATGCTTGTGTCCGCGCTTCAACGCTGAAGGTTTCGGAAGGATTTCGACACGCGCGCGCAGCCGACGGGCATCAACAGAAATTGTTCGCGCTCCGTGCGGACTTCTTGGATCTAGGGTGGGACCCCCTGGCGACGCCTCCGACGCCGCCCCTGGCTCGCTGCGCGCGCCACGGAGGGGCAAGCGGCAACGCGGCAGGTGTCGACGTCGTCGCCGACATCGGCGAGACCCATGAATGCGACGACGACGGCGACGTCGACGTTGTCGAAGACGCGAGGATGATGTGGACGCCGACGGCAAATTGATGTCGCCTGTGTATACAGGTCATGTCTCCCGCCGTTGCCGACGTTTCCAGGTCGCTTGCCGATGACAGCGAGCAACATGGAAAGTCCCTAAACGCCTAAAGTCCCAAGGGGGAAGTTCCTACCGTGAGCTTCGAAAGGGCGGTCTGAAGTGCGACCACGACATGTACGAGTGGAGTTGCGGCGGACTGGGTGTGCAGATCCAGTTTCTGTTCTGAGCGGCGGGTCCACTTCCTGCCTAATGGACCTGTCCCTGATCTCAGGTACGCCATTCCCCTTCTTCCAATCATCTGATTGGGTTTACGTGGGGGGGCGCCCAAAAATCAGATCCAAGGCCCAATAGCAGGTCCATGTTAAGATACCACGGGGGGCCCTTTCGGCATGGAGCGGAGCGGTTTCCATTTCCATAGGGGAATCCTCTGTGCTCCGCAAAATCGAATGAGGACAACATCAACAGGTCTGGAATAGATCAAGGTTCATCCCTGGGACTCGGCAAACGTGGAGGATGTATCGACCGTCGCGGCCATATCAGAGCGCTCCCGAGAGTTCTGAGAGCGTTACAGAATGCCCTGGAACGACCTCCTCTTGGCAAGATCATAGGCCAGAACAAGTGCCGAACACCTGTGGAGCAATTCCCGTGGGACCTGGATCCTCACCTCCGTCGCATGATTTCTGCAATGCGCTGCCGCAGAGGGGGCCTGGGATCCAGTTTTGGTGGCCCCAGGGCCCAGCAAAGGATCGCCCCAGAGGCCGAAATCGAGAAACACCGCCCCGACTGGCCAAATCAGACTGCCGGACATCTAATATTGCTCCACGGCGCCGTGCACTCCACCTGGCTTGAAGATCCCACAACCGTGTGGTGACGGTGCGGCGACCTCGGAACCCCAAGAGACCTCACCGCACGTCACCGCACGGTTTTTGGGACCCTGGAGGCCCCTGTCGCCCAAGACATCCTCGGAGAGGGACTCGAGTCCCAAAGCCGTGCGGTGACCCCGGATCCCCACGGATTCACGAGACGGTGTGGTTACCAAACCGTCTGGGGGCCTCCGACCGACCTCCCGCACCGCGAGGGTCCTCGTCGAGCCCGGAGTGGCCCTTGGACACCAGCAGCTGCGACGCGCGCCTGTGGGCATCCCCGACGACCTCGGCGCCCCGCCGACGTCGCCGTCGGGCGAGAAGGAAAAAGGGAGGGAGGATGAGTAGAAGGAGGAGGAAGAGGAGGAGGAGGAGGAAGAGGAGGGGAGGGTGGAGTAGGAAGAGGAGGAGGAGGAGAAGGAGGAGGAGGAGGAAGAGGGGAGGGAGGACGGACGAGGAGGAGGAGGAGGAGGAGGAAGAAGAAAAGGACGAGGAGGAAGAAGAGGAGAGGATGAGGAGAAGGAGGAGGAGGAGGAGGAGGAGGGGGAGGAAGAGGAGGAGGAGGAGGAGGAGGAGGAGGAGGAGGAGGAGGAGAGAGAAGGAGGCACAGGAGGAGAGGCAAGAGGAGGAAGAGGAGGCAGAGTAGGATGGGGAGACGAGGAGGGAAGGATGAGGATGAAAGGAGGAGGATGAGGCAGAGGCGAAGGAGAGGAGGAGAAGGATGAGGAGGAGGATGTCACTCATGAAGCACGGGTTCATCTATATCCGCCACCTGGGGGACCGATGACCAGGGCCTCCAGGAGGCGGCATATACGGATATGACTGGGCCCCCTGAGGCTCGAGTATATCCATATCCGCCGCTTGCCGAGAGGTCCCAGAAGCTCGATCACTCAGGCGGTGATTATATGGATACATCTCCGTCCTGGAGAAATAAGAAATGAAAAGGTGCCAGAGCAACACGCGCGACGGGAGGAGAGCGAGCCCAAGCAACACCCGCCCAGCATAGTCAGTGATGATGCAGCCACCCCCGCTTCGGGAGGACGAATGCGGAGGTGGCTGAGCAGTGGGGGCAATTTCCCAGATAACTCTCTGAGAACTAAGAGGGCTTCGGAATCAGAAGCCAGAGCCGCAGGGTAGCCCCAGAGCTCGTTCGCTCCTCCGCTCCTCCTCCTCCTCCTCCTCCTCCTCCTCCTCCTCCTCCTCCTCCTCCTCCTCCTCCTCCTCCTCCTCCTCCTCGAACTCGCAGCGTGTCCCGAGAGGCCTTCTCCTAACTCCTGATGCGCATGCCTGGAAGCTCTCCAGAAGGTCCCTCCGGACGTTCTCCGGGTCCTGCCAGAGTCTTCCGCAAGCCTTTCCACGCCCTTGTGGTGCCCTGCTGCCCAGGGTTTGGATCCCACATGTGGACTGGCCCGCCTCCGGAGAGGCCGGCCCAAGCAGAAGCGGGACAGAGGTGAAACGTAAGAGCATTCAGCGCCACAGTGGCCACGCAGCGGGGGCACGGTGCGCCGCGGGGGTGGAACGGCAGTGGGAGGGGAGGGGCGGGCGGAGGAGCAGCAGCACAGCAAGTCGTAGCATCGCATGGCGTCGCATCACATCGCGCAGCATGTCGTAGAGTACCATGGTGTTGTGTGACACATCATGCCATATCGCGGCCAGGAATGACAGCGCATCGGACCACACACTCTAGTCTGACACTGCTTTGCAGCGCTATCAACGACTGGTCAAACAAAAGAAAATCGAATAAATACGCGATGCAATATTTCACGATGTCTGCCGCGCCCAGGGCCAGCACCATTAAACAGCGGAGTCCATGCTTAGGTTGTCGAGGTTGCCTGTAGCGCTCAATTTTTCTGAATAGGACGTACGCGTACACGATGCTCCTCATCGGCGTGTGCATGCTAACCTGACTGACCATATTCGTCCATTCCTGAAGAGACGGCAATAGCAGTAGCGGTATGACGAGAGCAATCAAGCTGCAACTGCAGCGGCGAGGAGAGTAGATGGCGGTTGAGGCCCCCGCGATGGCGTCGAGGTCCAGAGCGGTCTTCAGGCGCCTCGGGGAGGCGGGGTGCGGCGACGACGACACTGCCGACCCGAGCCTCCGTTCATGCCGTTCACTCCGTCAGTCCCCTCATCTCCCTCTCCGCCACTTGCCCTCCCTCCCCAGCCCCTTCGTCCCGCCGGGCCCCTTCCATGCCATCCACTCCGCCCCTCCTCCCCCCCTCCCCGTCACGAGCCTCCCTCCTGTCCCCTCCGCTTGCCGCTCTCCCCGCTCCCCCCCTGAATCCGCTGACGCCTTCGGCGCCCCACAGCGCCAGAGGCGTCAGCGTATCGAGCAAGGCACCCGGAGGCGGGGCCGAGACCGGCTGCGCGCAGCAGATGTCGTACCACCCCCCGTTTCCCAATCCTCCTCTTGTCCGACCCGGCTCTCCTGACGAACGAACAGCACACACCCATACCCATAGGGAGGTCGGAGGGAGAAGAACTGGCTGTGGGTATGGGTGCGGGTTGTCGGACCCCTGGGGGGGCTCCCGTTCGAGCGGGGACCCCCATCCGACAACACGCACCCATAGCTCATTCCGTCCCCCCTATGGGTATGGGTGCTTGTTGACCGTTCGTCATCTCCCCCGCACCGCCATCTGTGACTTCGAAGCGCGCGTCGCCACCGTGCATGCACGTTCGCGCACGGGCGCGCACGGACGCGCAGGGGCGGGCACGCGCGAGCGGGGTCGATCCGATGCCTTCCCGCGTCACGGGGCCTCGACAACACAACGCTCAACCGCCCTGTGTTCCCGAGTGTGTCGCATTACCTAAGGAACCGAACTCTATACACCGACGCTGTGTCCAGCCCTGCACTGAAACTCACACAGGAAAGCGGATCCTGGTGTATACGGGATGCTGGTGTATACATGTGCGTCATTTCCCACAGGAAAACGGGGAAACAAGTATCCACCACGCCACCCCGACGTCGTCCCTGCCCCTCAAAAAGTCAAGGGATTGAAAAACAACACGCCACTGGGAATGTATATGTTCCAGTTTCCGACTACTGTCTGGGATGATGCTGGCGACGCTACTCGCCCCCTCCACCTCCCTGATTTTCAGGAGGGGGACGAGCAGGGACCTTGGGCGAACAAGGCTGCGGGAGCGGCCCTTCCGCGCAGGCGCCCGCGCCACATACCGCCTCGATCACGGCCCGCGTTGGCCGCTCGATAGGAACAAGGAAAGGCGACACCAACACCACCAGGGCGAGGAGATTCGAAAAGGCGAGGGGGGTTCTCCCTGGTGGTGTGGTCCCCCTTTCTCGCTCGAGACATCCCCAGCCTCCAGCTCGGGGAGGCATCGTGGACCTCCTCGCTGGAGGTGAGCCCCCTGGTGCTGGTCGTATCGCCTCCCCTCTCTCCGACTAACGACTGCGCGAGAGGAAGGGCATACGCCGGAACCCTTGCGGGCGTCAGACTGTGAGGCTTTCTTCTGAACTGTCTGTTGTTTCGTGCTCTTTGTGCTGCCTTTTGATGCTTGTATCTCGCCTCTACAGTCCTGCCAACTCTCTTAATGGAGTGAGCAACTGCGTAGATATAGACTTTCGGAGCGGGTCAGGGGCGGCGCCGGAGGCGCCAAGGGGGGGGCCAACGCCGATCCAAGAGATCCGTGCGGAGCGCCGAAAGGTTGTGTTTACAAACATGTGTTTCTCGTCTCTCCAATCCTACCTCCATGATCCTTCCTACTACGGGGTCACCCAGATCCCTGCCCGCTCCGCAACATACTTTCCCGGTGGACGTCACCGCGCGGCCAGGAGGGTCCAAGCGAGGCTCCGATGGTGGTCCCGAGAGAGGCTCTCAAGAGGACATCAAGAGCACAAGACGGCCAACAATACTCTGAGCATGCTGCATGCTTTCGCGGGCTAAGAACGGTATACAATAAACTGTTTCGCTGTCGTGGGCGCCTGTCCCAGGGCGGCTGGAAAGCTTCTACCCTTACAGTGGCACTGTAGGGGTATAAACTTTCCAGCCGCCCGAAGGCAGGCGTCCCCGACGGCGGAAAAAAACATGTTCTACGGTTCTAAGATTATCCAAGACGCGTCCGAGAGATACGGCTACAGTGAACATCTGTGCCCACCCTACGATCTGCCCCCAAGATGTTCAAGCATCGCATCAAGGCAGCCTTTAGAGCCCCCGAAATTACCAAGGCCCCAACTTGCTCGAATCTGACCCCAAACTGTCTTGGATGTGCCAACAGGGCCCCAATAAGGGGGAAAACTAAGCTACCTCGCTTTTGACCACCCTCGCTTCCAAGAGATACCAAACGATGCCAAACTACGGCCTGTACTGGTCAGGCCGCTTGACGAGGAGGCGCGTGGTATGACTTGGTTTTGCCTGGAAGCGAAAGCGGGGTAGGCAATGCACGCTCTGACCCAAGCTCAGATGCCTTCAAGATTTGCCCCAGAGCTCTCAGAATAGCAAAGAGTTTCGCAATATGCCCCGACGAGGGCCTAAGACGCCCATGAGGGCCCCTCATAGCGTTCCAGTGAAACCAACAAGATGGCTCAGCCTGGGAGGCCAGTGGCAGAGGGCGCAGACATTGTCCGACTGCACAAACCCTGAATCCGAAAATAGTGATGTCGCACTTGTCCTTCCGCCACCTCCTCCCGAGCTTCCGCCGGCGGAACCGCCGGCGATGCTGCCGGCGCAACCGCCGCTGGTTCCCTTTCGCCGGCTCCCGCCGGGGAGGGACTGCAGACAACTCGAGCCGAGGGGATCGAGAGAGTCTTGCCTTCGAGGCGATACAAAGCCACGAGGTGGCTCGGCAGGAGGCTCCAGAGGCAGAGGATGCAGCCAGGAGCTTCTGCATGGCGTGTCGCGGCGGCGACCTGCGCCTGCGAGCGGTGTCGTTCCGCTCCGCGGTCCGCGGGGGGCTGGGAGCAGCTCGGGACGTCGACGCTGGGGAGCTGGGGCCAGGAGGTGGACAGCGTGTTGCGCCGAAGCGTGATGGGCCAGAACCGGCGGAGCGATACGCCACGCAAAATATCGCGACGGAATGGAGGAAGAGTTTCAGAGGCTAGCCCTCCTCCTCCTTCCTGTCTGCTGTCGGCTAACTCATACACTCGGCCCGTAGCAGGAGGCGCGACGAGGATGCAAGGGCCTTAGACGCCCATTCCGAAGCTTTTCGAGCGGGGCGCGGCCAACGACGAAAGTGGCCAGGGATGGACCGAGGAGGCAAGGATGCAAGGGTACCCTTGGGAAGGTTGCCAGTCCTTGACATGCGGATCGAATGTACCTTTGTGAAGGGGTCGGACCGCGCCTAGCCCCCGGTGAAGGGGCCGGACCGCGCATTGCACAAAAAACATCTCATCGGGAAGGTTGCCCATCCTTACCATGCGGGTTGACTGTAGATGGACTGGGGTCGTAGCGTCCGGATGGTGAAACAAGCAACAACTCCCCCTCTTCACCTTCCTCCTCCTCCCTCCCCCTCCGTCTCCCTCCCCCTCCCTCTCCCTTCCTCCTCCTCCTCTCTCCTCCCTCCTCCCCCCCCCCTCCTTCCTCCCTCGTCCTCCTCCTCCCTCCCCCTCCCTCTCCCTACCTCCCCCCCTGGGATCCAGACACGAAGGCGCAGGCACACCACCACCACCGTCAAATCCACACGGACACTGCCCCAACCTTTTTGCGATCGCCACGCTTGCGACTGCCGTCCGAGTCTACGATGTTGGAGGGGTGACCGTTGTTACCGCTGTGATCAATGTCGTTGTGATCGCTGTTATATGGCTGTGATCACTGTTTCGTTTCGGTCGCTGTGATCGTAGTTATCGTGATTATCGGGGGCCAGATGCGAACCCTACCCCTAGTTACCCCCCACGATTTCTGAGGGGGAGGGTAGGGGTTCACTTCGCTCGGGCGCTCCCGAGCGAAGTGAACCCCACCCTCCCCCTCAGAAATCGTGGGGGGTAACTAGGGGTAGGGTTCTCGTCTGGCCCCCTAGATTATCGTCCCCCTCAGAAATCGTGGGGGGTAACTAGGGGTAGGGTTCGCACCTGGCCCCCTAGATTCTCGTTTCGATCGGTGCTATCGCTATCGTTGATCCTTGCTGTCGCTGCTGTCGGAGTCCCGCACCTCGGGTGTCCGCTCGTGCGCCGCCCGCCACCCCGGGGCCGGCCCCTCGTGGCGTGATTCCCCGCGCAGCGCGATGTGGAGCACGCTTACTGCTCCCCTTGGGCCTCATAGGGGGCCCTCGCCGGGGGAGGAGGAGGAGGAGGAGGAGGAGGAGGAGGAGGAGGAGGAGTAGGAGGGAGGAGGAGGAGGAGGAGGAGGAGGAGGGGGAGGATAAGGAGGAGGAAGAGAGGATGAGGAGGAGGAGGAGGAGGAGGAGGAGAAGGAGGAGGAGGAGGAGGAGGAGGAGGGGAGGGGCGGGGGGGGAGGAGGAGGGCGTGGAGGGGGACGGAGGGCGAGCAAATTGCCAAACTGCAGACAGGAGGGCTTGGAGGAGAGGGAGGAGGAGGAGAAGGAGGGGGAGCAGAAGGAGGGCGTGGAGGAAACGGGGGAGGAGGAGAAGGAGGAGGAGGAAAATGAGGAGGAGGAGGAGGAAGGGGAGCAGAAGGAGGGCCCGGAGGCCCTTCATCAAACGGAAGTCAGGCCTTGATGCTTGCCGCGGGGTGCAAAGGCGCCCCGTGATAGCTCAGGGGGCCGCCGGCGAGGCGATGCGATGGGATCGGAGGGGCACAAAGTTGGGGTTGGGTCGGGGCTGATAACGGGCTGAAAGCGGGGGATAGCAAAGGGGGGGTTTGAGAATCAGCTCCCTTAGCTGATTTTCCCGGCGCCTCCCGGCGCCGGAGGCGACAATGTATCGAGGAATGGGCCCCTCGGTGAGGCCGACACCAGCTGCATGCAGCAAATTTCGTAACCCCCCCTTTCCCAATCCCCCCCTTTCGCCCGACCCGATTGGGGCAGAGGTGGGGCTGTAGGGTTAAGTCGGGCGTGCCCCCCTAAAGCGGGATTTTCGACGACAGATGAGAAACACCCCAAAACAATCCAGAAATAATCAAAAACATAGTCTGGGGACTATTTTTTGAATATGTTTTGACCTTCTCGGGGTATCTTTGGGGTATTTTTGCTCTTCGTCGAAAATCCCCCTGCAGGGGGACACGCCCGACATAACTGTAGGGAAGATCGCTCAAGCCTTCCAGTGTCTCTCAGACTCTTCAGTTGGCTCCCTCCTCCTCTCCGCCTGCAGCGTGGGCTCGCGCGCAGGCGCGAGCCGCGAGGAAACGCATCACGCGGGAACATCCAGCTGGGCCCGTTCCCCAGCCCTGACAGCCGCGGTGCGCCACGCCGCCGGCGACGCGTGCGTGGCCACGCCGCCTCCGGCGCCGCGTGCGCCATGCAGCAGGAAGAGCCAAGCAGAACAGCGAGATCTGCAAAGAGAAGAACGGACGGCATTCCTTGGCAGTGCACGAAAAACACCCAAGAGAGCGACACAGCGACACGGACGGACAGCACGCCAACAAGCCCCACAAGCCAGGAAGAAAAGCGCCAGGAACAAGAAGGAGAAAGAGGGAGAACACACAGAAGGAGAGAGGGAGGAGGAGGAGGAGGAGCGAGGAGGAGGAGCGAGGAGGCAGGAGGAGAGAGGAGGATGCGGAGGAGAGAGAGATGCGAAGAGGAGGAGGAGAATGCGGAGAAGGAGGAGGGGGACGAGGGGGAGGGAGGAGGAAGGGGAGGGGGAGGGAGAGGAGGGAGACGAGCGGCGGACTCCGTGGCCCCACACGACAGGAAGACAGACACTAACCCCATCCAAGAAGGACCAACACACCCACCCACCAACCACCCAGGCCTCAGGCGCAAGGGGCGGCGGGGCGCGAGGCGCCGCACGGCCGGCAGGTCGCCAGGGTCGTTCTCGGGGCCGTCGAGCAGTGCGCTGAGCAGCTCCCTCGCGCGGGGGACGCTCGGCGGCGATAGGGGCGAATAGCCCAGGGGCGGGCATTACACGCATTCCCCGGGGAGCCTCGCCGAAGTTATAGATCATCGGGGCCCCTGGATACATGTTCTGCTCCCGCCTGGGCTATTCGTCCCTTTCGTCGCCTCTGAGGGACGCGCGGCGCCCGGGTCCGCCCCAGCTTGCTTTTTTTGTGTGGGGGCCAGAAAGCACATGTGCATCGTCATCATCATCATCATCATCATCATCATCATCATCATCATCATCATCATCATCATCATCATCAGCAGCAGCAGCAGCAGCATCATCATCATCAGCATCATCATAATCAGCACCATAATTTTGATCATTATCATCACCAACATCATCAGCATCAGCATCATCATAATCTGCATGAACCTATTCATCATCATCATCATCATCATCATCATCATCATCATCATCATCATCATCGTCATCACCATATGTCTCGTCATCAACAGTATGATGATTACTTGTTCATATTATGTTTACGCATCGTATGCTTGATCGCTTAATATGGCACTTGTTACATATTTGATGCTGCAATGGTTGTGCGATTTGTGCCGAGGGGGCTTGCGCCGCGATGTGAAATTCTGTATTATAATATTTGCGTTGCCGAGGGGGCTCTGCGCCAAGATCTCCGACGGTAGAATTCGTCCACCTGCGGCGTTTGCAATCGATTTCGGCCTCCACCGGCCGCCAACGGGCCCCAGGACCATCAACAGCTGATCCAGGGCAAAAAACGAAGCCGGCCCGTATCACAGGGATGCGCGATAAGGGTGTGAGGGCCTTGGCAGGCCACGTCGAAGCTTTTCGAGCGGGGCGCGGCCAACGAAAAACTCGGCTAAGGGCTGACCAAGGAGGGACGAATGCAGGGGTACCTTTGAGAAGGTCGCCAATCCTTCGAATGCGGATCGACTGTACCAACTTTCGGAAGGTGTCGGGCCACGCCTACCCTTCGGTCGGGCATGTCCTACTGCAGACGAATTGTCGATGAAAAGTCGAACGTTCAGGAGAAGAAAAAAAAAAACACAGACACAATTAATCGTTGATTCTCAGGAACAGATGGGAAACAATGGGAACTGGGAGGGAAGACCCAAACCCCGAAAACCTGGGAAAGTATGGGCACTCGATTTATTTGTGTGTGTGTATCTATTTGTGTGTCCTCGGGCTCCTTGATGCGCAGCGTCGGCGGATGTCCGAGCACGGGGCGTGCGCCCCGGTCTCCCCGAGTCTCCCATTTTTGCGTCCCGAGCCACACGCAGGGCGCCGGGCTCCTGCGAAATGCGGCCTCTGGGGGGGGGGGGGCCCTGGAAACGACAGGGCTGTTTTTTTACCGGTTCCGTCCTGCCGTTTTTGTTACCGGTTCCGACGCCGCTGTTTTACCGGTTCCGTCGCCGTTTTTTTTGACCGGTTCCGGCTCCGGCTCCAATCCTGGAGCCGTTTTTTTTGTTCCGCTTCCGGTCGCAATGTTTTGCCGTTTCCGTTTTCAAGGGACCTGTTTTTGGAAAACGGTAAAAAAACGGCCCTGCCGTTTTCGGGGCCCACTGAGCCCCGGGGGGGGCACTCCTCCGGCCCCAGAGCGAGGGTGGCGGTGAAGAGGGCCCCGCACGAGGCAGGCGGCTCTGGACAATCGCGGTGGCGGTGGCCGGCTCTGGGCTGTGGCGGTGGCGGTGGCAAATCGCATGGCAGCATGGGGCGAGGAGGGCACGGATGGCGGTGGCGAGGGCGACGAGGGCGGCGGGGATGTCGCATACATGTGATGGGGATGCATTTGAGTGTTCGAGCCGCTGGCCGTCTGCTGTCCAGGGCGAGGGAAAGCTGCGACAGATACACGGATAAATTTGGCGGGGCGAAATGTTGCTCTCGCATTGCGCCGCGCACATTCGTCTTCGACGTTTGTCGCAGATACCAGGATAGAGCACAGGTGGCTTCCAAGATGTTGCTGTCCCCCTCAGCGCTCCGTGCATTCGCTTCAGAACGTTGGAAAACATGCGTGGAGGGCGGCTGCTTGTCGAAAGGTGGCGCTCACCGAAGCACCGCGCACATTCGCTCCAGAAACTGGGAGCAACAAAAACAAGAGCGGCGACCACTATCCGTATCCGCGGCCTGGCGGGCATGATGGGCCTGTTTTCCACCACCACCACCATAAGCTGGAGGGGGGAAGGAGGTAGAGGACGAGGAGGAGGACGAGGAGGAGAAGGAGGTGGTGGAGGAGGACGACCCCCTCCCCCTCCAACTTATGGTGGTGGTGGTGGAAACCAGGGCCATCAGGGCAGGATTCTGGGGCGCGATCCCGCGCCGTCTGCGTGCTCGCACCGGCACGGGCCCCCGCGCGGGGCACCCGCGACCAGGCGCCCCTGCTCCGCGGGGCCGCGGCTCCGTGGCCCTGCCCGCGAGGCCGCGGGCGCGGAGGTGCCTCTCGCCAGCGGTGGCAGGATGGACGGCGGATCTCCTCCTCCTCCTCCTCCTCCTCCTCCTCCTCCTCCTCCTCTCTCCCTCCTTCCCTCACTCATCCACATCCCCTCCTCCTCCTCCTACCCCTCTCCTCCTCTTAATTCAACGGGCGCAAGAGCGGACATAGAACAAACGTGTTCGCATCGGGGATAATCGGGACACCTGCCCCCAGGGCGGCTGGAAAGTTTGTACCCTTCCGGTGCCACCGTAGGGGTACAAACTTTCCAGCCGCCCATGGGCAGGTGCCTCCGACGGCGAAAAGGTTTATCTTATACCGTTCTTCGCTCGCTGACTTAACCATGTGGCTCTCGCCGCAGCGCCGCGCACGTGCGCCTCAAAGCGTGCAGCACTTCTGGGGGCTGAGGTCAGCTCCTCCTCAAGACGGGGCTCTCGCTGGATGGCAGCCTCACCCACACAGACAGACGACCACATTCGAGCACCTTGTAAGCTGCAGGGATGCGGGGCGTACTCCAGATTTCGTAATAAAGGGAGGGGGGTCTCATTTCGGGGGGGGTCTCTTCCAGGCTATCTTGGAGGGCCTGGGGGGATCTGGGGACAATGTTTTGGAGGGTTCTCCCACGGGGGGGGGGGTCTAAAACTTCTCGTCTGGGAGGGTTGAGACCCCCTCCCTTTTATTACGAAATCTGGAGCATCCATTCCGAACCGTAGCTCTCGCGTGGGGCTCCCTTCAAGCTCATAGCCAGGGGGACCACCTTGTGCAACACTGACACATCGGGACGGTCCTATGTCAAAGTTGGGGTCTCGCTTGGCACCTCGTTGGACTGTGCAACCACAACGTTTCGCATTCCGCACTGCGCGCTGAAGTATGCAAAGCAATCCCTTGTCGAAATGGGGCTCTGGCCTGAATGGCAGGAATCTGGGGTGCCGGTCTGTCGAGCGGGCGCTGCTTGTAGTCAAGGAGGAAGCTTGTAAGTACAGATGTGGAGGGGACTTGGGACGGGAAGGTGTGTTGCAACATCGTTGCTGCTTGCCGGGTTTGCTCCTGTCGACTTTCCACCCCCCTCTCCTCCCACGCAATCAATCCCCAGACATTCGAAGTCGCTGTCTTCCAGAGCGTGAGCCCCAAGAGGTCCAGACCTCTCCTCCTGGACCAGCGTTTCGCCCCGAGTCGTTCTGTTGGAAAATCCTGCAGCCCAGCGATGACCCTGGAAGCCGAGAAGTGCAAACAAGCCTCTTGCCTCGACTGTCACGAAGTTCCACGGGCCCATCCTGACCTCTGTTGCGAAGCGGATTCGCCCGTGGCAGCGAGGAGCCTCCACCAAGCCCGAAGAGGACGACGCCAGGCCGCGAAGCTCTGACCCCAAACCGTCCACCGTGCTGCCTTTGATTGATTTTGTGTTCCCAAACCTCCTGCACTAGGCTCTCGTCTTGAAGAGAACTGCGGTCGCGCACCTCCATCTTCTCCTTCCACCTCGTCCTGCCTCCTTCTGCGCTGCTCCGTGGGAGGCTGCAGACTGCGCGACCGTCGTCACGTTCGCGGACTCGTGGGGAGCACCCGGGGGCTCGCAGTTCCCTGGGTGGATGCGAACTGCTCCACTGTCGCAACTGTCATGGGCTCCTGGAAGGCAGGGCAGGGTAGGGGATTCCCCGAGTTCTCGCAACTCCCTGGGTGGCTGCGAACTGCCAAACTGTCGCAACTATCGTGGGCTCCTGGGGAGCACGGCGGAGTAGGGGGAGTACCTCGGTTCTCGCAGCTCCCGGGGTGGCTGAAAGCTGCGCCACTGTCGCCACTTCCGTGGGCTCCTGGGGGGCACGGCGGAGTATGGGGAGTACCTGAGCTCGCAGCTCCCTGGGAGGCTGCGAACTGCGCCACTGTAAACACTTCTGTGGGCTCCTAAAAGGCACAACACAGTAGGAGAGTACCCAAGACCTCGCAGCTCCTTGGGTGGCCGCGAACTGTGGCTACCGTGGCTACTGCCCCACTGTGGCTAATTGCGATGGCTCCTGGGAGGCACGGCGGAGTAGGGGAGTACCTGGGACCTCGCAGCTCCCTGGATGTCTGCGAACTGGAATCACGTTCGTGGGCTCCTGGGACGGGCACGGCGGAGTAATGGCTTCCCCGCAGCTCCCTGGGCGGCTGCGAACTGCGCAACTGTCGCCACTTCCGTGGGCTCCAGGGGGGCTTGGCGGAGCACGGGGAGACCTCGCAAATCCCTGGGTGGCTGCGAGCTGCGCCACTGTCGCCACTTCCGTGGGCTCCTGGGGGACACGGCGGAGCAGGGGACTAGCAGAAACCTCGCAGCTCCCTGGGAGGCCGCGAACTGCGGGCTCCTGGAAGGCAGGGCGGGGTAGGGGATTTCCCAGGCCTCGCAACTCCCTGGCTGGCTGCGAAATCCACCACTGTGGCAACTGTCGTGGGCTTCTGGGAGGCACGGCGGAGCAGGGGGAGCACCTGGATTCTCGCATCTCCCTGGGAGGCTGCGAGCTGCGCTACCGTCGCAACTGTCGTGGGCTTGTGGAAGGCACGGCGGAGTAGGGGAGAACCAGAGCCCTCGCAACTCGTCGGGTGGCTGCGAACTACGCCACTGTGGCCACTTCTGTGGGCTCCTGGGGGGCACGGCGGAGTAGGGGAGCACCCGAGACCTCGCAGCTCCCTGGGTGGCTGCGAACTGCGCAACTGTCGCATGTGTCGTGGGATCCTGGGAGGTCCAGCGGAGTCGGGAGCCACGCGGATCCAGCCGAGACCTCGCGGCTCCCTGCGAGGCTACAAACTGCGCAGCCTCCGCCATCTTCGTGGTCTGCTGGGAGGCACGGCGGGGATGAGGGCAGAACCGATCGTGCATGTTATCTGGCGATGTGTTCCTGCATTGTCGCGTTCATACAACAAAAAGATTCGCCTCCCGTGGGGAAGGGGTTCGGCACGTCTCGGGTAATTTTTGAGAACATCCACGCAGCAAGGAGGCGTTCCCCGCCCACAGAGGGGCAAGATGGGGGAGGGGACGGTTCCTGTACATCTCGCCCATGTGGCTCTCCTCGAAGGCCGGGCCTGTCACCGGCGCTGTGCAGACCACGAGCAAGTCGTGCCCACAAGCAGCGAAGGGGAGAGGGTGGAGGATAGCAGGGCTCAGGCAACGCTGCTCCGCTTATTGCACCGGCTATGGAAGGATGAACCGCAGCGCCGGTATGCTAGACACCCAAGAGCAAGACGGACTTTGACGATGCGTGGTAGCCTCAGGAGACCAGCTAAGCCCGACACAGGAGCTGCCTGGAACCAGCGAGGCAAGCAGACACAGGATGCCGCAGGTGGCCGGCCAGGGCTGGGCTGAGCTACAGTGCAGAAGCCACGGGCTGCTCATCCTTTTCCTCCTGTCCTCCTTTGCCTGAAGACTAGGTGAACCGATTACGTCAATCGGCATATGAACAAAAAGTGAACATGATACGTCCTTGTCTCAATTTTCGCATGGCACTTGGGCTTTCGATTTGGCAAGTGCCGACACTGATTCCGTAGACTGCATGGCCTCAACAACTTCACGTTTAGGTGGCGCGTGCTCCTGCGTTATATTCACACGCCTTCTCCACTTGTGGGCGGCTTCTGCGCCTGGTTGGCCCTGGCCTCCTCTTCCTCCTCCTCCTCCTCCTCCTCCTCCTCCTGCGCACGATCTGTGAACCATGCGCGCCCTCACTTGCTCCCTGAGTCTGAGAGTGTAAATTTTCCGCAAGGATCGGGCGTACTTCCCCAAGCAATGGCGCAGCTGGAGCAATACCGTGCGAAAGACTGCTGCCACATTCGTTGTTGTAGTCGCTGCGGATGCTGTGGCCGTCGTTGTTGATGTCGTCGCTGCCTTGGGGCCTTCCCTGAGAGCAAGCGCAAAGCGCCACAATTGTACCAAAATCAATCGGCAATGGGCCACCGATAACGGCACCGCACGTACACCGGGCGGATTGGGCTATCGGGTGGTTCCTCCCGGCGATGGATGGCCGATTGGGGGCCGCATCAATGCACTTCCCCCTGTGCCAATCCCCTCCCTCACGATACCCCCTGGCTGTCGGGTCACAAGTCGGCTCGCCCGCGGCCGTTCGGGACGATCTGGACATCCCCAGGCGACCCTCGCGGCGAGGCGCCGCTGCTGGACAGCATCCCAAGGCTGGAGAAGCACCTCGCGCGAACCTCGAGCATGAAATGTTTCCTCCCGAGAGCATCCCGCCCCGGAAGCTGTTTTTGGTCTCTAGCCTCTGGCACATTTCACTTGCCCGGGGCCCAGACCCCCGACGTCGTGCTTCTTCGAGGGTGTCGACCCCCAGTCCCAGAGGTGTCGACCCCTTCCCCAGGTTTTCCATCCTGAATACTTGTTTGACGGTCCCGAGGCCCTGTGAGAGCCCCCCGAGAGCAGAAAAAAGTAAGACATCTCCCATCGTGATTTCCTCACAACGCGAGAGGGTCTGGGAGGGAGGGGATGGCGAGGCCCGAAAAGGAAGTCTTGACTTCACGCCACCTGTGACTGACTCGCACGCCTCTTCGGCTCAGCGCTGCTTGACAAGGCGGCGGAGGGGGGGGGAGCAAGGAGGGCTGGGGGGGGGGGGAGGGGAGGGGGAACTGCAATAAACAGTAGACGGTGACGGGGCCCAGGGACACAGAAATAGTTAAACAGACACATATCCGAGGATCCCCCCCAAGCTTCTCCACATGTTCTTGAGAGGCCCGTCTCCCCCTGCACTCCTCATGTTTTCACAGATCTTCCTGGGAGTCGACGTTCCTTTGGAGCCTGGAAGTAAAAGCGCCCGGAGCCTGGAGGAGGACGAGGAGGAGGAGGAGGAGGAGGAGGAGGAGGAGGAGGAGGATGAGGAGGAGGAGGAGGAGGAGGCGCCCTCCTGACACTGCCCCCGAACCCCTGCGTGGGAAGCCTCCGGCCAGCCTTTCCCTTGGCTTGCGCGGCCGCCCGCGCGGGCGCGCGCAAGAGCTTCCGCCTCCTCGTCCCTCGTCGCTCCCCAATCCTTCCTTTCTTCTCCCTTACTCCTCCCTCCTCCCTCCTCCCTCCTCCCTCCTCCCTCCCTCCCTCCCTCGTCCCTTCCTCCCTCCTCCTCCCTCCTCCCTCATCCCTCCTCTCTCCTCCTTCCTCCTCCTTCTCCTTTCTTCCTCCCCGTTCCCCCCTCCTCCTCCCGAACTCCTCCTACTCCTCCTCCTCCTCCTCCTCCTCCTCTCCTCCTCCTCCTACTCCTTCTCCTCTCCTCCTCCTCTTCCTCCTCCTCCCCTCCTCCTCCTCCGCCTCCTTCCATCCTCCCTCTCCTTCTCCTCCTTCTCCTCCTTTCGCTCCTCCTTCCTCCTCCTCCTCCTCCTCCCTCTCCCTCCCTCTCTCCCTCCCTCCCTCACTCCCTCCCTCCCGTTGGTTATATGTCCCTCTTCTGTTGTCTCCCTCACTTTGTCTTTGCGCGCAAACTCCCGCTTTCTCGTCGTTCACCCCTCTCATGCAGCCTCCTCCTCCTCCTCCCTCCTCCTCATCCTCCTCCTCCTCTTCCTCCTCCTCCTCCTCCTCATACTCATCCTCTTCCTCCTCATCCTTTTCCTTCTCCTCCCTCCTAAAGACAACGCCTGGAACCTTTCAAACTCGGATCAGGTTCGAAAGGGAGACATCAACCTTTCAACCTGGACATCGCCTGGATACATCGGGGATCTCTGACGTGCAGCGGCTCTGAAGGATGTATCGAAGGTCACGGCCGGTCCAGAGTGTTCCGAAACGCTCGCGGAGCGATCCGGAAAGCTCTGGAGCGATCTGTCCCAAACCCAGGGCTCCTCCATACTGAAGGGGACCAGGGACACACGAATCCGCCGACCCTGTCGGCGTGTGGAATGGGTTGTTCTTCTCGTCCGTGCCTCCTTCCCTTTCCCACCTTCTCCGTCTCCTTCTCGTTCGTCTCCCAATCCTCCTCCTCCTCCTCCTCCTCCTCCTCCTCCTCCTCCTCCTCTCCTCCTCCTCTCTTCTCCTCTCTTCCTCCTGCGTAGAAAGGAAATTGACTCGAAAGGTTCCCCTTCCCCTTTGTTCGTTTTCCCGGCCGGGGGGGGGGGGGGCCCAGTGGAAGTCCCGGGGGGGTCGTGTGAGGGATCACGGGGGGGGTCCTAGGGCGGTCTTGGGGGGGTCCGGGTCAGAAAACCACCACCCGCTCCCTCCTCCTCCTGACCGGCCTTTGGCCACCTTCTCCATATTCCGTTTCGTTTGTCTCCTCCGCACGTCTTTCTCCTCCTAATCTCCTCCCTCTCCTCCTCCTCCCTCCCTCCTCCTCCTACTCCTCCTCCTCCTCCTCCTCCTCCTCCTCCTCCTCCTCCTCCTCCTCCTCCTCCTCCTCCTCCTCCTCCTCCTCCTCCTCCTCCTCCTCCTCCTCCTCTCCTCCTCCTGCTCACTCCTCCTCGTCTCGTCCTCGTTCCTCGTCTCGTCCATCGTCCTCGTCCTCGTCCCTCCTCCTACCTCCTCCTACTCCTCCTCCTCCTCCTCCTCCTCCTCCTCCTCCTCCTCCTCCTCACGAACTTCCTCCGCCTACCCTATCACGTTGTCCTTTCGCTCCTTCCAGTGATAACACATCCCGTCGCTAACGACGGCCAAAACCTTCAGGGTCGGCGGCACCGGCCGTAAGGCCTTCACAATGAATACACAACAATCCGAGGATTCACCCCACTTCCCATGTTTTCCATATTATCCTGGGAGTCGACGATTAATTGTGTCTGTGTTTTTCCCCTCCTGACATTTTCCTGCATCTGTGCTGGAGACAGCACCGATGGCCATCCCGCCTGCCTAGGAACCTCCCTGGCCTGTGCCAGTGCGGAGGGAAAAGATGTGCTCTGATGTGTGAAGAAGCAAACAGAAGGGGGAACAGCATCTCCCCTCTCACTCCTCAGCTCGCCTCCCCTGAGTTCCTGGCCTTACATGTTGATCGCGCCAAGTTTGCGTCTGGGGCTCCAGACGTGACTCCCCCCGATGTTGAAATATCTGTCGTGGCGTCGGATCTCAGGCTCCATCCTCCACCCTTCTCCCGCATCCCTCCTCCCTCCTCTCCCCTCCTCTTTGTCCGCCTCTCCCTCCTTTTGTGTCTGCTGCCCATCGCGGTCTTCCTTCGGGGCGCGCAGACACGGATTAGCGATCCATGGATTTGGCGCGCGATCGCAAAATCCATGGATCGGGGGAGGCGCCCTCCCCAGGAAGCGGCTGGCGCCGCCCCGTCCAGCGGCAGGAATCCGCGATTTCCCATGGAAACGGGACCCGTCGCTAATCCACGCCCCCTTGATCCATGTTTGCGATCGCCTGATTCCTGGGCAACATGGCTCCTTCTTTGAGGGGCAACGACCTGGAATCGACGATATATCGCCGATAGATCGGCGACAGGCCTCCGAGACTGAATCCGCACCTTCCTGGGCAGTTTGGGGCCATCGGGCTCCTATCGGCGATCAATGGGCGATTGGGGGTCGATGCACCCCCCCAATCGCGATGTATCGCCGATTCCAAGTCAATGCTTCCCCCCCTATGCCTATCCCCCCCTATCGTTGCCCCTGATCCTCCCCCCACCCTGGCCTGCGGGCCGGTCGGGGGCGACCCCGAAGCGCTTGCGCTGGGCGGCCACGAGCCTGCAGAGCTCCTCCACCGGCGTCGCCGCCTGTGCACAGGGAAGGCCCAGGCCTCCTCTCGCTGTCAAGGAGGAGGAGGAGGAGGAGGAGGAGGAGGAGGAGGAGGAGGAGGAGGAGGAGGAGGAGGAGAGGGAGGAGGAGGAAACGCGGCGGATCCCCCAAACATGATCGCAATGTGAAGCAATCTGGACGCAAGGCGGTTTTGCGAAATTCGCCTCGGGTCACAGGGCGTTCGCCGGGCGTCAGGACCGCCAGAAACAACTCAGGATGGAAAGCCGTTCCCAGGGAGAGGGTCGGGACTTCTGGGGACCGCGCCTGGAACAAAAATCAAGACGTCGCACGTCTGGGTCGGGGTGTCAGATGAGCGGGAGCGGCTAGTAGCGGCGCAGCGCGCGCGGCGGGGCTCTCAAGGGCCACGTGGGAATGTTCACCCCTCGGGAACCACGCTGCACGACGCTCACCGGAGGGGGGGGCAGCCGTGAGGGGGGGCGAAGAAAGGGCTAACCGGGGGGGGCGGGGAGAGGGGGAGTCAGAGGGCGGGCGCAAAGGAGTGTTAGGTCGGGCGTGTCCCCCTGCAGGCGGGTTTTGGATGACAAATCAAAAATACTCCCAAAATATGCCCCAAAAGCTCCAACTTGGTCAAAAAAGTCCCCCCGGACTATGGTCTGACTGCTTTTGAGTACTCCTCCTGTAGAGGGACAGGGCCGACTTGAGACAACTGGTGCAACTGAGTGAACTGTCTCTGGCCATTATCGCTCGCCTGGGGCCCTCGCCAGAAGGGACCCACGCTGTGAGCAGATCCAGGCGCTGGAGGAGCTTTGGGGGGGACGGGGAGGAGGAGGAGAAGGAGGGGGGGGAGGAGAAGGAGGAGGAGGAGGAGGAGGAGGAGGAGGAGGAGGAGAAGGAGGAGGCGGGAGAGGACGACGACTACGACGACGAGGAGGCGATGAGATGAGATGAGATTGTCGTTTGGCGTCAAAGCGGCCTCCAAAGCCATGAAGAAAAGACGCCGCGATGGAAAAGCCTTAGGTCGCCGCAAATGTGGAACTCGAGCCCCCCATACGGGGAGTCGGACAGAGACGAGGCCTCGCCCAACTCGGCGTCGCCTCCCTCGGCGTCCCGCTCAAGGGGGCGCGCTCTCAGAGCCTATCACCGCAAGGACCGGGGCGGCGATGAGGGAAGGGAGGGGGAGGGGGAGGGCAGGGAATCGCGGACCAAACAGCCAGGACAGCGAGCAGGCCGCCTTTGAACAGTCCCTGGGCCGAGGACGGACTTTCCCGGGAAGGCGCTCGCCAACTGGCAGGGACAGAGCGGTCTGCAGACCGGCCGCGGCGGGCCGGGCCCCTCATCGCGCGTGCGAGACAGCGCCTGGGCAGACCGAGCGAGACGATCACGTGGCGTGGCACACTGGAGCAACCTCTCCGACGTCAGCCCCCCGCCTGCGCGGACGACTCCCGGGCGTCTGGTGGGACATGCTCGGAACCAGGGCGTCCGAGGAGCAAGTCTCCTGCGCCATCGATTGCAGCAGTCATAGTCGCCCAAGCGAAAACGAAAACCCAACTCGCAGCCAGGTCGCGTCCGTCGCCGACGCGGGCGAGCCCTGGCCTGCCACCCGCGCCAGGGGGCTGCGCGGGAGCGGCACGACGCACGGGGCGGGGCCTGCTGGGGGGGGGGGGGGGGGGGGGCGGCCGCGCGGCAGCCCCGGTGGCCCCTGGCCCCTCCCGGCCAGTCCCAGGTCTCGCTGCACCGGCCCTGCAGACGTGCTGCAGCGGATTGCTGCTGGGATTCCGGTGTGGATGTGAGCCGGAAGCGGCGAGCGAAAGACGCAGCGGACCTCGCGCGGATGATGTTTTGTCTTCATGCTTGGCCCCAAAGTAATCCGCGCGAAATGCACCTCGAAATCTGGAACGACATTATCCAGGACAACTTGGGCCCTCTCTATCGTTTTCCAAACGCGATCGGCTCAGCGATGTTGGCGCCATGACAGCTGCCCCCCTCCCCCCTGCCAGCCCAAGTCCCCCCCCCCCCGAGCCGCCCGCACCCCCTCCCCTTCCCATTCTCTTCCCGCCTGCATCTCTCCAGAATTGCGGGGCGCTTCTTGCCCTTCCCATGTCGGCCGACTTGCGATATACTGCCGAGGACAGAACCGGGCACCACAACGTGCGCGCCCCGAGCGCCACATTGATACCGAGTGGCCTCAAGACGCTCCGAAGAGCGCCTCCGCCGTCCCCCCAGGACGGCCCAAGAAGGCCCAAGGCGAGCCCACATGAGCTCCAAGAAAAGCACCGCGCGGCCGCCGAGAGGGCCCCCCAAAACCGAGTGAGACGCCAAACGCTTCGCCGGCGAAGCGCGCAGAGGATCACTGCGGCGCTTTGACATCCGCCGGCGGCGCCCCGGGCCTCGCCAGGGCACCTTGAGGGCCCACCCTGGGGCCTCTCGGGCGCCCCGGGAGCCCTGGCCCCCCCCCGCGCGGACGACTGGAAGGAGAGCAGGTGGCAACCGGTGGACAAGCCACTGGGCTCGGGTACTCCTGCGGGTGCGCGGCCGTAGCCATCGTGTGGCCCTGGAAGGGGCGGCCCGACGCGGTGCCTGGAGTGCCCAAGGCGTTGCGGCCCGTCCCGCTGGCAAGCACTTCCAAGATTGGGGTGGTTTCCTCGGTGAAGCGCGCGAGAGCGGTGCGAGCAAAGGCAAACATGGCGAGGGTGTCGGCCGTTTGGCCAACGTTCTCTTGCCCCGTCGGCAGAAAGCCGGCCCGCCCCCCCCTCAAACGGGGGGCTGCACATGTGATCGCCCTTCAAACAGAGTGCCCGCAGGATCGCGTCGGAGGGCGGACCTCTGGAGAGGTGGGCTTGGGACTGGCTTATGGTTGCAGAAGCAGGGTGGGGGAGGAGAGCAATTCGTTGGTGGCAACCCGGGGCAAAAGGCCAGATAATGATAGTGGGTGAGGGGCGAACGAATAAAGCTAGACGGCTCGGTGAGACCATGCGCAAGGAGATCCAAATACTCTCAACACCGAGGTTCAGCGGCTACCCTCCCTAACGTAACTGGGGGTCGGGGGCGCAAGGGGTGGCTGCGGCGGAAGTGAAGAGGTGGAGAACGGGGCATGGCTGACAGGAGAGCCCAATTCCCCACGGAGCGCGATCAGCGTGCTGACGGGTATCAGATCGCCAAGAAGTATCCCGTTCCCGCGCTGGAAATTCGGGGACTGCCCCTTTGGCAAGGAAAAGCGTGTTTTCCAGATCTGCAGCGCGCGCACTTTCCGAGTCATCGCCACGCGCCTGGCAAAAGAAAGAACATGCCGGCGGGGTGCTCCGTCGCGAAGAGACGGTGCCCACGCTGGGCATGGAGCGAGGAACGGAGGATGCGCGAGACACCAGCGCACCCGTCGAGCGGCGGGGTGGAACAACACGGGGAAGGGATAGAAACGGCGCGCGGGCTCCAGCCTGCTTCTGGCGCCGCGCCGCTGGCAGTGGAGGGCCTCCACTGCCACTGGAGGGACACGTCGCGGGGCCACGAGGCTGACGTGATGGCCCCACGAAGTCGCCAGGGCACGTTGCCCTGGCAACCAAGCCCAACGGGCTCTCCAAGGCCCCCAGGGTGCGTCACTATGACGAGGCAGCCCTTTACAAGCGGAGGCAAGTCCACCAAGCTAGGCGTCTCCAGCTCCACTCGTGCTGCGGCCCCGCGACGCTGGCCGCCTGCCCGGCCGGAGGCCGGCGGCGCGCTGGGCAGAGCCTTCGCCTGCGCCTGGGCTGGCAGAGGCGGGCGAGGTGAAGGACGGGGCAGGGGCAAGGCATCTTGTGCTGTGAGCGCGACAGTTTGACACCCGACCTCTCGCCGCTGAATCTGTCGGGCCGTACCGCGAATGTCGTCCGTCGTGCCTCCTGCGACCCAGGGAGGGCGGCACAGCGAGAGAGCCCGATACCACGACCCAGAGATCTTCTCCCCCTCAACTTTACATGTTTGGCGGGTTGGGAGCACCGTCCGACCTATTCTTGATGCTCTCTTTACCCCCACGGTTTCTCTGTGCCTGCGGCTGCATGTGATGGGCACTGTTGTCGACGGCTGCCCGCGATGGCATGCCGCTGCCGACGCCCTGGATTATTGTTTTCGTAGGCTCGCGCGTGTAAGTGCGTATGCCCCTGCGAATGCCTCGCGCAATGACTGATTAAACTCTGGATCGCTCCTTCCTCGAAGGGGCCGGGCGCGGGTAAAGGAGCAAGGCTCTGGCCACGTAGCCAAGATATCGCTCCTTGACGGCAAGACTGTCTTCATAGAGTGGAGGCCAGTCCACAAGAAACCTTCCACAAGATGCCCAGCCCTGAGACGCCAGGACGTCCATCGATTTCTGGTCTGGGATCGTCACGTTTGCCATAGCAAAACCATCGAAACCCAACAATCTAAGGGCACCCTGGAGGGAAGCAGGGCGTTGCTCGGCGAGGGTCTCCACTGTACTGCTCGCCTTTCCGCCTCGGAAGGCTGCGAGAAGATCACGGCGCCGATGTTCGCGTATCTGTCCGCAGAGTCACGGCACACTGCGAGGAGGCCACTCGCGGGACCCCAGGGGGAGTGGGAGGGAGGGGGGAGGGGGGACGAGGGAGGGGGGGCGAGGGAGGGAGGGGACGAGGGAGGGTGGGCGGGCGAGGGGCTGAGGACGAGGCAGGGGGAGGAAGCCGGGCTGGCGAGAGGGGATGAGAGAAGGAGGACGTACACAACTAGACACACACACACACACATCACACGTAGACATGTGTATCTACCGGGAGCAGGTCGGCGAAGGGATGCCCCCAAGGCACAGAAAGAGAAATGAGAAAAAGAGAGAGAGAAAGAGAGAGAGAGAGAGAGAGAACAGAAAAAGCAAACAAGACAACAGCATGAAGACACGCACATAGACATAGGGACAGGAAGGGGAGTCACGCATGATGGGGGAGGGGGAGAATGGCCGAGCAGGGGGCAGGGATAGGGGAGGACCGTGGGAGAACGATGCAGGGAACGGGAGAGAGCAAGCGTGCGGCAAGACGGGGGCACGGAACGGACGTCCACCCGGACAGGCCTGTCCCAGACCAGGGCCGCGCCTGCCCCGGCGCGACGCGCAGAGCCTTACCCGTCGGTCGCGTTAACAAAAAGACTGGGCTTCAAGAGGAGGAGGAGGAGGAGGAGGAGGAGGAGGAGGAGGAGGAGTGCAAGAAAAGAGGAGGAGGAGGATTAGGTTAGGCACGCCACTAGACCCGCCACCCCGTGCTGGCACCGAGGCCCCAGCGCGACATGGCGAGCCCGTGATGAGGAGGAGGAGGACGAGGAGGGGGAGGAGGAGCGGGAGGGGCAGGAGGCCATCCCCACGCCAGAGGTCTCAGGGACGAGGGCAGGGCTCACCGCACCGACCTTGCAGACGTGCTGCAGCGGATTGTTGCGCGGATTGCTGCCGATGCAAGCCCCCGGAACGGCGAGTGAAAAAACGGAGTGAATTTTGCGTGGATGTCTTGTTGATCTTCATCCCTGGCCGAACAGAATCCGCGCGAAATTCACCTCGAAATCCGGAACGAACTTCTCCAGGACACTCTGGGCACATCCCTTAGTTTTTCAAGCGAAATCCGCTCTGCGATGTTGGCGCCATGAGACTCTTCAAGTAGAAGGCGCCTTCAGTAGATTGGGACGTGGGCAACCGCAAAAAATACATCCTTTCAACAACCGGGGTGCTAGAGGAAAGAGAACTGTGCACATACACCGATTCTGGCCAGGCCCATCCTGAGCCCAGGATCGGTGCATACGCCGTCCTACCTTGGCCAGGAAGGCAGATGCACCGATCCTGGGCTCAGGATGGGCCTGGCCAGAATCGGTGTATGTGCACAGTTCTCTTTCCTCTAGCACCCCGGTCGTTGAAAGGATGTATTTTTTGGGTGCCCACGTCCCAATCTACTGAAGGCGCCTTCTGCTTCAGGAATCTCACGGCGCCAACATCGCAGAGCGGATCTCGTCCGGAAAACCAAAAAGGATGTGCCCAGAGTGTCCTGGAGAAGTTCGTTCCTGGAGAAATTCGTTCCAGATTGTCGCCCGAGGTGCCGCCAGCCGGACAAACGCTGCCTGCTCCCTCGCCGCAGCCGCAGCCACCGCGGGCCCTGGGAGCTCGCGCCTGGAGGCGTCGCCACGCCGTGCTGCAGTCGGCTCGGGCGTCGCCATCGGAGCGTCCGGGGCCACCTGCTGGGAGGCAGCTACTGGGAGGTCTTCGTCGGGAAGATGGAGGAGGATCAAGCCCCATGTGGGAGCCATTACGCCAGAGTGGGCCTCGGATTAAGCGGGATTCAGCTGGATCGAGCGGGATTCAGCCGGACTTCGGACCAGTGGACAATCGGAACTTGGCCTCCCAGGAGTTGCATCCCAACACCTGTGGTGGGTTCGTGCGTGCGGCGCTGGCGCGCGCTAAAGGGTTTTGACGTCGCGTCCGTCGCTCAGCCTTGAACCGAACGCGGCCCGATCGTTCAAGGTTGAATTCCGTCGGGTCCAGTGCCGTCACCGTGCCCCCAGGTGCTTCCGCCTCACAAGCTGCAACCTTGGACGCCTTCACCAGCCGCGCCTGCGCGCTTGCGCCGCATGAGCATACCGTAGCTTCGCGTATCTAGAAACCGCGCACGCCACACTTGAGAGACGGGCAGCCGCTCAGGCGAAAACCGCTGCGCGAAGCGCAGATATTCTTGCGTCCCTGCGGGGGTTGACAGAGGTGTCGCTTCAACAATGTCCAGGTAGTCGTGCCCCTGGCCACCGCAAGCAGGCTTGCATCCTTGACTTCGGCATATGATCTGCTGGTGAGGTGGTCCACAATGCGCTCTCAGAACAGAGTGTCCAAAGGTAAAGGGAGAGAGTGCAGGGAAGGTGGGGAAAGGCAAGGGTGTCCCTGGGGCCATGGAGGGAGAATACGTTTCCGTGGGGCACCTGCTGCCAGGCCGTTGCCTACGATATGTCCTGGCAAATGTTCAAAACCGCCAGCCGTGGAGACAAGGGCTCTCGGGAGTGGCAACAACAGCTTGCCAAACGGCGCCATGGTCGTCGTGGACAGTTCCTGCTCCTGGTGGCACGTCGCGCCGACCAAGAATTTGGGGAGAGAACAGCCCCCCCGAAGCGCGCCCAAACCTTGATCATCCTCCTCTTCTTCGTCCTCTTCCAAGGGGAGTGAAGAGTGGATGATGGTGATGAGGTAGGAGGGAGACTAGGTGCATCAGGGGAGCAGATGAAGAAAGGAGGAGGGAGCTAGAGAAGACGACGGAGGAAGAGAGGGGGGAGGATAACCAAGAGAGGAGGTGGAGGAAGAGGAGGGAAGAGGCAGAAGGAAGGAGGGGGGAGGCGAAAAAATTCGGAAAGGGTCGGGGAAGGGGGAGGGGGAGGGAGGTGCAGACTGGCGAGGCGAAGCGAGGACGGAAGGAAGTGGGGGGGGGGGGGGCACTCGGATGGGGCTTCGAGGACACATGCGAGTCCAGCCGCCCGCAGTCGGCAGAGGGTGGCCCCATGCTGCCCTGACGTGCAGCCCTCTGCTGACAAGCGGCCCTCTGCTGACCAGGAGGCCCGCGCTCCTTGAGGTGCTCCGCCAGCAGCCGCAGCAGCGCGCCCCGCGCCGCGCCCCTCTTCGCGCCCTCCAGGAACGCGCCCGCGGCGGAGCCTCGTCCGGCTCCTCCGCCCTCCTCCTCCTCCCCTCCTCCCCCCCCCCCACCCTCCTCCTGCCGCCTTCATCTTCCTCATCCTCGACCTCCCTCCCTCCTCCTGCTCCTCCTCCTCCTCCTCCGCCTCCTCCTCCTCCTCCTCGTCATCCTCGTTCCTCTCCCCCTCCTCCTCCCAGGCTTCTTCCCCCAGTCCCTGGTATGACCCACTCCTCCATGCTCCTCCTCCTCCTCCTCCTCCTCCTCCTCCTTCTCCTCCTCCTCCTCCTCCTCCTCCGTATCCTCCGTGTCCTTCGTATCCTGCGTATCCTCGTCCCCTCCTTCTCCTTCCTTCCTCCTCCACACCCCGCCCTCCTCAAACATCTCTCGGGAAATGCTCGACGCGAGCATCCCTGGCTGTGGATCCATCTCCTGGCAAAAGATGTGTTCAAGAAGCTTCCGAGTATGACCGACTCTGAGCGACTGCGTGAGCCGAGACATCCGGGCAATCTGGGCGTAAATGGGTCCGTGATGTGCGCGCTCCCCCTCGGGCCCCCCGTGTGGCATGTGTGCTACATCGAGATTGTCATACGGCCCTGGAAATCCGCCGATCCAATCGGCGTGTGTGAAGTGCTGCCGTCGTCTTTCGCCGTCGTTGTCTCAAGTCCCGACTGACATTTAGAGACGAACCTGGAAAAGGTACGCTGTAAAAGAAACGTCGTGCTTTAGTCGGTCCCCTCCCCTTTTCCTCTCCCTGACGGGGGGGGGGGCGTGCCGGGGGGGGGGGGAGGGGGGGACCGTCTCCCTCGGGGACCCTGCGGCCCTCCCTCCCCTCACGGGCGGCCCCCCGTGCAACAAAAAAGGTGCAGGGGGGTGGTCTCCCTGTCGGCAGGGGAGCTCAGGACCCCCCCCCTCTCCGCCCCAGAGATCCGAAATCGTGATTTTTGTCGAATGCGCGGTCACCGGAAGTCTCGACCCATCCCCTGCAGGACCGGTTTTTCATCCCGAGTCGGTTTTTGACGGTCCCGAGGCCCAGCGAGGGCTCTTATAGGGGCCGAACTCTGCGAAACGAAAGACCTCCGCCTTGATCTTTTCGATGCGTTGGATCTCTGGGTCCAGCCCCAGTCCCGGCCCTGGCCCCAACCCCCGGCCCCGGCCCCCGTCCCGGCCCCGGCTCTGTCCCCGTTGAGCAGGGACCAACCGTCCCGGCATTTCTATAGGCCTACCACGAAATTTTCCTAGAACACAAGAATGTTCTGAGACCAAAGGCGATGCTCTTAGAACATAAGCCCGACGTGCTAAAACAAGACAGACCCAGCCAGAAATGTTCCAAGAACAGTTCGTGGGAACCACAAAAGGTTCTTAGAACTTTCCTTGGTAGCCCTATAGGCACGCCAGGACGCTTCGCCACTGCTTGAGCCCCGGCGCCCCGCTCCGGCTCTGGCCCCATATGGCTCCCCTGCCCGGGCCTCGCGGGGCCACGGCGGCGGCCCCCCCAGACGCCCGCACTCGAGAAGACACGCAGCGCTCCTCCTCCTCTTTCCTTCTCCTCCTCTTTCTCATCCTTCTCTTCCTCAGTTCCTCTCCCCTCTTCCCTGTCGCACCCCAGGGCCTGTCGAAAGGACGGGCCGGGCGTTTCGCCTGAGACTGAAGTTCGCACCACGTGTGAGCCTGAAGCTTGAAAGCTGGCGACAGGTTCACACATGAAAAGCGGGATGTGGCTCTCGCCAAAGCGCCGCGCACATCCGTTTTTAACAAGTTGTAAGATATTCACGAATTGAAGACATGTCGTTTTCAGAATGTGGCTCTCGCCTTATCGTCGCGCGCATTCATTTCTGAAAAATTGAAAGAGCTTCGTGGATTGAGGGCGGGTCGTTTTCAGAATGTGGCTCTCGCCTCAGCGCCGCGCACAACCATTGTTAACAATTGCAAGGAGCTTCGCGGATTGAGGGCGGTTCCGTTTGAAGTTGTGGCACTCGCCTTAGCGCCGCGCGCACTCGTTTTAACAAGCTGCATCAGTCTCAGTGATTCCCATGTCTAGTTGTCGCACCAGAAACGGTGTTTTGGAGCGATTCGCGAATGCTGGGGCGCATCACTTACATTGTTCCGCGGTGTGGAGTTGCAAAAACGGTGTTCTGGCACGGCTCAGGACCGCCAATACATAACAGTCAGTTTAACCCATGGCGTTGGAGTCCTGAGAAAAATGATTTGGCACGCTTCAGGATTTTCATACGTTCTCCCCCCAACGGGGCAATTCCCTCAGTGCAAATGAACTCTTATAGGCGCCTATGAGGATGAAGCTAGGAGGCATGGTGTAATCTAGCATCATTGGTGATTAATTGGTTTACACTGGTCCTCCTCCGCTTCCGCTTCCACCTCCTCCTCCTCCTGCTCCTCCTCCTACTCCTCCTCCTTCTACAATTAGACAATGTGAATCCGGTTGCGCCCAAAAAATGGCTGGCCCCCCTCCGCGTGCTGTGTTTTTCAGATTCCCGGAAAACTCGTTTTGGCTTGTTTTTTTTTGGGGGGGGGTCAAAATGCTGCTCTCGCTGAAGCGATGGCCTCATGTTCGGGAGACCGTTCGTTCCGAATCGCGCTCCCGTTGCAGCGCTGGCTTGATTTCCGCGCGTCCGCTCATTCCGAAGCGTGCTCCCGCTGCAGCGCTGGCGTAACGATTTCCAGCGTCATGCCACGGCGTGGTTCGCGGTCCTTCCAAATAGGCCCCAAAATCTGGAACATGCCCCCCTCGAAAAGCCAGCGGAAGGGATTCCACATTCGGTGTCGATTCGTTGATGTTTTGGGCCGCGGAAGCCCCATCCACTTTGGGGCGTCGCCATGCTATGCTATGTCAGGCTCCGCATCCTCATTTCCGAGCTTCCGCGCTTGGGATTTTGTTCGAAATGCTACTCTCGCTGAAGCGATGGCCTCATCTTCGGGAGACCGTTCGTTCCGAATCGCGCTCCCGCTGCAACGATGGCTTGATTTCCGCGCGTCCGCTCATTCCGAAGCGTGCTCCCGCTGCAGCGCTGGCATCATAATTTCCAGCGCCATGCCACGACATGGTGTTCGGTCCTTCCAAATGGCCTCAAAATGTAGAAAGTCCCCTCCCGAAAAAGCCAGCGGAAGGGAATACACATTCGGTGTCGATTCGTTGATTTTCTGGGCCGCAGAAGGCCTCTCCACTTTGGGGCGTCGCCACGGGATGCTATGTCAAGCTACGCGTCCTCATTTCTGCGCTCCCGCGCTTGTTTGTTGGTTCACAACGCTGCTCTCGCTGAGGCGCTGGCCTCATTTTCGGGCTACCGTTCGTTCCGAATCGTGCTTCAACTGCAGCGCTGGCATCATTTTCGCGCGTCCGCTCGTTCCGAATCGTGATCCCGCTGCAGCGCTGGCGTCATTATTTCCAGCGCCATCCCTCCCCCCCCGAGAAAGCCAGCGGAAGTGATTACACATTCGGTGTCGATTCGTGGATTTTCTCGGCCGCGGAAGCCCCACCTCCCACTTTGGGGCGTCGTCACGCCATGCTATGGCAAGCTACGCGTCTTCACTTCCGCGCTTCTGCGTTTGTGTTTTTGTTTCACATGCTGCTTTCGCTGATGCACTGTCCTCATTTTCGGGCGACCGCTCGTTCCGAATCGTTCTCCCTCTGCAGCGTTGGCCCGATTTCCGCGCGGTCGTTCATTCCGAAGCGTTCTCCCGCTGCAGCGCTGGCCGTCATCATTTCCAGCGCCATACCACGGCATGGTGGTCGGTCCTTCCGAATAGTCTCCAATTTCTGGAAAAAGGTCACCCGAAAAAACCAACGGAGGTGATCACACATTCGGTTTCGGTTCGTTGATATTCTGGGCCGCAGAAGCCCCCTATTTTATAGGTCGTCGCCACACCATGCTTTGCCATGCTACGCGTTGGTCTTCAACACCATGCTATACCATAGAATGCTATACCATGCTGCGACAGCAGCTTGTGCGAATAGAAAAAGGATCTACGCGATTGCAAGGGATGGGGGTGAGGGGTAGGACGCCAGATATGACGCGAGCGCACAAAGCTTGACTCCTCCTCCTCCCCCGCCTCCCCTTTTCCTCTCCATCCGCCTGCTCCTCCGCCTCCTCCTCCTCCTCCTCCCTCCACCGTCCGCCACATCCCGAGCTTGTAGCAGGGTCATCAGCTCGTCGTTGTCGTTGTCGTCGTGGTCGTTGTCGTCGTTTTGTAGGGTCGACGGCACTGGCCGTTGAACTCGCCCGATATACACCCCAAGTGTGAGCGCGAACAAGGAATTCTAACATTTCCTGGTGGCTGCCCCCTGGACAGTCGAAGTACCATGCTTACTTCATCGCGGTGAACATGGGGCACAGACAAAAGTTACGCTACCGAGGAACCCCACATACTTATATTATGGCTGGAGTGATGTAGCTGAATTGAAGCATGCGAGAATGATGTTGGTGGCCGTTGCCCCGCCGATACCGTTGGTGTGACGCCACTCAAAACGAGAGGTGGAAGAGGAGAAGCGCCGCGCCAGCCACACTTTTGCGAGCCCGAAAAAGATAGCGACCGCACCCCCAAGGCACCCCTTGTGGCATCGAGAAAGTGCCGCGCCTGCTACACGTTGCGAGCCCGAAACGAATAGCGACCGTACCCCCAACGCACCCAATTGTGACGTCGAAAAAATGTCACGCCTGCCACGCTTTGCGAGCCCGAAACGGATAGCGACCGCACCCCCAGCGCACTCCCTTCGGCGTCGAAAAATTGCAACGCCTGCCACGCTTTCCGAGCCCGAAACGGATAACGACCGCACCCCCAACGCACCACCTGTGACGTCGAGAAAGTGCCACGCCTGCCAACGCTTTGCGATGCCGAAACGGATAGCGACCGCACCCCTGGCGCACCCCCTATGGCATCGAGAAAATACCGCGCCTGCCACGCGCTGCGAGCTCGAAACGGATAGCGACCGTACCCCCAGCGCACCCCCTGTGGCGTCGAGGAAGTGTCACGCCTGCCACGCTCTGCGTGGCCGGAACGGGTAGCGACCGCACCCCCATCGCATCCCCTGTGGCGTCCAGGAACTTCCACGCCTGCCACACGTTGCGAGCCTGAAACGGATATCGACCGCACCCCCAGCGCACTCCCTTGTGGCGTCGAGAAAATGCGACGCCTGCCAGGTTTTGCGGTAGTGTCGTGGACTGAGAGACCACCCCCTGCGCACCCCTTTTGTGGTGTCCACAAAATACCACGCCTGCTAAGCTTTGCGACCGTGTCGTGGATAGCGGCCGCGCTGAGAGACCACCCCCTGCGCCCCCCCTTGTGGTGTCCGGAAAGTGCCACGCCTGCTAGTCTTTGCGACAGTGTCGTGGATAGCGGCCGCGCTGAGAGACCACCCCCTGCGCACCCCCTTGTGGTGTCCAGAAAGTGCCATGCCTGCTAGGAGTTGCGACAGTGTTGTGGATAGCGGCCGCGCTGAGAGAACCACCCCCTGCGCACCCCCTATGGTGTCCAGATAGTGCCACGCCTGCTAGGCTTTGCGACAGTGTCGTGGATGCGGCCGCTCTGAGAGACCACTCCCTGCGCACCCCCTATGGTGTCCAGAAGCTGCCACGCCTGCTCGGCTGCGCGACAATGTCGTGCATAGCGGACGCGCTCACAGACCACGCCCTGCGCACCCCCTATGGTGTCCAGATAATGCCACGCCTGCTAAGCTTTGCGACAATGTCGTGGATAGCGGCCGGGCTGAGAGACCACCCCCTGCGCACCCCCTTGTGGTGTCCAGAAAGTACCACGCCTGCTAGGCTTTGCGACAGCGTCGTGGATAGCGGCCGCGCTGAGAGACCACCCCCTGCGCACCCCCTTCATGTCCAGATAGCGCCTCGCCTGCTAGGCTTTGCGGCAGTGTCGTGGATAGCGGCCGCGCTGAGAGACCACCCGCTGCGCACCCCGTTGTGGTGTCCAGAAAGTGCCACGCCTGCGAGGAGACCACCCCCTGCGCACCCCTTATGGTGTCCAGAAAGTGCCACGCCTGCTAGGCTTTGCGACAGTGTCGTGGATAGCGGCCGCGCTCACAGACCACGCCCTGCGCACCCCCTATGGTGTCCAGAACGTGCCACGCCTGCTAGGCTTTGCGACAGTGTCGTGGATAAGGGCCGCGCTGAGAGACCACCCGCTGCGCACCCCCTATGGTGTCCAGAACATGCCACGCCTGCTAGGCTTTGCGACAGTGTCGTGGATAGCGGCCGCGCTCACAGACCACTTGCTGCGCACCCCCTATGGTGTCCAGAGATGCTGTGCTGTGCTGTGCTGTGTAGTGCTGAGGCGTGCTGTGCTGAGGTGCTGTGCTGTGCTGTGCAATGCTGTGCTGAGATGAGCTGTGCTGTGCTGTGCTGTGCACGTGCTGTGTGTCAATGCGCTGAGTGCTGGGCTGTGCTGAGGTGTGCTGAGCTGTGCTGTGCTGTGCTCTGCTGCACTGTGGTGCGCTTGCTGTGCTGTGCAGTGCTGTGCTGAGCTGTGCTGTGCTGAGCTAAGCTGTGCTGTGCTGTGCTGAGCTGTGCTGTGCTGTGCTGAGCTGTGCTGTGCTGTGCTGCGATGTGCTGTGCTGTGCTGCGCTGTGTGAAAGGAGGGGGTGTGTGGGTGTGAGGGCCGCGGGTGCGGTGTGTGAGGGCCGCGGGTGCGACGAGGCAGGAAGAAAACCAGAACCCCACTAAGCATGTGGCGAAAAACAGGCGAGTCGAGGTTCAGGGGAAGGTCTAGGGGGTTAGGGGGGGAACGGAGATTCGCTCGAGACTTCTGGGCAATTGGGCCGCGAACGGGGGATTGTAACACCCCCTGGCGATTCCCCCCTTGGGATGTCGAGGTGAGTGCTACATCGCGGCTATTAGGGGGCTCTGAATACAAAGGGGTCGGGGTGCAAAACCAGCGCTTGCTTCAGACGTCACCACAATCGCAAATGTGCAAATGCAGCATTCCATGTTGGCGTCCCCTTGGGATGCTCCTGGTGACGCGCCTCCTGCTTCGCTACCTTCTGGCGGACCCCCCACTGAAGTGCACAACTGCCTGCCGCGCCTCCTGCATCGTGGTGGCCACGGGGCTCCCAAAACAAACATGGGCGCACATACGCATCTCATTCGGACGCTTCCATGTCCAAGTGTCTGATCACGATCGGACCTGGGTGCGGGTGGAACTCTGTATGAATAGCAAGTGGAGGTGACGCTGGACGCGAATCAAAGCAAGCCTGGATATGAGCGGATAAGCATGGATGAGTCGAATTAAGAAACACTGCGTGCGCGCGACATTCTCCAGAGTTCTCTCGCATCGGAATGCTTTCCAACAGCTGCGCCTCGTGGAGATTGCTCCATGGGTCCCAGAATTGCTGCGATCGGCCACCGAAGAGAAGAGTCGGAAGCCAGAGCTCCTCACGCGGCGGAACAGAAGTTTCCCCAAGCAGTGCATGCACTCATGGGGTCTTGCTTTGCTTGATCGGTCATTGGATGGAATGGGCCCACCGGGGTGGAAAGAAAGCTGGACGCGTCTCGGGAAGCTGGTCAGCTTTGACCCCGGGAGAGGGAGGAGGAGGAGGAGGAGGAGGAGGAGGAGGAGGAGGAGGAGGAGGAGGAGGAGGAGGAGGAGGAGGAGGAGGAGGAGGAGGAGGGAGGAGGCCGTGGGCGTCCCGTGGGCGCCCCGTGAACTGGGTGGATCCGCTGGGGTGCCGCCTGGTCGTGGGCGCCCCGGGGGCTCGCCTATAGAGCGCCCGGCCGGTTGCCGGTCGTGGGCGCCCCGTGCGCCGGCCCTGTCCATCGAGGCTTCGCCTGGTGGGGGCCTGCGTGTGCCCACGTGGGCCGCGCCGGTGCGTGCCGAGGTGGGGCCAGTGTGTGCGCCACACAGAGTGCACCAGGCAGTGTGCACTGCAGCTCGCGCCACACTTTTTTTTTACTAGCTCGAGAGGTCGCCCCGCGGCAAAGGAGGAGGAGGAGAGCAGAAGGGGGAGGGGGGAGAGGAAGGGAGGAAGCAGCAGCAGAAGCAGCAGCAAACGCAGAAGGAGGCGCGCCCGCCCGCAGCTCGCGCCACACACACTGCCCCCCCATGTGGCTCGTACCACGGACGTTGCGCCAGGCAGGCTGCACTGCAAACGTTCCACTGTAGAGCTTGCAGCGCAAATTCTACACCACGTATATGGCACCACTGAGATTGCACCTATCCTTAAGTCGGGCGTGTCCCTCTACAGGGGGATTTTCGACGAAAGGTAAAAAATAGCCAAAAAATACCCCAACATGGTTACAAAATGATCAAAACATCGTCCCCAGACTATTTTCCACTATTTTTGGATATTCCCCCTGTAGGGGGGCAGGCCCGACTGAAACCTGTCCTGGGAATGCAGGTTGCCATGCGCACCGAGTGGGGTCCACGCTGGCAAACGTTGCCCAAGGCTCGGCTTCTGGGGGCCCCTGCTGGGCCCTGGGACCGTCAACCGAACCACTCGGGATGGCAAGATGGTCCCGGAGAGGGGGTCGAGACCTCTGAAGACCAATGCTGCGACACCTTTTTTTTCCTCCACGAAGGAGCCCAGTGGCACGACGGACAACGGACGAACGAGGGACGACGACGAACAACGACGCGAGCGGGGGAGGGGCGAGAGGGGAAAACCACGAGGAGGGCCAAGGGGAGGAGGGCCAGGGGGAGGAGGGCCAGGGAGAGCCACAGGAGGACCCACGCTGTGACACGGTCACGGCGTCGGAAGTCTGGGCAGACTGCCCACGCGAGGGCTGGGGCAACGGCACGCGCGCCCCTCCGCCGAGGGCCCGAGGCCCCACGCAGGCACCCACATCGGGAACCATGCCAAGAGGGAGGGCCCAGGCGCGAAGGACAGGAGGGTGCCTTCCGACAGCACGGGTTGCTCGCAAGCCTCGTGCCCAGGCTCGGGGCGGAGGGTTTCGCCGCCGGCGGCCTCCGGAGGGCCGTGCCTGGGCTGCGGGGCACCCGTGCGGCGACGCAGGAGGTCGAGAGCTCCTGGGCCTGCGCAAGGGATCAGCCCAAGACTCAGGTTCGTGAGTTGCGACTACAGGCGGTCCACGACCACTTCGGGCCAAACAGCCCGGACCAACAAAAAGCACCAGGAAATCTTGAAACCAAAACCTGGGGAGGTCGACATCCTGAAAAGCAACTCAAACACCGAACCTGCGAAAAACTCAAACCCACAAAAACATAGATAAAACCTGAAGCTCAAACCTGGGGAAAAAACTCAAACCAAACAAACACTCCAGAAAATCTATAAGCCGAAATCTGGGGAAAAACTTTGGAAACAACTATGGAAAAACTCTGGGAAACTCTGGGGAAACTCAAACAACTATAAAACAAACTCTAAAAGCAACTAGGGAAAACTCAAACGACTGGAAACTCTAGAACAACTCGGAAGAAACGCCCAAAAAAACCCTAAACGCTTGAAACACGTGAAACAACGTTATACAACACTCTGGACAACACTGAAAAACTCTGGGAACACTCTAAAAACTTTTAAAACACACAAAGAAAATAAACAACAATACAACCAACACCTTCCGGGTTTGAGTTTTTTTTTTCGGGTTTGATCTTCACGTTTTTCTAAGTTTTTGATGGGTTTGATTTTTTCCCAGGTTTCGGCTTCAAGCTTTTCTGTAGTTTCTTCTGTGTTTGAGTTTTCCCTAGGTTTTGCGTTTGAGATTTTCTCAGGTCGTCTTGGATTTTGAGTTTCCCATTCAAAATTATCTAACATGTTTTTGGAGTTTGAGTTTCCGGCCGAAGATGTTTTTAAGATTTCGGCAGGTTGTCCGATGGACCACTTGTAGTCAATTCGCGAATCTAACTCAAGACATTGGAGGTATGGGCCTCTTCGCGCGCTCGCGCTGCACACTGTGGACAGACTCTCCAGCCTAGACCGCGAGGAGCGACTGTCGTTGTGCTCAGACTGCGGTCCTCGGCAGTGTTCCAGCCTTGGGATGCGTTCCACAAACTGCGCCTCGTCGAAATCTTTCTAGGGCTGCCCAGATCTCGGGTCGGGCGAAAGGGGGGATAGCAAAGGGGGGGTTTGAGAATCAGCTCACGTAGCTGATTTTCTGGGCGCCTCCCGGCGCCGGAGGCGGCTATGTATCGAGGAATGGGCCCCTCGGTGAGGCCGAAACCAGCTGCATGCAGCAAATTTCGTAACCCCCCCTTTCCCAATCCCCCCCTTTCGCCCGGCCCGAAGATCGTCCCGAACGGCCGCAGGAGGCCCGAGTGATGGCCGGACAACCAGGGGCGTCGAAGAGGGGAGTGAGGATTGGGGGGGGGGGCCATGCGTCCCCACAATAGCTTTTCCGAGCCCTCTCGGAGACATCGACAGGACCGCCATATTGCAGGATGCAGCAGAGCAAGGGTCGCCTGCGCCTAACACCCTGTATAGCCTGGGTGGAATCGCCAAGAAGGCAACGGTGCAAGACGTGTCGTGCTCGGAAAGTCAGCCGGGCCCTGACGTTCAGACGCCCTCAGAAATCCATCGCAGACTCTGCACCGATCAGCACCAGTCTGTGCCATTCGCGGCGACCTGTGGCCAATGCCAGGGGCGAGGCCGCAAGCGCTCACCGCTGCCACCGCCGTACCATGAGACGGCAGAAGAGGACAGCGGCCTGCGGCAACTTTCAGAACGGAGACCGCGTCGGGGGACAACACCGCCTCGACTGACGCTAGGGTGGCCGCCTGCCAGCTCAGTCACACAGCCGTGCCGCGTCCTCTCCCCGTGCGCGCGCGTCTTCGGAGTGATGATTGCCGTGAGGCCCTGACGTAGGGCACCCAGTCGGTGCCTGCGGCTCACTGAGGAAAAGCGATCGGTGAGCGAGCAGGGGAGGAGAGACCAGGGAAAGGAAGATGATGTATGGGCTGGAGGGCATTGGCGCGCAAGGAGGTTGCGCTGGACTCCAAAACTAGCACTGGGCTGCACCATGTCCCATGCGCACCTAAGGAATGGGACAGGTCTCAGCAGACGTAACAGCTGCAACAAGAGATGTCCGAAAACGGATCAGAAACGCCGTGCAGACGCAATTGTAACACAGAGCGACGCTCGAAACACGACAACGGATGATTCGTTCATGCACTCCATGCCCTGTGAAGAAATCGTGTGAAGTGGCACTGGAGGCCCAGACAAAGGGGGGCCTCTGGTGTGGCAAGCGATGCGTCACATTGTCGTGGTGCAGAGAATGACCCCATGGCCACCAATTGAGGAGGCTGGCTTTCTTGCCTGACTTCGACGAAAGAAAACAGCAGCACTCGCCACCCTGGCCAGGCTGCGCAAGGTCACAATAACTGGATGCATGAAACGGCTCTGTACAGACAGGTCAACCGAGACAGCTGACCAGCGCATGGCCACCAGCGTGTTAAAAGAACTGGACGGGTGTGTGGTCCACGAAGTCTAAGCTGCAGACAAACTCGCAATGCTCGAACTTCGTCGCCCATTGTGAACGCAAGACGATGGGCGCTCAACATGTCGCCTGGGCACCGAGGGCTGCTCACTTTAGTTCCGATGCAAGTCCAAAGGGCGAGCCTCGGCAGTCAGGGGATCTGATATGCCCCCCCCGCAAAAGTTGCAGGCACCCATCTTTGCACCACCGTCGATGCACAGGAGTCGACAATCTTTGCACTGGCCTGGGGTCACAATCAACGGCATACACCTGAGCTTTGGGATCACCGCGCGGACTCCTCGGATCGGCGGTCACCCCGACTCCCCTGGCGCGCCGAGCGCGCCTTCGATGGTCCTGGAGGCGCCGCCGAGGGGGGGCTGGATCCAAGAAATCCGCGCCGACCTCCGATCAGGGGGGCGTAAGACCCGGGTACAGGGGACTCGGGAATCCCCGACGAGGTCGTCAAAAAAATGACGAGGCCGAGCCTGCATTGTGACGAGGCCTCCCGCTGCAGACATCCCACGAAACTCCTCCTCGTCAAAATCCGATGCGCGGTCGTCAAAAAACGATGGCGAACCCGAGTCCTGGCAAACCTGGGTCTTACGCTCCCCCGATCCGAATGCTTACGCGTATGTGTTTGTCCACTTCGGTGGCCACTGACGGGCACGTCCCAGCCGTCGCACGGCATCTCCTGGCAGGAGCACCGAATACCGCAGCTGCCCCGACCTCTCCCGGAGTGCTTCCTGACAACAGTTACGATGCGTATGCATCCACCCGTGGCGACGAATGCCTCCCAGGAAACCCAAAACTGGAGAGAGAGAGAGAGAGAGAGAGAGAGAAAGAGAGAAAAGGAAAGAAAGAGTCGTCGGTGCGGCCGGCTTTCGTTATGTCATCCTGCATCTCACTGCATACTATCCTCAGCCTCCGAAGACCAGCGTGCATCCAGCAGCACCCCTCGCTGGCGTCGACGCCGTGGTTGGACTGCATCAGCACGAAGCCGACAGCCTTCAGCAACGTCTCATGGGGGGTGGGGAGGTACGAGCTGTGAACCAGCCGCTCGCCATGTACCAGCCCCGTGTCCGCGGGGCTGGAGGGAATCACGACGGCGGATTCGGGCACCTTGGCGGCATGCAGAGGGCGGTAGAGGGGAGGTGTGAAGGCTTCTTAGAAGAAGGCTGCTTCTTAGAAGGCGCCGGCCTTACATCTACAGACAAGGCCCGCGCACTCTGAGAAGCGGGGGTGCTTCTCAGAAGCCTCCCCCCCTCCCCATGCCCCCATGTGTACTTGGCCGAGAACCTGGAGGCCTCCTAGATGGGGTCGGAGTAGATGGGGTCGGAGGCTTGCGCCGCATCGACGATTCATCGGCGATGTATCGGTTATGCATCGGCGATGCACTGGCGATGCATCGTCGACGTGGGTGATACATCGGCGACGTCGGCGTGAAGCACATATGGCTCCACATCGAGCCGCATCGGCTATGCATCGGCGACGCGGCGCGACCCTCCGACCCCATCTACTCGGACTCGATCTAGGAGGCCTAGAGAACCGCAGCGAGCTGCGTGGAGGGGCACCGGACTTACGTCTACAGACAAGGCCCGCGCACTCTAAGAAGCGGGGTTGCTTCTCAGAAGTCTCCCCTCCCCCCCTCCTCCTCCTCCCTCCTCTCCTCCTCCTCTTCCTCCCCTTCCTCCTCCTCCTCCTCTCCTCCTCTCTCCTCCGCCTCCTCATCCTCCTCCTCCTCCTCCTCCTCCTCCTCCTCCTCCTCCTCCTCCCCCTGCCCCCATGCGCGCGTGGCCGAGGACCGCGGCGAGCTGCGTGGAGGGGGTGCTCCTCATGGTCATGGAAGAGAACGCGTGCTCCGACTCGAAGGCGAAGACGCCGAAGACCGGCGGCGCGTGCCACTGCGCGGCGGTGCGCCGAGGAGGAGGCGGAGGAGGAGGAGGGGGAGGAGGAGGACGAGGAGGAGGAGGAGGCCAAGGAGGAGGAGGAGGAGGAGGAGGACGAGGAGGAGAGCGAACTTCACGAAAGTGCCAGCCACGCGCTTCGGCATGACCGAAACCTGCACCGCCGTCCCCTGTCTCGCCGTTCGCCCGTCTACCGTTTGGTTCGGCCCCGTGCGGGCCTTTTGTTCGCGAGTTGGTCCGTGCCGCGGAAAAGTGCACACGTCCGAGCGATGCCGAGCAAGATGCCGAGCAAGAGGCGGCCGCCGCTCGGACGTGTCCGCAGGGAGACGGGTGCTCAGAAGGCAGCGCGAGCTGCCGGGACGCCCATCTGCAATCTTAGGCGGCCGCTCGCCAGGCCATTCATCGCATCACCCTGAAACGCTTGCGTCGCAATCATTTCACAGCGTCGCTCACGTGGGGGATGATTTGTGAGGGAGGCAGGGGCAAGGAAGGATCTGCCTCTCGGGGGCCCGATTTGACGACGGGGATGAGCTCCAGTGAAGACATACGCGTTCATCATGGTGTTCGTCTCGTGCTGTTGCTGGGATCATCTTGGAGCGTCCTGGAGGCTCGTGTGCTTTGCCGGGGGCCCTGTTGGGGTTCCAGTCGCCTCGAAGAGTGTGCCCGTCGGGTCCTCTGAGGCGCACCTGGGAAGTTTTTCGGGTGCATGCACTTGTGGGCGTCTGCTGATGCTGCTGCTGCTGCTGCTCACGGCGGACTTGGTCGTAGACCCGAAGCCGTCCCCAGCCCTGCCCCGAGAAGTATGTAGGGACGCAGGGCCGTGTCTGGTGGTGTTCTCGGGGCCTCTTCAAAGCTCCCGGTCAGTCTCTGGGTACTCTCCCGCCGCCTGGCTTTTTTGACGAGCGGACAGCAGGCGCCCCGCGCAGCCGCGGGCGCCCGGGAAGGCGCCGATCAGTCCGGCGCTTTGGGGAGCTGCGCGCGTCTCCCGCCGCCTGGCACACCTTCAGAGGCTGTGCTTGCGGTGGCTGTGGGCTGTCTTCGGGCCCTCGGGAGGGCCTTTCACGGCCGTCACAGGGGGCTTGGCCGGCCGTACTTGGGCGAATGGGTAAGGCTCGTGATTCTTGCGGGTCTGTTGGGCCGTCTTGGGGCCCTTTAACACGGGCGTTTTAGGCGGTCACGAGTTCTCTCGACCGCTGATCGCACATGGGCAAGACTGGCGAGACTCATCGGAATACGCACGGAAGGGGACGCAAGCAGGGCGGCCCAGTGCGGTTCCCGTATGATGCGCTTCCCATTGGAGGTCTGTTCGGGGCCTCCTGGGGAGGTGCAGGACAAAGTGTGAGGAGAAGGACACAGACAGCTCAGAAGCGAGACGATGGAGGAGGGTAGACACACGAGCGGGGAGGGGCAGACGGATGGGGAGAGTGGAGTTGCCTTCAAGAGATCGACGGCGACGACGGTGACTTTGGAGAGGCTTCTGGGAGGCTTCTTGGGCCGTTGTGAGAGTCTCTCGGGGGCGAAGAGAAGGGACGAAGGAGAAAGGAGGGGAGGCGGAGGGAGGGAGGGCGTTGGAAGGAGGCTGGAAGTAGGGACGGCGATGAAGCCTTCGAGCATGTAGTCGGGTGACGGGGATGACTGGATAGCTCGCAACTTGGACCCCACCGTATTGTCCGTGTGTCGCTGGCGTGTATGTTGGTTCCCGTGTTGTCTGTTTGACGCTGTGGCGCTTTGTCGTGGCGTCTCCAGCCATGCAGTCGTGGGGCCCCCTTGGGGGCCCCTCGAGCCTTCCTCGGGACCTCTTGGGAGCTTCTTGGGGCCTCTTGGGGGTCTCTCGGGGGTCTGCAGGGGTCTCCTGGGGCCTCCTGGGAGCCTCTGGGGGCGGAACGCTTGACATGCACGGCCGTGTTCCACCTCTGGGGCCCGTCTTGGGGTGTTCCGGGAGGGCCCTCCTGGGCCGTCCCAGAGGCCTCCTGGGCCATCTTGAGGGGCCTCTGGGCCGTGGGGCGCCAGCGCGATCCGCGGGGCCTCTTGGGCAGTCTCGGCGTCGGGCCGCCGAAGAGGTGGAGACGCGAAACATATGGAGCAACCCGTTGAAAAAAAACAACATGGAGCAACACGTAGGACACCTATGAATTCCGAACCATTCCTTGGTTGGGTTCTCGTTTTGGATACAGCAACGGGGTCTCCATCTTCTCCTCCTCCTCCTCCTCGCCCCCTCCGCCCACTTTCCTCTCGGCGCTCTCCTCGCGCACACTCTTGGGGGCTGCCATGTGTGAAGCGGTCGCCACTTTCGAGAGCTGCTGGGGGGTACGAAAAGCGACATGTCGCCAGATTCGAGGGCTGCTGGGGGAGCCCGCACACTTCCGCTGGCGAAGACGACCCCTGCCCCGCCGCCGACGCAAGATGTGTGTGCGTCCATCTTGCGTCGCACGGGCCAGAAGGGAGGGAGGGAGGGATCGGGAACGTCGAGAAGGTCTGGTTCAAGAAGGGTGACTTCGACGGCTGTTGGGGCGCCTCAGGTTGAGCTGTGGGGCATCAGGTCAGGCCTAGGGGCCTCAGGACTAGTCAAACCAACGTACTTTGGTCCAGCACGCAGCCCGCCCGATCCGTTGCCCCTCAGGAGGGCTGCCTGACCAACATCCACAAGCAGTGCAGCCACGAAGGCAAAAAGCCTGCACAGCCCCCGGACTCGGGCACAGAGGGGGGAAGGAGGAGGAGGAGGAGGAGGAGGAGGAGGAGGAGGGAGGCGAAACCAACCTTGTCCAACGAACCCCTCTGGCAACCTCCGAAGGGAGGGAGCCACAGCCAGCCACCCAACCGACCGGCCAGCAGTCTGGTCGGCCAACTTCCAGCTGGCCGACCAGCCAGCCAACCGGCCGACCCACCGACCACCCACCCAACTGACGAACCAACCCACCAACCGACCGACCAAGCAACCACCCGTCCGTCCAACCGACCAGGTGAACGTCCAGCTCCCGACCAACCAGCCAGTACATGCACAAGCCAGCCAGCCAAGCAACCGACCGCCGACTGACCACCCAGAGAATAAAAACGACAAACCAATACGGCAGTGTCGTGTCGTGCCGATTTCGGCGTTGGTTTCTGACACCGCGTGGATCGTTCAACCTTGAACGATCGGCCGCTTCCGAAACGTCCAAATCGTTCCACATCTGGGTCTCCCATGGCGTTCAACGTTGAACGTCGCCGGCATTGTCGCCGCCGGTCGACACGACGCGAACCTACCGCCCTGCAAACGTTGGTTGTCTGGGTTCTGCATGCCCCCCGACCTGTGGCGGCGTCGGTGCCGACTCCTCCAGGGCAGCGACAAGGCGGGTCACCACCGAGGGGGTCGACATGCCACCAGCTCTCTCAGGAAGCAGACCCCCCCAAGACCGCCCCCGAGTGAGAGACTCACGCGGAACGGTGTTTGGCCGTTTTCGTCCACTGGGGGCCCTTCAAAGTTGTGGCATCAAAGAAAAGGCTCAGGATGAAAAGCCCGTCCCCGGGTAAGGGTCCAGACCTCTAATGTCCACGTCGTGAAAAAATCATGACGTCGGGGGTCTGGGCCTGACCCCCCAGAGCCCTTCGGGACTCTCAACGACGTCCAGAAACGTCCAGCACCTCCTCGACACTGTGTCCCCACTCCCCCCTCAGATCTGGCGCTGCTAGAAACTTACAACGTCGTAAAAACAAGTCGGGACCAGAGCCCCATAGACCCCATCGTTGTCATTTTTTTCCCGAGCTGAAGCGATCTGTGATCGTCCCGGGCCCGGATCTGGGCGAAAACGCCCCGTGTGACAAAGCTGGCACCGCCCGGATCCGAGGGTCCTGGATCCCAGACCTCGAAGTCGCACCCCCCCCGCCGGTGACCCCCCTTGGCACAGCCCGGTCCTCGCCGGAGGAGCCGCCCGAGGGCCTGGCCGGGGCGGTCTGACCCTCCATGCCCAGGAGGATCGGGAAGACCTCCTTGACGCTGGGGCGGAGCTCGGGCCTCGCCGGCCAGCCGGGGCGGAGCTGGGGGAAACTGTCGTCGAGGGCGGGCGAAGTTTCGGGCTGTCCGCGATGGGGGAAACTGAGGGGGGAGGAGCGTTACGGGCGGGCGAAACTGGGGGACACTGGGGGTGGGGGATGCTCCGAGGTTCTGGGCTGTCGGGCGATGTCGTCGGCCCTCGGCGGCGTTCCGGCCTGCCTTCCACCGGCTGCGCCTCGCCGAGAGGCGCTCCGGGAGTGCCCGTCTCGTCCCGAACGGCCGACGGAGGCCCATGCTATGGTTAGGTCGGGCATGTCTCCCTTACAGGCGCATTTTGGGGGAAACATAAAATTCGCCGGCCCAAAGGGCCAGAGGCGTGCTAAGATCTCCGGAACTGGTTCACAATTCTTCTAGTTCGGGCGCGCGGGGCGGCGAAAAGTACCCCCGCGAAAAGTACCCCGACCGCAGCCCAGGAAGGTCCCGGGAAGGTCCCGGGAAGGTCTACTCAGATATGGTTTTCCTCCTGGGTACGGCCTCTCAGGCACCCCAGAGCGCGCCAAGAGGGCCCCAAGAGGCCCCCAAGACTGCCCAAGAGGCCCCCGAGACGCCCAAAGGACGCTCCAAGACGCCGAAGATGATCCCAAGACGGCCCAAGAAGCCGCCGAGACGCTCCAAGTGGCTTCCAAGAGGCCTCACAAGATCGCCCCGAGAGGCCAAAATCATTAATTTTACGATGGTTTTGGAAGGATTCTGGCCTTGTCGCATTTTCGGCTTTCCGATGCTCCAAGACGGCCCAAGAGGCCCCCAAGAGCGCACGAAGACGGCTCAAGAGGCCCCCAAGGAGGCCCCCAGAGAGCCCAAACGGGCCCCGAGACGGCCCAAGAGACACCCAAGACGGCCCAAGAGAGCCCCAAGACGGCCCCAAGAGGGGCCCAAGATGGGGACCACGAACCGAAACCTCAAGCCTTCCGCCCCAAAAGGGCCCCAGGAGGCCCCGAGAGGCCCCCAAGATGGCCCGCGATGCCGCCAAGAGGCCCCCAAGACACCCCAGGAGGCTCCAAGGAGGCTCAACAGAGGCCCTACAAGTCTTCACAAATGTCTTCTAGGCGCCCCCGAACGGCCTCTCAACAGACCCCAGGGCCTCTCAAAGAAGCATCTGGACGACGGCCTTGTTTGGCCCCAAGAGCGCCGCAAGATGCTATCGAGAGGCTTCCTACTCAGCTCTTTTCTCTTCCTCCTCCCCCTCATAATGATCTTCATCCTCCTCCGTTCTTTCTCATTTTCTTCTCCTCCTCCCCTCCGCCTCCCAATCCTCATCTTCCTCCTTCCGGCGGCGCCGAAATGGCCCCGAGACCGCGCCGAAGCAGTAGCGATCATGCAATAAGGGCCCGCGGAGCGAGCGAAGCGATTGAAGAGCAACAACATACCAGAATTATATAAAAGTATTCGTCCCCAGACTATGTTTGACTATTTCTGAAATGTCCCCCTGTAGAGGGACAGGCCCGACTTCATGCTATGGCCCGACAACCGCTGGATGGAAGGCCAGGCTCAGGAGGGGACGCATCGACCCCCGATCGCCCACTCATGGCACATCGCGTGGACGTTCTTCCGACCCAGACCTCCGACGTCATGATTCTCTCGCGACATGCACACCCAGAAGCCTGGACCCCCTCCCAGGGGATCAGCGTTTTCCACCCCAAGCCTTACGTTGCGCCCATCGTACTTGAGGACCACATCCCAGAAACAAGTTCGAGCACCTGGAAAAGTGTCAAAAGAGTGTCGAAAGAGTGTCGGAAATGTGTCCCCCAGGGCCCGACACGTGCAAACCTTCGAATGTTGGGGTACTTTTCTGGCGCTCGAACTTCTTTCTGGCGATCGAGGCTAAAGTAGGTTGGAACAGCATAACCTAAGCCGCTTCCTGCTGGCCCCGGGACACGCGAAGGGCCTCAGAGGCCGAAGACCACCCAAAGCCGCTCTCCGTGCGCCGCCGCGCCGTCATGCTCTCCGCGCGCCCATGCGACACAAACCGGCCGACGCCGCGGCACACCTGCGGCACGCCCGGCGTCCGAGGCGGCGCTTGCCCTGGTGGCCGAGGCGCTCTCCCTAAGACTTAGGTTGTTCCCATCCTACTGCGGGATGACGATTAATAAAACATGGGGGGGGAAACGATTAAAAACGTAGGTGCCTGCTATTTCTGCACAAGTGTCTGACTGGAGGAGAACGATTTAAAAAATAGTTTTCCAGCCCGCGGCCGTTTTTTTCTAATCGTCATCCCGGGCGCCGCCGCGTGAACACGACCCCCGGTCACTTATTAATCGTCATCCTCCATTACTTAAGGACCGCATCCCAAAAACAACTCCGAGCCCCCGGGAAAGGTGTCAAAAGAGTGCCGAGACGGTGTCGGGCGAGTGTCGCCCATGGCCCGGCACGGGGAAACCCTTGAGTTTCGGTACTTTGTTTTGGCGCTCGAACTTCTCTCTCTGGCGGCGCGCACAAGGGGGATGGGGGGAGGGGGGGGGCTTCTTAGAAGGAGGCTGCTTCTTAGAAGGCGCCTACATCTGTAGATAAGGCCCGCGCCTTCTTACAAGCAGGGTGCTTCTAAGAAGCCCCCCCCCCTCCCCCCACCCCCTTCTGCGCGTGGCCGATTTCTGGTGGTCAAAGCTAAAGTAGGTTGGAGCATCCTAACCCAAGACACTGGGCCGCGCGGCGGAACACGCGGCGCAGCGACATGCGCTCCTCCTCGCGGCGCGAGGGCGTCTGGGAAGAGGCCGACGGGCCCCTCGCCTGACCCTCCGCCTTTCCCACGCCTTCCGACCAGCCAGTGGCAGATTGATGGATCTTCTCGAGGGGCAGAGGGAGCTGCATGCGGAGCTCCGAAAGCGAATGTCTACGGGACGCACGGAGACATAAGAGTATTATATGTCCTCCTTGGAGGCGCGCGTCCGACCCGAACAGATAGTTACCTATAGGACCACCCTGCGGGTGATAAGGAGGTTGGGGGGGCAGCAACGGGCAAAAGTGGTGCTTGTTGTTCTGACGATGCCTGTCGGGCGGAGTCTAGTGAGTAGTGTGATTGTGCACGTGAGCGTGATGTGATGTGGCGATGTGGTCCGCCCGCGGCCCAGCCACAGGAGGATTTCGGGACACCAGCGGGACACCAGCGGGACACCGCGGGCAACCGGCCGCCGGAGGAGAAACAGTTGGCCCGGCCGCGGCCCAGCCACAGGAGGATTCCCTCTCGCCCGCCCACGCAGCCTCGCCTCGCCCGCACGCACGCACGGCACGCACGACACGAACCCGAAACATAAATCGATTTCCTGGTAGGAAGGTCTCCGTTTCACGTCGGACTCACCCCCCAACCTCCGACCCATCTCATGGTATATCGTTTCCCGAGCGGTGTGGCCAGAAAGCACCCGCCACGAGGCATATACTATAAGATTTCTCGGTGCACGCGTCGCCCCTGGGGTGACGAACCAAGTATAGTATAAGTATGTTGGGGTGACGCCGAGTCCATGCCATCCTCCAAATCAGCCACCTGCTGGTCGGCAGGTGTGGAAGGCGGAGGCCAAAGGTTCCTCCACCTCGACCGTCCACGCCTTCCGACCTCCGCGGAAAAGGTGCGGCAGAATTCTTCGAAACTCATGGAGATCTTACGCAATTCAGAGAAACCCACATCAATCATATCGAGAAAGGGCCGGAAGGTTCGGGCGGAAGGTCCGGAAGCATGCGGGTGAGGGATTCTGGCAAGCTAGGTGCGCTCGCGTCATATCTGACGTCCTACCCCTCCCTCACATCCCTTACCATGGCGTCGATCTTCTCTCTGCTCGCACAATCGGATGTCGTAGCATGGCGTGGCATTACATGGCATAACATGGTGTTGAAGATTAACGCGTAGCATGACGTAGCATGGCGTGGCGACGCCACCCAGGGGGGGCTTCCGCGGCCCCAGAAATCAACGAATCGACACCGAATGTGTAATCACATCCGATGGTTTCTTTGTTTGTTTGGTTTTGTTTGTATATAAAAAATGGGCCCTATATGAAAGAACCGAAAACCGTGCCGTGGAATGGCATTGGAAATAATGACGCCATCGCTGCAGCGGGAGCACGATTCGGAACGAGTGGAAGCGCGGAAATGAAGCCAGCGTTGCAGCGGCAGCGCGATTCGGAACCAGCGGTGGCCCGAAAATGAAACCAGCGCTTCAGCGAGAGCAACATTTCAACAAAAAACCAGCGCGGACGCGGAGAAATAAGGACGCGTAGCCTGACATAACATGGCGTGGCGACGCCCAAAAGTGGCACCGAATGTGTAATCACTTCCGATGGTTTTTTCGGGGTGCCATGTTCTGATTTTTGGAGCCATTTGGAAGGACCGAAGACCATGTCGTGGCATGGCGCTGGAAATAATGACGCCAGCGCTGCAGCGGGAGCACGATTCGGAACGAGCGGAAGCGCGGAAATAAGACCAGCGCTGCAGCGGGAGCACGATTCGGAACCAGCGGTGGCCCGAAAATGAGGCCAGCGCTTCAGCGAGAGCAGCATGTCGAAACAAAAAACCCAGCGAAAACCCAGCTCGA
>CAUYUJ010014720.1:100000-105000 GCA_963575745.1 Prorocentrum cordatum
CAGCACGAGTCCCCCCTTTCCTCCTCCTCCTCCTCCTCCTCCTCCTCCTGCCTTCCTCCTCCTCCTCCTGCCCTCCTCCTCCTCCTCCTCCTCCTCCTCCTCCTCCTCCTCCTCCTCCTCCTCCTCCTCCTCCTCCTCCTCCTCCTCCTCCTCCTCCTCCTCCCCCTCCTCCTCCCTCCTCCTCCTCCTCCTCCGACGGCGACGGCACCGACGTCTGGCTCTCCGCGCGGATCTCTTGGGTCCGCGCCGGGCCTCCCTCCCCGGCGCGCGCCGCCGGGGGGGGCGCGCCTGGCGCGGCTCCAAGGGCGCCGCGCGGAGCGCCAACACTCTTCTGCTGCTGCCGGGGTTTCGTCATCGAAACCGACAGTACAACGACATCGCTGCCCTCCTCGTCGTCGTCGCTGCCCTCGTCGTCGTCGTCGTCGTCGTCGTCGTCGACGGCGGGGGCGGCGCTGCCCCTGAGGCCGGCGGCCGTGCCCCCCCCCCCCCCCCTCCTTGTGGGGGGCAGAATGGCGTGCAGGACTGAACTCTGTGCTCCCCGCCGCAGCACTCGCACAAGGACATACTAGAGCATTGTGGGTGCCACGGCAATCGGCAGCGTAACAGTCCTATCATTGAATAAGAAATGTGTGTTCAAAATGTCGGATAAGTTATCTCAACATGTTTTAAACATGTTCTTTACATGCTTGAAGCATGTTTAGCACATGTTTTAAACATCTGAAAAAGTATTTGGCAACATGCTTCCTCTCCACTGGTCCTCCTCCACATATAATACGATGTGACCTCCTCGGAGGCGTGTGTTCGACATGATGCCGAAGGGTGCAATGTCTCAAGCGCATATCAGAGAAGGCCGTGCACTGTAGGGCGTGCCCAATGCTTTTGCTGGTTGCCGTGAGCGCTGTACCGCTGGCAATAGGGTGGCCGTGACCCTCCCGGTGACCCTCCCGGCAAAGGAAAGGCCCTGACATCATCTGGTGCGTCCGGCCCGAACATATCCGCAAACCCCCGCCTGCCGGGGGTGCAGAGGCGTTCTCTCTCCCCTGGCGACGTCCAGAAAATGTCCAGCCCCCCTATGTGTATTGTTTGTTCTGGCACCGGCTCCCAAACAACTACCGAGACGCCCACAAGAGTACCCACATGGTGCCCAACAAGCCCACAACGCCTCAACCGTGGGCTCCACGCCTCGTCTGGGGGTAGGCAGAATGGCGCAAGCCTCTTGAATGATACAAGCATCTTGCAGCAGATCGTCCCCCGAGCGGAATGGCCAGACAGCGCCCGCCACGGAGCTTCTACTAGAAGATTTCTCGGCACGCGCGTGTCCCCCCCTCGGGGCGACGCGTACATAGCATTGGTATGTCGGTGTGACGCCGAAGCGACCCACTGCAGAAACAGGAACTCTCGGAGATCCGCGCGGACTTCCGAGCGTGCGTTTGTGCAGAATTATTGTGCCGTCCATCGCCTGCATCGAACAATCGCCCAGCTGCTGCACGAAGATGTTGGTGTTCTTGATGTCGCCTCCGCAATTTTGGACGCCCGAAATAGGTACGGCAAAATTTGGTACAAGACCGAGCAACCGACAGCGGCCGCTGTTGGGCGAGCGGCTTCCTGTCTTCAAAGAGCATCGTCCGCGGCGGCGCGGACAGCGAGTCCCGTTCAAAATAAACAAGAACTACTGTTGGACATGCTACACATTCGTTCCGTACCCGACTACACGCAAGAGTGACCCTGGGTAAGAGTGACCTTTGGTGCGCGGCTTTTGGGGGCCGCGGGGGGGGGCGGGGGGCCAAAGACAAGCGCGCAAGACGCCACTGCCGCCTCGCGTTCGGCGATCGGGGGACCCCATTGGGCCCGCACCAAAGGTCACTCGGGCGAAAGGTCGCTCTCAGGTCTAGTCGACGTACTCTTAGGTCGGGCATGTCCCCCTACAGGGGGATGTTGAGCGAAAAATCGGCCATAGCCAAAACAGATCCCAACACACATCGAACAAATGACCCAACAAAAATCGTCCTCCCACGATTTCTGGACTGATTCTGGATATTCCTCCCGTAGATGGACACGCCCGACTCAGGCGTACTCACTCCGATCGTCCCGAGCCACGCGCCGAGAGGCAAGGCCCCCCGGCAGGGAGGGCCTCGCCGTCTGTTGAGAGACTGACCGTCCCGGCATTCCTGTAGGCCTACCACGCAATGTCCTCAGAACCCAAAGATGTTCGAAGAACCAAAAACCCTGCTCTTAGAACATCGACCCGAGGTGATGACACAACACGGTCCCGGTCAGGAATGCTCCGAGCACGTCTCGAGGCAACCACACGAGGCTCTTAGAACGCTGTTTGGTAGGGCTATAGGCGAGCCACGAAGGCCCCAGTGCCGCCGTCCACATGCGTCCCCCACTCAGTACAGCGTTTCGGGGCCCCATATCGTATCGGGAGCGGCAAAGAGGGGGGTGTCCAAGAGGGGGGGGTGCAAATCATGACCAGCGGCATGTGCGCGGCCCAGCGGGGGGGCCGGGGACGTAATGATACAAGAAGGGGCGCCATGAAATCTGGGGAAATATCATGGCCCCCGCCATGATATCCTCCCCCCCCTGGTCATCACCCCCCTCTTTTCCGCCCCCGACCATAGGGAGCTCCACCGAAGGCCCCAGTGCCGCCGTCCACGTGCAGGCGCTTCGCCACGGCCCGCGCCCGCGGCTCCTCGGGCCCGCCGCGCGCGGTGCACACCGCGGCGTGCCCGCGTGCCGAGGGCCTGGCCCAGAGAGGGCGGAGCCCTGCCGGAGCGTCGCGCACCGGAGGGCCACTTCTGCGAGGGGGGGGGGCCCCAAAGGCCAGAAGGGGCTCAAAACAACAAGCGCCGCGCGCATTTTGGTGCCAAAAACAACGCCGTGGGTAGGGGGCTATCTCATGAACCTAGGAGAAGGCTGGTTTGCCGGACATAAATGAAACGTCTGATTCCCGGCCATTTAAGCATACCCAGGGGCCCCCCTCTGGGGGGCAGCGATGGGGGGGGATAGGCCTATAAAGGGGGGCAGATGCCTCGACTGAAGGGAAACCAGGACACACAAATGAATACACACAAATGAAAAGAGGTCCCATATTTTCATATATATATATATATATATATATATATATATATATTCTGGGTGTTTATCTTCCCCACCACTTCCCAGATTTCCCATATTTCCCATATTTTCCAATATGTCTCATCGGCCTGACCTGAGGAACGATAAATAAGGAACGAGGCCCCTTTTTAATCCCAAGGAATAACGCATAAGGAACGATACATAACAAATAACGCATAAGGAACAGTAAATAACGCATGCAAACCTAAGGAACGACCGAGCCCCTTTTGAAAAGTAGGTGTTCCTTATTCAAGCCGCTCACTGTAAAGGGGGGCAGATGCATCGACCTGGGAGCGGCGATGCATCGTCGAGACATCGGCGAGGGGCCCCCGAGAGTGAATCCGCACCCTCCTGGGCGGGGTGGTGCTATCCGGCCCCTGTCGGCGATCAGTGGGCGATTTGGGGGTCGATGCGTCCCCCCTTATGCCTATCCCCCCCTATCGTTGCCCCCGAACCTCTGGCACGGACCTGCGATGTCTCGGGCCGATCTCGGGTGACTTTGATGCGGGGCCCCCTGAGGCCCCGACCCCTTCTTGGCGGCGCGCACTTGGGGGGTAAGGGGAGGGGGGAGGGCTTCTTAGAAGGAGGCTGCTCCTTAGAAGGCGCGGGCCTCACATCTATAGGGAAGACTGGCGCCTTCTAAGAAGCAGGGGTGCTTCTGAGAAACCTTCCCCCGTCCCCCTACCCCCCTCTGCGCGTGGTCGGCTTGCCCTGGGGCCGCTCCTCATCCCGGGCAGGTTTCTTGACGGCCGCAGGAAGCCAGCAGAGGTCCCCAGGGGCCGCAACAACTATCAAACAACTTCCTCGCCATCGCCCGGAGGTCCTTGCCCCTTGCAGTTGTCGATCTCGCGCGTCTTAAAATATTTGGCAAGATGGTCCAACAAGCTCCTCGGCGGTCCTCGTTGAAAATTACGCACGCGTCCGAGCGATGCCGAAAGCTTCTGTCGTGTTTCTTTCACGGTGCGAGTGGGCGAGGGCTCCCAGAGGCCGAAAACTGTCAAAAACCGACTGTCCTGATATTTTTTGCTTCGCGGGCATGTCTAGGTACGGCAGGTTCGTGTCGTCTTCGGCGTTAGTTCCTGACAGGGCGGGGATCGTTCCGCCTTGATTGATAGGCCGTTTCTGAAACGTCAGATCGTTCAACATCGCCCGATTCTGGGTCGCTGGCGGCGTTCAACGTTGAACGCCAGCGGCGGGGTCGCCGCCGGTCGTCACGAAGCGAAACTATTGTATGTGTATCCGATCGCCGTGCACGACGACTGGCTGTCGCGAGTGGAGGTAGCACAGCGCCGCAGCAACGTGCATCAGGACTCTGATGCGCAGCGCGATAAAGCTGGGGTGCGCAAGCTCCTCCCTCTCCACGATGCGCGTCATGAACATCTTGAGGGATTCCCCCTGGCAGAGGAGCAGTAAAAACGCACGTTGTAGGTCCAATCGGGTTTCCTGGATCGGCGCTGGGCGGAGCGCGCCAGGGGCTGCTTCAGAAGCGCCTCGTGACAGGGCAACGGCGATCCTAGAAATCCGCGCAGTGTTCCAGAAGTTTGTGTTAATACACTTCTTCTTCGACCTTGATCAGCTCAAGGACAAGGCACACCTGGACGCCCTCGACTCCAGAAGTCAACACCGCCCCGTACAGCGCAACGATGTTGGGGTGCCGCAGGCGTCTCAATATCCTCAGTTCGTTGCAGGATGCTTCAAGGAAGACTTCTTGCGTTCTGCCCTGCAAGATTGTCTTGGGCGCCTTGAGTGCGACATTGGCTCCATGGTACCGGCCCCGCACCACGATGCCGAAGCCCCCTTCGCCCAGTGGTCGTGCGTTACTTGCGCTAGGCAGCTGCACCTCCTGCTCATCGATGAGCCACTGCTCCCTCAATCCCAGCTCG
>CAUYUJ010014720.1:110000-142500 GCA_963575745.1 Prorocentrum cordatum
AAGTCGGAGGATTCGCTTCGATCCCGGCCGCCGCCTCCACGACGCCAGGAGCCGCCGTCGCAACGCCGCCCGGGGCCGCCGCCGTTGCGACGCCCGGGGCCGCCTCCGAGCCGGAAGAAGTGGGACGCAAGGTGCCACGTAGATCCATCTATGCCTATTTAGTGAAACTGCTTATTTAGTGGTCGGCCATGAATGTAGCGTCGACGCTGAAATGTAGCGACGATCACCGCTAAACCTGTAGCAACGAGTACATATAAATGGCGATGACGGCGCGATGTTGCCCCATGAGGAGGCGCACTTCTCCTGCAATGGGATATTTTATTCACGCGCGGAGAAGGCCGCGCCTCCTGCGGCGAGCCACATGCTGCATGTGCGAGCGGTCTTGGCGTGTTCAGGGGGCGTCGCCCCCTCCAGGGCGTCGCTTCGATCTCGCAGGCGCGGAAGTTGACATCTTGTCATGGAGGCGAAGAACGAGGAGGCCACGCCTCCTGCGCGGGGGGAGGGGGGAAGAGGAATGGGGCGGGGCGAGCGTGCGGACGCGGAGGCCGCGCCTCCTAGGAGCGACGACGGCGGCGCATCCAAACCCCCCATCGCCGCCGCAGTCTGCCATCGAGAGGCCGCGGCAACGGGCCCCCCCCACCTCGGCGCGGGGCCGCTCGCACGGCGTCGGGGCGTGCGAAAGTGGAGATCGCCCAAGGGGATTTGAACGGGGTCATCCGCAAATGGCAGGGCGAGATCCTGGGATTCCACTGCGCGGGCAGCTACGAGGACATGGCGCGCAAGAGCGTGAACTTCCTGGCGAGCGTGAATCGCCGGACGGCGAGGTTGTCCACGAAGGACCTCCAGAAGGGTCTGAAGGAGGTGCTCGGGGAGGCGGACCCTGCGTCCTCGGCGCGGGCAAACATGATGGCGGAGACGCTGTCGTGGCGCAGCAGGAGGAGCGGCAACAAGGAGTTGCAGCGCCCCCCTCCCGCGGTGCAGACGGTGATCCACGCCAGGAAGGTGGAAGCCGCGGGCGGCGGACAGCGCTCGCCCGCCTCGGCGCCGCCGAGCTCAGCAAAGCTTCGCGGCAGCCCAGGGGCGGCGTCGGCCGCCTCGGGCGCCGCCGCGTCCAGCGCAGCGGACCAGGGCGCGGCGTTCCTGGCCCTATATGGCGCGTGGAGCCCCCCGCGGAAGCGCAAGGGCGACGAGGGGGGTGCACATCGCCCCGTCGCAGGAGTCCGTGGCCAGCAGCCCACCGAGCACGAGGAAGGCCCGCGCGGCGTTTGCGATTCGCTTTGCACCGTACATGAGAGAGAGGGAGGCATGGAGAGACAGAGAGAGAGAGGGAGAGTTCGAAGTTCGAAGTTCGAAGCTCGAAGTTCGAGAGAGAGAGAGAGAGAGAGAGAGAGAGAGAAAGAGAGAGCGAGAGAGAGAGTTCGATATGAAAACGCCCCCCTCTCTCTCTCTCTCTCTCTCTCTCTCTCTCTCTCTCTCTCTCTCTCTCTCTCTCTTCTCTCTCTCTCTCTCTCTCCCTCTCTCTCTCTCTCTCTCCTCTCTCTCTCTCTCTCTCTCTCCTCTCTCTCTCTCTCTCTCTCTCTTCTCTCTCCTCTATCTCTCTCTCTCTCTTCTCTCTCTCTCTCTCTCTCTCTCTCTCTCTCTCTCTCTCTCTCTCTCTCTCTCTCTCTCTCTCTCTCTCTCTCTCTCTCTCTCTCTCTCTCTCTCTCGCTCGCCCCCCCCCCCCCCGCCGCCGAGGCGCAAAACGGGGCGAGCTGCCAGGCCGAGAAGACGGCGACCTTCAAGGAGGACGAAGACTGGGTGGATTACAACGCGATGGAACTCGCGAGAGCTCGGCACTGCCCCGAGGCGTGGCCCGGGCTCAAGGAAGAGCGGTTCCGTCTTCGCAAGGGTACCAAGGGCTTCGCCGTGAGCAGCGTCGACGGCGAGGCGGCCGAGACGCTCGCGGCGAACGCCGCCCTGCAGGCCGTGGAGCAGGGGGGCCGAGGGGGGGCAGCCAAGCCGCAGCAGGCTCACCCGAAGGGCGGGGCGAAGAAGCGGCCAGCGGCAGCGCGGAAGAGGCCGGCGGCAGCGGGCGAGGGGGAGGACGAGGAGGAGGTCGAGGACGAGGCCAAGGGGGCCCGCGCCCGCGACGACAGCGAGGACGGCGAAAGGGAGAGCAGCCAGGAGACGAACGAGTCCGACCTGGAGGGCGCCGCGGGCGGCTCGAGCAAGCGGAGGCCGGCTGCGGCCGACAGGAAGCCTGCCGCGGCCGACGAGAAGCCTGCCGCGGCCGACAGGAGCCCGAGCTTGGAGGCGGAGGAGGATTCTGTGAAGGGGAAAGCCTGGGTTGTCATATGGTATAAGGCAGGCGAGAAGGAGAAGGCGGCCGTGGCGATCCGCCGGGTGCACAAGCCGCGCAGCCAGGTGCGCCAGTGGACAGCGGGTGACTAGTCCGAGGCGCAGATGCGGGAGATGGCAACGGACATGGTCAGCAGGCTGTGCATGCGGGAGATCACGGAAGCGACCGTGAAAGCGCGAGGCGAGGAGCTCCTGCGCGACAAGTTCGGACTGGCGGCGGCGGCGTGAGTAGCAGGAGGGAGCGGCGGCAGCGGAGATGCGCATGTAGCGCAGCCAGTCCTGGGCCACAGTCACGCAGCTGAAACAGGAGTTCGGAACCAGACCTTGCACCGTTCTCGACGCGGTCCGCTAAAAAGGAGAGAGGCGAATAGTGAAAGCAAAGGGGGGGGGGGGGGGGGGCAACGCCTCCTGGGCGAGAGCCCGCCCCCTGCACGCAGGGGATGGGCGCGTGGATCGACAGGGGGGGGGGGGGGGGCGACGCCTCCCGATGGAGGCTCCGCCTCCTGCTCGGCAGCATCGCCCCCGACAGGAGGCCCCGCCTTCTGCTCGGCACCGCGTTCTATAGGAGGCGCCACCTCCTGGTGCATCTTGCTCCGAACGGCAGCTGGATGCGCGTTTTCACTCGCCCGTCGCAGCCGCGAGCGCTCCTCGCGGGGCGCCCTCGCGACGCTCGGGGCCGCGCGGCCCCTCCCAAGCAGGGCCTCTCGGCGGGGCCATGGCGGCCTCCTGGGCAGCGCTGCTGCTCGCGGCGCTGGCGCAGCAGGCGGAGGGGGGGGGGGGAAGGAAGAGGAGGAGGCCTCGCCTCCTGAAGGAGGAGGAAGAGGAGGAGGAGGAGGAGGAGGAGGAGGAGGAGGAGCAAGTCTTTCTATACCCTTCCCCATCCCCCCTGCCCGCAGGCGGCGGCGATGCTACGCCTCCCGATGAGCCGCCCGCCGCGTCCAGGCGGGGGCGACGGTGGAAGCCCGCCTGGCGGCAAGCGCCCGTTCAAGGACACGCTCCGCGACGGACGCCCAGCTGCTGGCGAAGAGGAGGAGGAGGAGGACGACGACGACGACTGCATGGTCGTCTATGTGGGGGGGGCCGAGGAGGAGCTGCAGTGGCTGCCTGAGGAAATGGGGAAGCGCGTGGCGCGCGCGTGGCTGAAAAGCCGCGGGGGGCAACGGTGCACGCACTGCTTGCAGGATAAGTTCGTGCACCTGTGCTTGAGCCACCAGTGCCAACGCCGCAACATGGCCACCCACAACACGCACATGGCGATTGCGGTCTGGCCGCAGGCGCGGAACCGCATGGCGAAGGGAGTGCGGCAGCGCGAGCTCCTGGGGACACAAAAGCAAAATGTATAATTCCGCACGGAAGCAACGCCTCCGGCAAAACATGTAACAAGTCAGCAACAACACACACACACACGCAAACATCCATGCCCAGGTTCTTGAGCAAGAAGCGCGTCATGGAAGCAACGGTCGCCGCGGAGATGGAGGAGACGGTCCGCAGGGAATGCCGCCCTGGGCGCCGCCACGCCGCCCGCGCACGCCGGCTCGGAAGCCACCGCAAAGCATGCCCCTCGGCGTGCAGCTGCGGCCGCCGCGCCTGCACCAGGGGCCGCAGCAGCAGCAGCAGCAGCAGCAACAGCTCCAGCAGCAAACACTGCAGTAGCAGCACCTCCAGCAGACGGCGCAGCAGCAGCAGCCGCAGCCGCAGCAGTGGGCGCAGCAGGAGATGCAGCAGCAAAGGCACAGGACCTGGAAGGCCTGCAGCAGCAGCTCCGGCAGCACCAGCAGTTCGGGGCAGCAGCAACAGCTCCAGCAGCAGAGGCTGCAGCAGCAGCAGCAGGAGCAACAGCTCCAGCAGCAGAGGCTGCAGCAGCAGCAGCATCGTCCAGCTCGGGCTGGCGGCAACCAGCCCAAGGTGGCCTCTTCGGCTTGGATAGGCCTGCCTCCAAGGCGCCGAGCCAGACTGCGCCGACGAGGAAAGTCCTAGCGGCGACAAGCAAGGCGCCGAGCGCAGTACAGCCGCCGAGCGCTGCGGCGCCGCCCTGGCAGGGATGGTGGGCCGCGCTACATTCATCAGGACGCGACCTCCTGCAGAGCTTCCCGCCGCAGGTGCCGACTCAGGCCACGATGGCTGCCTGGGCTGCGCAGCGCCAGCAAAATCAACAGCAGCAAGATCAACAGCATACGGCCGCGCAGCAGCAGCACGAGCAACAGCACGCGGCCGCGCAGCAGCAGCAAGCGCAACAGCAGCAGCACGCGCAGCAGCAACACGCCGCCTGGGCTGCGCAGCAGCAGCAGGCGCATCAGCAGCAGGCGGCGGAGATGCAGCAGGCGGCGGATATGCAGCAGCAACAACACCTGGCGCCGACGCAGAGCAGCAACAGCCGCAGCAACAGCAGCCGACTGAGCAACAGCAGCACCTGGACGCGATGAGGCTCCTTCAGCAGCAGCAAAACCACCTCCAGCAGCAGGCCGACCAGATCGCTATGAGCATCCAGACGCTGCGCGAAAGGTTCGGTATCCCGCAGAACGAGCACCTTTGAGGCGATCGGGCCTTCGAGAGGTTTTCCTTCCAGGGCGGCCCCGCGTCGAGGCGACAAAAGGTTATCTTAGAATTGCCTCGTCGTGGGATTGCCTTGGAAGGTCGAACCCCCGAATGCCCCGCAGGCGGCGACGCGGCGCCTGGAGGACTTGGGGATGTGAAAAGGGAGAGGAGGAGGGTGGTAAGGAGGCGCCGCCTCCTCGACAAGAAAGGCAGACTCTTTCCCTCCACCTCCCCCTCTCTCTCCATCCCACTTGGCTTACACTTTCCCTTCCCCTCGCTCCCGCTCTGTTCCTGCCGCCTCTCCCTTGTCCGCCCCTCTGCTGAGGAGACGCGCGCCGCCGTGGGCGGCATCCACGGCGGCAATTTTCTGAGCCGCCCATTTGATGCGGCCTGAGAAAACACGAAGGCCATACAAGCCGAATGTGTGTGTGTGTGTTTTTTTATTAATATTTTTCTTCCTTCTTTTTTTTATAAAAAATGCGTTGATGTTGAAAGCCGTGTGGCTTTAATGCAGAGTATGTAGATTTTTGTTGTAATAAACTGTCGAGCGTATGGGCTCGCAGTTTTTATTGTTGCATATTGTTTGTATATCTCGCATGTTAGTTGTATGTATTGAACGGTTTTTAATGTATCAAGCATTTGCTGTATTATTAATACATTACTAATACAAAGATTTTGTTATAATGTTTGTAGGTGTGTGTTTTTTGTATGTTTGTATGTTGCGTTTCCTTCTACGTTTGAACTTACTCCAACATCAGCGCGTTGGGGAAAAAACTAAGTGTTCGGTCTGCAAGGGCAAAGGGGGAAGGATCTGCGAGGCGCCGAGGAGGCGAAACCTCCTTTATGTTTGCATTGTTAATCGAACGTTTAATCGAACGCGCCTGCGAGGGCCGTAGGTGCTGCATTCGCAGGTTACGCTCCAATCCACATGCACAAGCTGACGTGTGCTGGGGCCTCGTGTACAAACGTCCAACTTCGCCTCCTCCATGACGCCCGTCTGCTGGCCCATCCTGCCCCAACCAGGAATTCGCTGCTCCGCGACCGCGTAGTTGCCCGTGAGGCGTGTGTGCGTGGGGGCGTGCCAGTCCCTCATGCTGTCGTGGCGGCCTGCGCGGGCCCCCCCCCGCAAGACAGCTGCAGGCATGCCACCCGCGCGCGTCCAAGGGCTCGATGCACGGCAGCCCTGTGTCGGCGCATTTGTGTTGGCACTGAGCTCCGGGCGGGCGCACCGGCACCCGCAAGCGCTTCTTGTACGCCGCAGGGGAATTATTATCCGGCATGGACTGGTCACCCTCCTCACGGGGGAGCAGGAATCCCCCGGCGCCTGGGCCTCTTGTTCCGCCGGATTGGAGTCGGTCGTCCTCTCCCCACGTTCCCAGCAAGCGTTCCCTCCCAGCCGAGGACCTCGCTTTGCCCAACTAACTGCCCCTGCAGCTTCAGTTGCGGCTCCTGCAAAAGGTCCAACCACTCGACCGGGTCGTTCCCCATAGCTCCCTGCGTTCGCAGCGCCGCCTCCGCCTCCCTCCCTCCCTCCCTCCCTCCTCATCCTCCTCCTCCTCCTCCTCGTCGTTCTCCTCCTCCTCCTCGTCGTTCTCCTCCTCCTCCTCCTCTTCCTCCTCCGCCTCCTCCGCCTCCGCCTCCGCCTCCTCCTCCTCCTCCTCCTCCTCCTCCCCTTGGGCCCTCCTCCTACTACTACGACCCCATTCGCGCCACATGAATCCAGAACTCCGAACGACGCTGGGCAACTCTAAGCCGATCGAGCTAGGCAATTCCACGGGGGGGTCAGCCTCGGGGATGGCCTACCAGAGGCCGAACGCACCGAATGCGGAACGCCGCCAGAGGACGGCTACAGGCCCACGGGGCCCGAAGCGGGGGAGGGGCCGAGAGCTGGCCCCACCCGTCGGGGAAGCCCAACCCCCCGCCCGCTGGCGGCCCGCGCGGGCCGCGAGGCGCCTCCACTACAACCTACTTTTTGCCCGGCAGCTGCTTCGCCATGGGCCTTCTCGGGACCTCCCCAACCTTCCTGGAGCCACCCCGCGCGCGAAGGATCACGCAGAGGGCGTGCTGGAACTCCACGAGCTTGGCGCCCTCGGGGGCCGCCGGCGTCTCCAGCGGCGTCCGCTGGAGCACCTCCTCGTACTTGTCGTCTGTCGCAGCGCCACCCCAGGCCTGCTGCTGGGCCTTGTTCAGCTTCTCCACGTGTTTGCCCGCCGTCGCGACAAGCGCGTGCCCTCGAATACCCATTGTCAATATCACCTTCTTCGCGTCGTACATCGGGCTGGATGTAAAATCCTCGATCCACTCGCTGGCGCCCTCGCTCTTGCCATGCTCGAGCATGCTGCGCACTCTCGTCGGCAGGCCGATGTACTTCTTGACTTCGAGTGATGAAGCCTCGGTCAACCAACTCTCGATATCGTCCAGAGCCCTGGGAAACAAGTGGAGCTCGGGCGGGCCGCGCTCGTGCTGGGGCCCGCCCTTCTTCACCTGCACGAGGTTGGACTGATCCTGAGCCTGGCAGCTCACGACGAGGGGGTGGTCCGCAGGGAGGTGGACCTGTGTCATGGTGTAGTACTCCTGCGTCCTCATGCGCGCCTCGAGCTGCGCCAGCATCTTCTTGGTTACTACGTCGTCTGACTCTTTAGACTTGCCGCGCTTGGTGTCCTTCTCGCCCGTCGGCTGCGCCTCTCCCGCGATCAGCCACGACATTGAGCTCGAGGAGATGGCCGCCGAGATGCGCCGCGAGATGGGTGCCAATAGTGCGCTGCCGCAAGGCTTGAGGCTCACCAGCAGCAAAGTCACACAGTCGGCATCGAGTCGTTGGCATGTTGACGAACGCCGACGATCGAGATCTATCTGCGCGCATCCCACGCCCCACTGCCGCACTCATGCGTTTCTGCGCCTGCGCATCAGAACAAAAAACTGCGCCGCAGATCGTGCGCTGGTTCCTGAAGCAGCACGCTCGAAATATAACCTGTCGCTCATGGGTTCCTCCACGCGCGCGCACATAATGCGATGCAAGACGCGCCTTGCCCGCGAATCGCGCCTGCCACGGGTTGCCCTCATCGTCCACCGCCCAGCATTGGTACAACTCTCCTTCCTCGAACTCACCACGCGCAGGCTCATGCTGCGCACGACGTCGCATAAAGTGCGCACGAAAGGCCGAGAGCTCGAGTCGAAGAAAATCCTCACGTCCTTCCGTGATGGCCTTCGTCGGCTTGAAATCGCATCGCTCCAACAAAAACTCCCCGTGCTCAGAGGTGTCGAGGGCCGCGATAGCAGAAAGCCACTGCCGAGCCCAGGGGTTCCCAGTCTGCCATGCATCGTCCGGCGCCACGGGGTGCACCTGGGCCTCGATTCGAAGATCACCGAAAACTACTCCCAACACTTGTTCAGCAACTGCTGGCTCAGCTAAAAGATGCTGGAGCCACTTTAGCCGACGTGCGCGAGCTTCCACGAACAAGCTAGCCGACCCGAGCTTCACCAGAACCTCTAGATTCGTCAGGGACCTAATCGAGCCGTCGATCCTCAGGTTAGCGACGCCTCCAAGTACGACCCGCGCACGACGTGCAAGAACCCCTTGGAGCCCCTGGAAGTCGTGGACCTTCATGTGTCCATTATGCCTGGCGAACGTTTCGATGCCCGTCATGATCGCGTTTATGACGTGGCCATTAAAAACCGAGATCTCCCATTTCGCGCTGACGTTCGATGTCAAGATGTTGCCCATCATCCCCCACGCAGCCTTCCCAGCCTGGATCGGATACCCCGTTTCGACTGCGATCGAGAACCTTGCCGTGAGCCGAACCCCCAGATACCGAGCAGCAGCAGCGCTCTGCCCCTGGAAGACCTGGCCCCTCAAGGTTTCCCGCTCGAGCTTGAGGCTTCCCGCCCCGCTGCAATGAGGGACTGCTTCTTGCTTGCTTCTGTTTTGCTTCGGCCCCATCTCCCCCGACATGCGTGTCACCTTCTCGTTTTGGACAGCTCCGCGGTCTTGTGCATGCTGCCGATCGCGAAACCTAAACGCATCCGCTATATCATCCACAAAAATGGTAAGGGCAGCCTGGGTTACCTGCCCAGTCCACGGAGAAACATACTCGAAGTTCTGACAGTCAGTCTGGGCGCACTCTTCGAGCCCCATCGCGTACGCCATGACAGAGAAGAAAACCATTACAGGGTCACCGGGCATGCAGCCCTCGCACATCAGCAAGAGGCGATCCGACTCGCCGTGGAAGTTGAAGTGGGCCCACTTCACTTTGTCCAGCATCAAAGGTACATGTCGGGGATGGACGCGCTGCAGGATGACTTGGTTATGCCTGCCCGTCTGGATCGAGTAGAACGCGTTCGCTGCATCATGTAGGCGACGGGCGTGCTGGTATCCATGATGCTTGAGCCTCCAGGCGCTGCACATCTGGACCACAATCGCTCATTCTTGCCGTCAGTGTCTGATGGCTCCGTAAGCCCAACAAGGCGCGTTCTCGGTGTCCGCGGCCTTGAGCATCGCGCGGTAGTGGAACTTCGCCAGGCTGCAGATCATCACCACCACCCGCTCGCCACCTACGCCCTCCTTCTCGTTGCCCTTGCCAACCTTCGCCGCACGAGCACGCGCCCAAAGGGGAGGGGCCCGCTGAGCGCGGAGAATGCCCTCGACGAGCGCCCACAAGAAAGCGTGGAACGCAGGCGTGGCAAGATTCTCTAGCTCCGACTCGTAGCCATGCCCTTGTCTACGATGCATCATGCGCTTATTATACTACTTGGGGCACATCATAACTCTCAGCAACTCCGTCGGCGAACTCCACTCGGGACAAGAACTCCAACGTTTGGCTCGCCATGCCGCTGAACGAAGCTGCTTCGACTCCTCGCCGATCTCCTTCTGCGTGACAATCATGGCCATCGGGTAATCTCGCATGTCCCGCAGCTGGTTCTCGTTTAGCCAGTCGCCGAGCATCCGCCATCGCATCCCTTCAGCTTCACGCGCGTGATCCAGTCCTAAGTAGCCCCAGGGATGGCGCGACGCCCAAACACTCTTGCGGCCGCCACGGTTGCGCTGTGCAAGAAGCCGTGCAAGCTTGTGGACTGTGAGCGTGTCGTTCGCCTTCGAAGCCTTCATAAACTCGTCGCATCTTAGCTTGGTTACCTCGCTCCGGTAACCTCGCTCCAATATGATCGCTGCCGCTGTGTCAGACATCTGCTGACAACCTTCAATCAAAACGTCAATCTGCTGATCTCTCGAACTGCGTACATCTGCTCATGTGCGAAGCCTTGCTCAACAAACTCTCGATATCGTTCAGATCCGGAAAAAAAAAAACGCACCATACTCATGTCAATCTCACCTTCGCGTCGTACATCGCGAAGTAAAAACCTTTGATCCACTCGCTAGCTGTTCATGCTCACAGGTTGCCTCAGAAAGAATACTCCTGTCAACCCCGCCTTCACGTCGTGCATCGCCGTCAGTCCCTGACGCACCTACTCCAGCGGCAGAGATGTTCGCCGTATCGTTGATCGCTTGCTGGTACTGGGACTCGTCAACTCTGCCGACCTGACCTGCCACCTTCACATCGACACACTCAGGAATTGCAGCAAAGCGCTCACGCAGCTCACGTCGCTGTTGAAGTAGCTGCCTGACCTCTCGCGTATGTTCAGCATGGTCCTCTACGTAGCCGACGATGCCTTGGCAGTGCTGCTCGGCGCCTGCCTTGATCGCCTCGTGGAGCGCCGCATGGGCAAAATCAGGGATCTCGCACCATGGCAACGCGCGTGGCTGCTGGAGGTGCCCACGTAGTTGCGCCTCTACTGTCGCCACAAACTCAGACCGTCTGTCACCAAGCTGGAGCATCTTCGCAATCATCTCGTTGTTGATCTGTGTCCGCTTGATCGGTTCGTACGGCTGACCTAAGGTGTCGACGTCGAAACAGGCACCCAGCGGAAGATGGTCCCACAGCGCAGTCTGGTTGTGAAGCTGAAGGCGCCAGGCAGACCGTGTCAGTGTCCTAAACCACATCGCAGCCTTGTGCCACTCCTGCGGCACGATGATGTAGTCGAGCGTCTCTACCACACCCCTGTTGTAGTAGGTGGGGCCGCCCGTCGGGAAAAAGGTGTTGATGGCGCACAGGCTGCGCGCTCGAAGACAAGGTGCCAACATCTCGCTTGTGTAATTGAATTCGTGCAAATGAGAGCTGCCCGTGACGTGTGGGGTCTCGGCGAACTGGCCGTTCAAGTCGCAGCCGAGTACTGGTGACCAGCGTGCGCTTGTAGATCCCAACAGAGTACAGCCAGCTCATCATCGACCTCACCGTCCGCTGCCATCGGTCACGATGTTCTCGGCCTATGTTCGGCGCGGGCGGGAAATACATTGCAATCAACATCAGACGTACTGCACCTCTCTCCAGACGCACTGCTCCTACTCTACCCCGAAGGTTTCGTGGCACTGGGGCAAGCCCTCAAGCATGCACGCGGGAACTTACTGTTATGCAGCCGTATCTGAAGCCCACATGCTTTGGTGACGTGCGGGGACGGGACCCACCCCCAATCAATCGAGTAAAACCGATCGGCCTTGGCGATGGGGCCGAGCAACTCGGCCGACACGGCGCGCCTCTGCGTGCCGATGAAGAACAGGATGTCGAAGTTGGCCAAGTCGGCCACGCAATCCTGGGCGCGGGTCCCCGTCGCGCTGAGAGGGTTGCAGCAACAGACAGCGACCCCGCACCGGGCCGCCTGAGCCCGATCGCACGCTCGGGCATCTTGGGCGGGCGCTGGGGACTCCTTCAAAGGTGGCATGGGTGGGGGGGGGAGCCCCCCCCGATTGAGAGAAACATGGCCACCTCCGCCCTCCTCCTCCTCCTCCTCCTCCTCCTCCGCCTCCTCTTCCTCCTCCTCCTCACCATCATCATCCTCATCCTCATCATCAGCATCATCAGCATCATCAGCATCATCAGCACCATCATCATCAGGAGCATCATCATCATCATCATCATCATCATCATCATCATCATCAGCATCATCATCATCATCATCATCATCATCATCATCGTCACCATCATCATCACCAGCAGCATCATCACTATCCTCCTCCTCCTCCTTAACCTCCTCATCCTCATCCTCCCTCCTCCTCCTCCTCCTCCTCCTCCTCCTCCTCCTTAACCTCCTCATCCTCATCCTCCCTCCTCCTACTCCTCCTCCAACCTCCGTCTCCAACTCCTCCTTGTCTTCCTCCTCCTCCTCCTCCTCAACCTACTGTTCCTCCTCCTGCTCCTCTTCTTTCTCCTCCTTTTCCTCCTCCTCCTCCTCCTCTTCTTCCTCCTCCTCTCTCTCTCCTCCCTCCTCCTCCTCCTCCTCTCTGCTCCTCTCGCTCCTCTCCTCCTCTCCTCCCCCTGCTCCTTCTCCTCCTCCTCTCTTTCTCCTCCTCCTCCTCTCCTCCTCCTCCTCCTTAGTTATCCTCGTCCTCCTCCTGATCCTCCTCCTCCTCCTCTCTCCTCCTCCTCCTCCTTCTCCTCCTCCTCCTCCTCCTCCTCCGCTCCTCCCATGCTCCTGCTCCTCCTCCTCCTCCGCCTCCTCTTCCTCCTCCTCCTTTGCTCCTTCTCCTGCTCTTACTCTCCTCCTCCTCGTCCTCCTCCTCCACTTCCTCCACTCCCTCCGTTCCTCCCTCTTCTCTCCCTCCCTCCCTCCCTTCCTCCCTCCTCCGTCTCCTCCTCCTTCTCCTCCTCGTCTTCCTCCTCCTCGTCCTCCTCCTCCTCGTTCTCCTCCTCCTCCTCCTCCACCTCCTCCGCATGATCCTCCTCCTCCTTCTTCTTCTGCTTCTTCTTTCCCTCCTCCTCCTCCTCCTCCTCCTCGTCTTCCTCCTCAGGCGTCATGTCCATGGGCCCAAGCTGGTGCCTGCTCAGACCTGACTCCAGACGCCGTGTCGCCCGTCGCGGGCCACGGTGCATCATTTGTGAAGGAGATGCTGGCGAACTGTGCCACTGGGGCCTTCGGTTGAGCTCCCTTTTGGGCCACGGAGCGCTGTACTGGGTGGGGAAGGCGCATGCGAACTTTGCCCCTGAAGCCTTCGGAGGAGCTCCCTACGGGCCACGAGACGCTGTAATTGGTGAGAGAGACGCATGCGATGTTTGCTACTGGGGCATTACGTTTTGCCGGCTGCGGGAGACGCATGCAATCTTGGTGACTGGGCCCTTCGGAGGAGCTCCCAATGAGGCCACGACCGACATGGACGCGAAGAGGGCAAAGGCAGGATCCGGAGGAGGGAGGGAGAGGAGGAGGAGGAAGGAGGAACGCGGGGCACTGTCCCTTCAAAACTAAGACCCAACACCACGGGATGGTTGGAAAACACGTTCCCGATTTGCCCGCTTGGAAGGAGAGCAGCTGCAGCGATGCGGTGGCGGAGCTTGCCGAAGGCAGCCCGTATATCAGCATCGAGAAAGCCACCATCGTGTGCGGGAAGTTCCCTGGGTGGGCGCTGCCGAGGACCATGGCCGGTATCGCGTAGCATAAGATGCTGCACACCTTTGGGATCTCGGGAAGCGTAGAGTCTTAGAGCTGTGGGGCAGGGGCCAGGGCAATCAGTCATGCTATGCGCCGTACCGCAAGGGCTAGGCAAGAGAACAGAAAGAGCAGTCGATGAAGCCTCCGTTTTGCAGTTTCGGCGGCGGCGCAGGCAGGCTAGAACAAGTATAGTTTACAACCGGCCATCTGGCACGGGCGGGAGGGGCAAGGGGGGGAAGAACGGAGGGAGGAGCAGGAGGGCAAGAATGGAAAAACGCAAATTGAATGACGGTATTGCGCAAAGCAGCTGGATCACTAATGTTTTCTACCATGCGCTCCTGGGTATCCAACTGCTGTATACCAGAAACGAGCAATGTTGTTTGACCCATGCGTGCCTCGGGCACTGAGGGGAGGGCCAATGAACACTGCTTCCAGACTGCTACTGGAAGAAGAGGCTCTGAGCATCCAACTGGGTCCGTTTCCTAACGCCATCTTTGGGTCGTTTATCCCCTTTGCGAACCTCCAGGGAAAAGATAAGCAGCATGAGCAAACAAGCTGTCGCATGTTCTGGCTTGCCATGGACCTGACGCCCTTACCCAGTGCATTGTTCGGCTCCGCATTTCTTTTTGGGTATGTTCGATGATCCAGGACCATCGATTTTTTCCGCGACTCAACATCGACATTGTTAGGGTGTTGTGGTATGTTGTTTTCCGTACAAGGATTCTCGTTCGCGCCGTGTTCCGTGCGATTACGTGTTGTGCTTCCGGTGTGTCCTGTGTTTGGCCGCCGTCTGTGTTGGTGCTGTTTCTGGTTGGCCGCGAGCCGAGAAGTCGAGAAAGGACAACAAACGCCGATGGTCCTCGATGGTTCTCGCCGATCGGGGATCTTCTGACCCTGGTCGATCCAGACCCGGGTCAGCAGGAAACCAAAAACTGCAATGCCACGGAAACAAAAACTGCAACGCAGGTCTTCGCAGACCCGGGTCAGCCAATCTGCGCGGCCGCTTCGCGGCCACGCGCGGCTCGCTGACCCGGGTCAGCCAGAGATGGTCTTCGCAGGATCCTGCAGGACCCGGTGCCCTGGCGGACCGCAGTGTGCACGGACCCCCGTCTCGAGGCTCCCGAGCCGGAAGACAACGCACTCGCCGGGGCGAGGCCCAGCGGGAGGACGCCCGGGCTCACACGCGGGGCCAACCTCCCTGCCGCCGCGGAGCGCGCGCCGGGGGGCGGCGTCGCCGGGGTTGCGTCGGGCGGGTCCCCCTACAGGGGGATTCTGCGCGAAACAGTGAGACATACTCGAAAAAAATTGCCCCAGATCGGCAAACGAAGTCGAAAAATCGTCCCCAGACGATTGTTTGACCATTTCTTAGTTTTCCTCCTGGAAAGGGACAGGCCCGACTTAACGCCAGGGTTAAGTCGGGCGTGTCCCCCTACAGGGGGATTTTGGACGACAAATAAAACATACTCGAACATGTCTCCCAAATCGGCAAACATAGTCAAAACATCGTCCCTAGACTATGTGTTCGACCAGACGTAAGAGTAACCTTTCGCAGGAGTGACCTTTGGTGCGGGCACAGATGGGCTCCCAGATGGCTGAAAACGAAACAGTAGCAGCTGGTTGTGCGTCCAGGCTTGGTCCCCCCGCGGCCCTCAAAAAGCCGCGCCCCAAAGGTCACTCTTATCCAGGGTCACTCTTGAGTATAGCCGATGTTTTTATTTTTTCGATTTGTAACGACATCCGCGCGGCCCCTCGGCGGTTTGCAAAATTCACCGCTGTGACCCCTTGGCTTCGAGAGGGGGATCGATTACGAAGTACAGCTGCGCCAGAATTCCCCCACCCCCCCCTCGCATCTCCGAGAGGCACAAAAGGATGTTCGTAGATGTACGGGGTGTCGTACGGAGCGTTCTGCGTCATGTTCGTAGATTCGGCGGGGAAATCAGTCTGGGGCAAATGAATTATGTTCTCGATCCCCTAACTATTCGATTATTTGATGCCTGCACGCACAGCATGAGATGGTAGCGGATGGGGAGCACGATGTGCGTCGAGGTGACCAACGCGTCCAGCCCGAGGACGACAAACGTGTCGGTGAGCTGCCGGGGCTCCAGGTGCGTCTTCGTGTCGAGACCCAACAGACGGCCAGCATAGTGTGGCGTGGCCAGCACAAAGGCCACCATGCCCACGGAGATGGACAGCGTGTAAATTATCTCTAGCACAGGCGGCGGGATTCTTCGGGTGAAGCAAGAAAGCGTGGATGTCCAAACTACCATGTTGTAGACCCACAACATGGTAAAGCTAAGGTTGGATAGCTGGTTGATCTTCATTTGTTCCTCCGACTGGTAACGGTCGGGGCTCAAATCCCACACTCTGAACATGATCAGCTCGGCGGTTAAGCCAACTCCACTGACCAGACAACAGATGCGCATATTCTGTATCAATCTAGGGTTGCGAGCCTTGACGAAGCCTGTTTCTTGGCCAGCATCGATAAACGCCAAAGAAGCCCATCGGAGACCGCTTTTCTTATCGCCCTGCCATTTCCGCATCGCGCGCCGGGCGATCGAGTCCATACGGCTGCCGCTGGCAGCTGGACGCCGAACCATCGGACGATTCCTCGAGCCCATACGGGCTACAAACACTTTTTTGTTGATCCGCAAGGCGCCCTGTGGCAGAAACCGGAGGAGGGGGAGGATGGGGAAGAGGGGGAGGAGGACGAGGAGGAGAAGGAGGAGGAGGAGGAGGAGGAGGAAGGACGGAGGAGGAGGAGGAGGGAGGAGGAGGAGGAGGAGGGGGAAAGGAGGAGGGGGAGAGAGGAGGAGAGGAGGCAGGAGTACGAGGAGGAGGAAGGGAGGAGGAGGAGGAGGAGGAGGGGGAGGAGGGGAGGAGGAGGAGGAGGAGGAGGAGGAGGAGGAGGAGGAGGAGGAGGAGGAGGAGGAGGAGTGAGGGGAAGGAGGAGGAGGAGGAGGAGGGGAGGAAGGAGGAGGAGGAGGAGGAGGAGGAGGCGGAGGAGGAGGAGGAGGAGGAGGAGGAGGAGGAGAGAGGGAGAAGAATGCCAGGCACGAATTGTTCACTCAACAGCTCCCTTTACCGGTGGCGCGCCCACGGGAGTGGGGCTTCGGGGGAGTGGCCTGCCGCCGGGGCAGGGGGCCTCCCCGGAGGCACCCCAACGGGGGGTCCGCGCGGATGGGGCCGCATCGCGCCACGTCGCCGATGCCTCGCCGATGCCGCGGGCGCCTGGCGATGCAGCGGTGATGCGCAGCGTTCGAGGCGCAAGGTGCCTCTTCCCCGCCCGAGCATCGAAGAGGAAGGGCGAGGGCCCGCGGAGGCCTCCCAGATTGGGCCAGCCCGAGCGGATGGGGTCGCAGGATCGCGCTGCGTCTAGAGTTAAAGTCGGGCGTGTCCCCCTGCAGGGGAGTTTTCTACGAAAAATCGAAAGGCTCAAAAAATACTCCAAATAGTCAAAATACTCAAGAAGTAGTCCCCAGACTATCTTTTTACTATTTTTGGGTATTCCCCCTGTAGATGGACAGGCCCGACTTAAGTCTAGAGGGAAAAAACGCCATGAACAGAAACTTGTGGCGCTCCGCGCGGATTTCTTGGATCTGCGCTGGGCTCCCCCCCTTGCGTGCGGAGCGCGCCAGGGAGGCCCCGGCGTGGATCCAAGAAATCCGCGTGGCGCGCCACGAGCTTATGCTTATGACAATGTTTCTTCTTCGAGGATCGCCGATGCATCGGCGACGCCCGCGTGGAGACAAATTGGGCTGCACATTTCCAGCCGCATCGCCGACGCATCGGCGATGCGGCGAGATCCTCTTCGACCCTGCCCGCTCGGGCCCCCTCTGGGAGGCCGGGGCTCCCAGAGGAGACCAAGGCCTCCCAAACAGGAATGGACATAAGCCGTGTGTTTCGTAATCGTTGTGTTGTTTCGTCGTCCCTCGTCTTGTCTCCAATTCGCCGTCGCTGCAAAACGAGAACGGCCCACGAAATCGCCAAGACACTGTTAGGTCGACCCCTGCTTCCAAGAAGAGCCCTCGAAGGAGGCAAGGTTCGCAAGATGCCTGCCGTCGGCCTCCCGAGAGGACTTGCCCCTCTCGGGCCCACCCCAGGGCATCCCAAACACACTGCAAAACAGGCCTAAAAATGGTGACCCCATCACGTTGCACCTTCGGGGGACCTCGCCCGTGCCATCTGAGTATCGTTTCACCGATCTCCATTCCCAGCGGCGTGGCCTGGGCCCCGCTGGCCGGTTTGCCCCCCTGGATGGGGATATAGGTCGTTCCCTTCGGGTTTCGAGGGGTATCCCCGACTGGGGGGATAATTGGGTGGGTGTCTCGAAGGGGATGGGGATGGGGATGGGGGTCGGTTAAACGATACTGATCATCGCGCCAACCATCCGGGCCGAATCCGCGTCGAAGCCGTTTCGAACGCGTCCATTCCGTGTCGAATCCACGCTGGGGGTCATGCCGCATCCGCGTCGGGCACGAGTGAGAGCCGCAATCTGTGCGACAGGCCAGGCCCCTCGAAGGATTAGGTCGGGCGTGTCCCTCTACAGGAGGAGTATCCAAAAATAGTCCAAAAATAATATGGGGACGATTTTTGGATTTCTGTTTGACTATTTTCGAACACTTTTGGAGGATTGTGATGTTTCTTCCCAAATCCCCCTGTAGAGGGAAACGCCCGACCTCATCGAAGGATGCAACGTGCCTCCCGTGGCCCATCGCAGCCAGTGTCAGTGTTCCCCGAGCCGCCTACAGCCACTGCGACGGGAGCCCCAACCCCAAGAGGCGCCAGCAGATCTCCACAACGCCGGCAATCGGCGGCGTCGCCAGCTTCGTCGACGCCGCTTTCGAGGCGAGCTCAGAAAGCGAAACGGTCTATCGGGAGAACTCTGGTCGACCATGACCGCCATTTGTGAAGGGGCCCTGGGGCACACAAGTAAATACACACAATAGATAAGATGTCCCATATTTTCCATATTTTCTGTGTTTTTGTCTTCCCCCTCACTTCCCATATTTTCCGACATTTTCTGGGGAATCGACGACTCATTTTGTCTGTGTGTTTTTCCCCCCTGATATTTGCGCTGAAGCGCACGAGCTTTGCCCGACCTGATCCCAGCACTGCGGCGGAGGGGCTCGGGCTTGTTGGGACCGCGGGGAGGGGCCAAAGACCAGCTGTGCCCTCACCAAAGGTCCCTCTGGCGAAAGGTCACTCTTACGCCTAGTCTTATGTCGGGCGTGTCCCCCTACAGGGGGATTTTACACGACAAATAAAACACATATACCAAAAACGTCAAAACATACTCAAGAAATAGTCCCCAGACTTTTGGCATATGTTATGGATATTTTTGGGGTACATTTTATTTTTCGTCGAAAATCCCCCTGTAGGGGGACAGGCCCGACTTAAGCCTGGTCGATTTGTGCTGAAGCGCACGAGCTTTGCCCGACCCGATCCCGGCACTGCGGCGGAGGAACTCGGGCCTGGCTCACCTCGTGGCAGACCGTGGGCGCTGCCAACAGGCGCGGCCGCCTCGCGGCCACGAGCGGCTCGCTGACCCGGGCCAGCCAGAGGGGGTCTTCGCAGGATCCTGCAGGACCCGGTTCCCTGGCTGACCCCCGTCTGCACTGATCCCCGTCTCTTAGGCCCCGACGAGCTTTGCCCGCCCCGATCTCGGCTCTGCGGCGGAGGCGCTCGGGCCTGGCTCGCCTCGTGACACGCCGTGGGCGCCAGCCTCTGACGGCGGGTGGGGACCGCGCGCCACCTCTGGAAGACCACGGCCTGTCCCAACACACAACCTTGGAGGCCTGGGAACGGGCGCCGGCACTTTGGACGCCCGAAATGGGTACGGAAAACATGGGTACAGTGCCCAACAGCAAATGCTGTCCCAAACCAACAGCGGCCGCTGTTGGGCAGGCGGCCTTCTGTCTGACATGGGCACCTTTGAAGACCACGGCGGTCCCAAACGCAGCCTTGGAGGCCTGGGCACGGGCGCCGCCACCGACACGTGGGGCTTGCCTCCACGGGGGAAAGTTGACCCTAGATTTCGGTGTTGTGTCCACCTCTGGGCCTGCGACAGTCACCGAGCTACCAGCAAGAGGGCCAACAGAGGGAGAGAAGTTCTGGTCACGGCGAGCCTCGGCCACAACTGGGCCCCCGCACCTGGATCTCGGCGGCGGCCCGGCAACCAGGCCCTCAGCTGCCCCAGTACGCAACACGCAACACGTAGCGTACTGATACGGAGCTTAACACGTGGACTGAAAACGTAGGTCCGACGCGATACGTTCGCCAAAACGTAGTCCAATACGCGGAGCCAACACGCAACGTTTTGACACGGACGTCTTGAACACGGTGCGTGCTGCGTTTCAGAACGGCATTTGAGACCAGGCCAGAGCCCCTCCTGCGCCCGCGGTGGTCTCTGGCTCGGCGTCTTGACTGCAGCTCGGATCGATCGGCATCGGCCGACACCAAGCCAACGGCAACGATGACCCCTGAGCGCCCGCGCTGCCAAACCCGCGCTCGGGTCGCTGACACGCCGGGGCGGCGCAGGCCTGCAATATCTGGATCGTGGCCGTCGTCGTCGTCGCCGTCGTCGTCGTCGTCGACACCGCTGTCGTCGCCGTCGTCTGGTCTCGTATGCGGGCGGCGCGCCGACTGTAGGGAGCTCCACCAAAGGCCCCAGTGCCAGGCTTCGTGGCCCCATAGGGAGCTCCACCGAAGGCCCCAGTGACCGCGCTCGCAGGGCGGCCCCGCCCAATTCCGGCACATGCATCAAACGCTTTGTGGCCCCACATTGGGGCTCTATCTAAGGCACCAGCGGCAGCACCCGCATGGCCGCCCCGCCCGATTTCGGCACACCCTTCACACGCTTCGCTGCCCCGACAGGAGACCCACCGAAGGCGATACGCGCAACGACGGTAGTCGCAATTGCATACGGTTGGGTCCTTCGCCAATGTATGTATGTTTTTTTTGCTTGGCCGAACACCGAAGCGTTGAACACGAAACAAAATGCCACCAACGTCGCCAGACATGCGACGTCCTGATGTGTTCAGCATGGCGTCCCCGGAAGTCCAGACCCTTTCCCCGGGGGCGCATTTTCATCCTGAGTCGTTGTTTGACGGTCCCGGGGCCCGGCGAGGGCCCCCGAGAGCCGAACATCGTGACGAGCCCCCGTCCTGATTCGCTCAACGGCGCGATCATGCCTGGTCTGTAACATAAGCTGAGGGCAGGGGCCCGCGCTCCCGTGCATCACGCTGCATCTTCCTCAGGGGGGGGGCGACTGGCTGTCCAATGACTGGTGGTCTCGTCTCGAGACCGACGCAGGCCCGACGTGGATTCGACACGGGCTCGTCGTGCGCGGCCTGGACTCCACACGGATCCGACGACGGATGGAAGGCGCCATGGGACAGATGAGGCCCCCCAAAGATGCAACAGAACATGCGACTGTAGTCTGAGCGAGATAGTCGGCGGCGAGCGAGAGGCGGAAATGAGCAGGAGGAGGCCCTTTCGGAAGGCTCGGAAGTCCCCTGGCCTTCTGGGAAGCAAAACATTCCCCAGGAAGTGCTGCTACGAGACCTCTCGGGGCACGCTCGTCGTCGACGCTGAGACTCGTGAGGTGCCCGGGGGGGACTCCAAGGGCCCGAGATGCGACAGCAGTTCTCGCGGGCCACCCTCTGACAGGCAAATTTCTCTGAAGGGGCCCAGGGGCACACAAGTAAATACGCACACAGATCATGATGCCCGATATGCTTACATATTTTATGTATTTTCGTCTTCCCCCCCCCACTTCCCATACTTTCCCATATTGTCCTTGGAGTCGACGGTTAATTATGTCCGTATGTGTGTTCCCCCTCCTGATTCTTGTCAGGTGTGCATGCTGTGCGAAATCCCTGAACCGAAAAGTGTTGACGCCTCGCCTTTTACCCCTGCCGCCGTCGGCCGACTTTTCGCCGTCGGGCCTGCCGCCGCTCCACTCTCGCCAGCTTCCGCCGACGGCAAGGATGCGCGAAAGGCGAGGCCCTTTCTGGACCAGGCCACGTGTTCGCGGGGGGAGGGCGTGGGTGCGCAAGGAGGAATCCTTGGCCCCTCATTCGCGATGGCGTCCCAGGGCTCAAGGTCTGACGGGAACACCGACCGCAACAACTCCAACTGACGGAAATCAACCGATACCTCGGCCGACGCTCAGTTCGGAATGCAGCCCCAGCCCACACAAAAAACTGGCATCAACAGGGCGGGGCCATCGCTTGTGGGGGGCATTTCTCGCTTCCGCTGGCTTCCTCTGGCCTTACGCCTGCACGCCTTGCGCCTCTGGCCTTACGCCGCCACAGGAGGAGGAGGAGGAGGAGGAGGAGGAGGAGGAGGAGGAGGAGGAGGAGGAGGAGGAGGAGGAGGAGGAGGAGGAGGAGGAGGAGGAGGAGGAGGAGGGGAGGAGGAGGAGGAGGAGGAGGAGGGGAGAGGAGGAGCAGGAGGGAAGGAGGGGGATGAGGAGGAGGAGGAGGAGGAGGAGGAGGAGGAGGAGGAGGAGGAGAGGAGGAGGAGGAGGAGAAGGGGGAGGAGGAGGAGGGAGGGAGTCGCTTCCTCTGGCCTCCGTTTCCGCCGCCTGCCTCCGCTCTGGGTCGCCGCTGCTGCACGTACACCCCCGCGGCCAGCAGGAGGTGCCGACAGCAGCGGGCCAGCGAGCCGCCCCGAGAGGGCGTAGCGGAGGCTTTACGCCGCCACAGGAGGAGGTGAGGAGGAGGAGGAGGAGGAGGAGGAGGAGGAGGAGGAGGAGGAGGAGGTGGAGGAGGAGGAGGAGGAGAAGGTGGAGGAGGAGGAGGAGGAGGAGGAGAAGGAGGGGGAGGAGGAGGAGGGGGACGGAGGGAGGGCCGCTCTCAGCTTGAAGGGGCCCAGGGACGCACACGTAAATACACACAGACCCCATGATGCCAGATCTGTTATCACATGTTCTTGAGTTTTGTCGTCCCCCCCCCCCACTTCCCATAGGTTCCCATATCTTCCTGGGGATCGACAATCCATTGTGTCTGTGTGTCTGTTCCCCTCATGGCAACTCCCCGACGCCGGCGACACTCACTCGCGGACCCCCAGACCCATTCCCATGGGCTTACCTGCTGTTCGCCCTGAGTCATGAGTCGCTCCTTGGAAATCGGAACAGTATCGGCGGCGAGCGAGGAGGGGGGGGGGAATACGAAGGAGGAGGCGTTCTGACAAGGCAGAATGGCGTCTTAGAAGCCCGCGTCTTCGGGGAAGGCCTAGGACACTTTTCTCAGAAGGCCTGGCGTCTTCCGAGCCTTCTGCGAAGGCACGCCCCCTCTTACTCCCCCCCCCTGAGCGCGCCGCCGTCATTAAGAGATCATTTTTTTATTCCGGCCGGTAACGCTCGTTACCCGGGGGGGGGGGGGGGTCGTGCCCCCCGGGTAACGGTAACGCTTGGGCTGGGCGGGGTATGGCGAAGCAGGGGCGCTCTGCGATCGCCATAGTATGCGCGCGAGCAGCACTCTCTGCCTGAGAGCACCACAGTGGCTTGCGATTCGAGTACAAGCGCAAAGCCCGCCGCGTGGTCCCGGCACCACGCCCGCGCCCGCGCGCGCGACGACGATGATCGACGAGCGACGAGCGACGAGGTCGACGACGACGACGACGACGTTTGCCGCCTGTTTCGGCCTCCGGAGGCCGTTTTCGGGCGCCGTCGACGACGACGACGACGACGACGACGACGACGACGACGACGACGACGACGACGACGACGATTCGAGTACAAGCGCAAAGCCCGCAAGCACCAGCATCGCGCATGCGAGCGCCGCAATGGCCTGCGAGCGCCCACAGTGCGCCTGCGACCACCACACCACAGTGCGCATGCCTTCGGGCACCAGCATGTTGGAGGGGAAGACCGAGACCCCCCCCGCGTACGAGCGTTACCGTTACGGGGGGGGGGGGGGGGGGAGAGGCCCGGGTAACGAGCGTTACCCCCCAGAGGATAAAAAAAACAATCTCTAATTTTAGATCGGGTATGTCCTCCTACAGGCGGAAGAAGGAAGCAATGTGAAACATTGTCCAACAAGCGTCTAAACATGGTCAGACGTTGTCGGAACGTCGACCCATGAATGTTTTGCCGCCTTTTGAACATCCCTCCTGTAAAAGGACACGCCCGACTTACAATTACCCATCGGTCGGAAGAAGCAGGCAGAGGCTTGCAATAGGAGGGCGCTGACAATGGATGGGGTGCCCGCCCACCCTCCAAGGAGGACGGACAAAGGCGAAGCCACTCGATCATTGAAGCAGGAAGGTGCTCAAAGTAGATTGAAATCTGGGACTCCAAAAAGACGTACTTTGAACCACCGATGGGTCTCGAGCAGGGACCGGCCGTCCAGGCATTCCTATAGGCCTACCACGCAACCTTTTTAGACCTCCCGAATTTTTCTAAGAGCAGAAACAAGGCTCTCAACAAATAGGCTCGCTGTGTGAAAACAATACCGTCCCAGCCAGAAAAGGTTCTAAGAGCAGTTCGTCGAAACCACAGGAGGTCCTTAGCACCTTGGTTGGTAGGCCTATAGGCACGCCAGGACTTAGTGGGCCCTGGAAACAGCAGGGCCGTTTTTTTACCGGTTCCGTTTTGCCGTTTTTTTGCCGGTTCCGACGCCGTTTTTTTACCAGTTCCGTCGCCGTTTCTTGACCGCTTCCGGCTCCGGTTCTGATCCTGGAGCCGTTCTTTTGCCGTTTCCGGTCGCCGTTTTTTTGCCGTTTCCATTTTCAAGGGACCCTTTTTTTGGAAACGGTGAAAAAACGGCCCTGCCGTTTCCGGGGCCCGCAAAGCGCCAGGACGCTTCGCCACTGGCCGAGAATACACCCTGCGAAATGCTTAAGAAATCATGGGCTAAGAAATTCATAGTCTCAGAACTTGAAGAAAAGCCCAACATTTCTATCCAACTCTTAGGACTTACATGGAAACATTAAGAATCATCGAGACTCTGGCCGAAAACTTGGGTTTTCTTTAGCATCGCCTAGAGGGTAGCTCGGCCCTCGAAACGTCGGGAGCGGCCAAGAGGGGGGTGTCCAAGAGGGGGGTGCTAATCATGACCGGCGGCATGTGCGCGGCCCAGCGGGGGGGCCAGGGTCGCAATGAAAGAAGAAGGGGCGCCATGAAATCTGTGGAAAGATCATGGCCCCCGCCATGATATCCCCCCCCCCTAGGCATCACCCCCCTCTTTTCCGCCCCCGAAAACGGCGACGTCGTCGACGCCGCCGCGGCCGCCCCCGGGCCGCGCTGCCCAGGAGGCAGCCCAGCACGGCGGCGAGGCCACGAGCGGCCAGCGCCTCCGGAGAGGCGGGGGCGCGGGGGGTCGTGCACCAGGCTGCCGGCGCGGGGCTCGAGGAGGGGGAGGAGGAGGAGGAGGAGGAGGAGGAGGAGGAGGAGGGGGAGGAGGAGGAGGGAGGAAGGAGGAGGAGGAGGAGGAGGGGAGGAGGTGGAGGGGAGGAGGAGGAGGAGGAGGAGGAGGAGGAGAGGAGGAGGAGGAGGAGGAGGAGGAGGAGGAGAGGAGGAGGAGGAGGAGGAGGAGGAGGAGGAGGAGGAGAGGAGGAAGGAGGAGGAGGAGGAGGAGGAGGAGGAGGGGAGGGGAGGGGGAGGAGGAGGAGGAGGAGGAGGAGGAGGAGGAGGATGAGGAGGAGGTGGAGGTGGAGGAGGAGGAGTAGGAGGAGGAGGAGGAGGAGGAGGAGAGGAGGAGGAGGAGGAGGAGGTGGAGGTGGAGGAGGAGGTGAGGAGGAGGAGGAGGAGGAGGAGGAGGAGGTGGAGGAGGAGGAGGAGGAGGAGGAGGAGGAGGAGGAGGAGGAGGAGGAGGAGGAGGAGAAGAGGAGAGGAGGAGGAGGAGGAGGAGGAGGAGGAGGAGGGGGAGGAGGAGGAGGAGGAGGAGGAGGAGGAGGAGGAGAGGAGGAGGAGGAGGAGGAGGAGGTGGAGGTGGAGGAGGAGGAGGAGGAGGAGGAGGAGGTGGAGGTGGAGGAGGAGGAGGAGGAGGATGAGGAGGGGGAGGGGGGGGGAGATGGAGGAGGATGAGGAGGACACAAGGGATACCGGGGGGGAGCGAAAGGGTAGAATGGCAGAGGGTAGGGTCGACAATCAGCTCACGCAGCTGGTTTCCTGACCCCTCCTGGCGCCGGGAGGTGCCCAAGGCGCCAAGTGTACACTGTCTCGAGGAATGGGCCCAGCGGCGGGGGGCGAAGCCAGCCTGCTGCAGCAGATGTCGCACCCCCCCCCCTTTCCCTATATCTTCCCCCCCTCGTCGGGCCCGAAAGGTTTCGACCCCGATCCCCGACTTCGCAGTGGGGGTTGTCGAACGGAGTGGCAATTGGAGGCCCTGCTCGGGGATGTGTGCGACCGAGGGGGCGTCCGTCCGGAGTAGAAGCGCATCCGAATAGCACCCCTGAGGGGCTCAATTTTTTGTGCGGAAGAATCGCGAGGGGGTGGGGGCGCGGGGGGTGAAATCGCCCGCGAATGACAGCTACGTGAGGAAGCAACTCCTGGCAAGTCGTCGCGAGATCGCATGAAGGCCGCTAAGACAGAGTGAAAGGCAACAAACCCCGATTCAACCGAACAGGCCCAGGATGAAGCTTTACCAAGCGAGAGAACGCAAGTCTCTTTCAAGGGGTGCGCATGTGGTTCGCACACAACCTGCGAGGTGGTGGCACCGACGCGTGTGCTAAGACAGGGCACGCTTTGTCGTATTCCGCCTGTTGTAGCAGGTGGGTGTGCTGACTCGGCAATCGCTCGCAGAACATTAGCCTGGCGAAGGTCCCACCAATATGCAGTTGTGAGTGCCGCATCTGTGAATATCGTCTTCGGTGGAGCTCCTTGTGGGGGCACGAACCGTGTGAGGGATGCGCCACACTGGAATGGCGGCGCCACGCGGGCGCTGCCACTGGGGCTTTCGGTGCCGCTCCCTATAGGGCCTTCGGCGTGGCTCCCTGTTGGACTGTCCAAGACTGTCCTTCCCTTCATTTTCTCCCTCTGTGCCCGCGCACTTCAAAGCCCAAGGCTGCGGGGGGGGGCAGAGCGGGGCGGGTGTTCTCGAAGTGTCAGAAGACCTCCAGCCCTCTGAGGAGCCTCTTGAACACACTCCGAAGGCAGAGGCGGACTCAGGGCCTCTGAAAAAGCCCCGCCGCCTTCTGAGAAGAGGCCTGCCCCCTCGCCCCCCCCCCCCCTGGGCTCACCTCCGAAAGGAACAAGCGAAATACCCCGAGGCCGAACGTGGCCCCACAACGCACTCGCTCGTGACGTTTGCTCACAGCGCGAGGAGGTCTGTGGGTGGCTCGAGGGTGGGGTCCTGAGGGATGGGGCCCCAAGGACAGGAAGGGATCCAAGGATCAGTTCACACTGTTCGAGGCACCTCGTCCCCAGGACCCCATCTCTCAGGACCCCCTGTTTGAGCCACCGGGTCTGGTCCTCGGGCCATCACCCGGGGCCTCCGCCGGCCGATCGGGACGGCCTGGGCACCCCAGAGCACCCTCGACGGGGCGCAGCTGATACAGCGCACTCCTCCGAGGCGAGCGAACTTCTGCAAGACTCGACAACGAGGAGAGGGGCACGCAAGAATGGACCTCGGATGGAGGGGAAAGTAGGGAGGAGATCCAACTGCCCCGTGGAGGAGCGAGCGAGCGAGGGAGCGAGAGAACGACCCCGAGCCGCCGCGGGCCTTGTTTGGGCAGAGCGCGGCGGCGGCCGCGGCGGACAACGGCACGGCCGTGTACCCGCGGCCCCGATCGAGGCACGGCACGTGGGCGTCGCGCCCAGATTGCACTACCTCTCTTCACAACCGGGGGTCCGAAGATACTGGGGTGTCAAGGATGGCCCCGATCCAGGGAGGCCTGAACCAGATCTCGATGGAGCGCCTGGCCCAGAGCTGTCCTTCTGGGTCGCTGGGTCTCCCTCGTGAGCTGGCTCGTGCGGGAGTGCCCCCCTGGAAGAGGGCTCCTCGCTCCTGCTGTTTGCGGTGCCATGCCTTCACGTTCACCTGCTTCACAGGTCACGAGTGATCCGACAGTCCGCACCTCGTCGAAGCCTTAAGTCGGGCGTGTCCCCCACGGGGGGATTTGGGTCGAAAACATAAACATACTCAAAAAATGCCCGCCCAAATTGGCAAAAAATCTCAAAAAAACAAATCATGATCCCCCCTGTAGAGGTGTGGATGCCACGACGGTGGACACCCTGACAGTCCGATCAGTGAATTTAAAACCTGTTGAACATGTACGAAGCTTGTTCTAAACATGTGCTGCGCATGTTTTTTAATGTCTAAAACATGTGTAGCACATGTAATCTGGAAAGTGTTTGGCAACATGCTTCCCCTCCACTGATCGTCCTCCACAACTGCAGAGGGAAAGGCCCGACTCAATCGAAGCCTGAGCCGCTGCACGCCACGGGAAGACCCGCGTGGTCCAGAGGGGCCGCCGCCTCCCCCCCCCCCCCTCCGCGGCTGCCGCCTCTGCCCCCTTTCTCCCCTCACCGAGTGCCTGCACTGCATCGTGCTGCACGCCACTCCTCCTCCTCCTCCCCCTCTCCCCCTCCTTCTCCTCCTCCTCCTCCTCCTCCTCCTCCTCCTTCTCCTCTCCCTCCTCCTCCCCCTCTTCCTCCTCCCTCCTCTCCTCCTCCTCCTCCTCCTCCTCCTCCTCCTCCTCCTCCTCCTCCTCCTCCTGCTCGTCCTCCTCCTCCTCCTCCTCCTCCTCCTCCTCCTCCTCCTCCTCCTCCTCCTCTGTCCGCCTGTCCGATCCGTGCGTACGCCAGGCCTGCGACAGCCTGCGACGAAGGAGTGGACGCGGGGGCTCAGGCTTTCCACCGCCCCCTCCGTCCCAGAGCCTTCGCGTCGAGAACCAAATCACGACAGAGATATGTTGGCCATGCTCATCCACAGTTGCACCGGCAGCCGTGCCGCAACCGCGGAGGGACAGTGCCCGCAATCGCGCCAACAGCCCGCCCGCAATGGTGAGCCTCACCTGCAGCCGCCAGGGGACACTCCGCGGGACTACGTGTATTGCATGGTGTTGAGGCCTCTTTTGCTCGCTCGGATCCAGGGTGTTCTTGGGACTTCCCGGCCACCTCTTCTTCCAATTCCTCCTCCTCTTTCTCCGTCTCCTCCTCCTCCTCCTCCTCCTCCTCCTCCTCCTCCTCCTGCTCCTCCTCCGCAGCACCGTCCACTTCCCCAAGATCATCACCGTCGATGACATATTCGTCCACACCCGTACCCGCGGCACAATTGCAGCCATCATTACCATCACCGTCGTCGTTCCCATCGTCGCCCTCAGCATGCACATTTCCACACTCCCTACTGCCGCTCACTACCGCTGCAACTCCCAACGAAGCTCAGGCGATTTTCTGCTGGGGCACTGCAGCGCTCTCTCCACCGTTTGATGCTGCTGCCTCTGCTTTTTCATATGGCCGCCAGCCTTCCCCAAGAGAGGCACAGAAGGACTTCTCAGAAGGCGCGAGGGCCTCCGAGGAGCCCCGCCGCCTTCTCGGAGAAGGCCTTCTCCTCCGCGCTTCCCCCCCTCGTTGACCGCCGAGGGAGGGGGGGTGAGCAGGGACCGACCGTCCCGGCGTTCCTATCGACCTACAACGACCTGTTCTTAGAATCCCAAAATGTCCAAATAGGAAATAACGTTCTCAGAATCTTTCAAGCCGATGTGTCAAACAAGACAGCCCAAGCCATAACTGTTCTAAGAACATGCCGTGCAACGAGAAACAAAAGCTTCTTAGAACATTCTTTGGTGGGCCTATAGTGAAGGGCCCCAGTGACACACAAACAAGTGGCACGCGTGCTCTGGCTCTTGCACAAAGGAGCTGCGAAGGACTGGAAGCCTGGACGGAGGAAGGCTGGACGGAGGAAGGCTCCCAAGGGTGGGTGGCTCAGGGGAGCTGGGGCTCAGGCTCAGGGGGGGGCTGAGGGGGACGAACCACCACGAGCCACGAACCACGACGAAAATAAAGGGATCCGCGGCCCAGGAGGGCTGCCCTGGGAAGCCTGGACGGATGGTGGTTCCGAAGGGGGGGTGGCCCGTGGGAGCTGGGGCTCAGGCTCAGGGTAGGGGCCGAGGGGGACGAACCACCACGAACCACGAACCACGAACCACGACGAAAATAAAGATGTCCGAGCTCTAGAGCACAGCTGTGCAAGAGAATAAGTACACACAAATCCCAGGATCCCCTGTGTTTCTCAATCTTTCTGGCATTTTCGTCTTCCCCCCCCCCCCCTTCCCACATGTCCGCGCATCTTCCTGGGAGTCGACGATGCACTGTGTCTGTGTGCTTCTTCCCCCCCTTCTGATATGGGCAAGCCAGGACGCCTCGCCACTGCTTGAGTCGGGGAGACGTACGACCCGGGTACGGGGGACTCGGGTTGGCCCGACGAGGTCGTCAAAAAAATGACGAGGCCGAGCCTGCATTTTGACGAGGCCTCCCGCTGCAGACATCCCACGAAACTCCTCCTCGTGAAAATCCGAGGCGCGGTCGTCAAAAAACAAGGGCGAACCCGAGTCCTGGCAAACCTGGGTTTTACGCTCCCCCGATTGAGAGGGGGGGACTCGTCGGGGAGAGGGCGCCGGCCCGTGCGGGGATGAGCTCAGCAGCCACATCGGCAGCGGCAGGGCCGCCAGAGCGCGCGGGACGGCGCTGCTCCTGCCCCGCAGGCCACGCTTCCCAGAGATCCAGCGTATTGAACAGATCACGACGGCGGTTTTTTACAGCTTTCGGCCTCTATAGGAGCCCTGACCGGGCCTCGGGACCGTCAAAAAACGACTCAGGATGAAAAGCCGGTCCTGGGGAATGGGTCGAGACTTCTGGGGACCCCGTACTGAAAAAATCACGACATCGGATCTCAGGGTTTCGCGGGGGGGCGCGGCGGATCGGCGCCGGGGGGGGGGAGGGGCAGCCTGCCTCGGAGCGGCACGCATGGGTAACTACACACAGAGCCCAGGAGCCCCCCTATTTCCCAACAGTCTCTCGAGTTTCGTCTCTCCCCCCCCTGCAAGGGCACGAGGCCTGACGCCTGCGATCCTCACATATCGGGCGACATCAATGTTTCGATCCGGGCATCGCTCACTCATATGAGCAGGGACCGACCGGCCCGGCAATTCTTTATAGGCCTACTGAGACCTGGCTCACGAGAGGAAGCAGTGCCACTACCACCAGAACTCCATGGAACTCCGTTCCCAAAGACCACCCTCCCGAGCTGGTGGCACTCAGTTCTGGGCACTCTCTGGGGGCGCGCCCGGAACGGGGTGCCACCAGCTCGGGGAGGGAAAGCGGCCAGCCCTCCCCAGCTGGTAGTGTATTTTTATCTGGCGACTGGTCTTAGCACCCGCAAGGCGTGTTGTAGAACTGAAGCCCTAGGGTCTTGGAACCCGACGGGCTCGGCCAGAAGTGCTCTGAGAACGCTCCGCATGGACAACCAAGGGTTCTCAGAGAACCCTCCCTGGTGTTGGGTCGGGCGCGTCCTCCTGCAAGAGGATTCTGGAGGAAAAATAAAGCATAGCCTCCTGGGCCCCGGAAACGGCAGGGCCGTTTTCTCACCGTTTCCCAAAACATGTCCCTTGAAAACGGAAACGGCAAAAAAAACGGCGACCGGGAGCCAGAACCGGTCAAAACACGGCGACGGAACCGGCAAAAAAAACGGCGTCGGAACTGGCACAAAAACCGCAAAACGGAACCCGTAAAAAACGGCCCTGTCGTTTCCAGGGCCCGCCAAGGTGCTCGAACATGGCCGACAAGAGTCGTCCAATCGCCCCCGGAGAGGGACACGCCCGACTGCATCCTGCTGGGCCCATATAAAGTCAAAAATGGCCGACAAGAGTCGCCAAATCGCCCCCAGAGGGGGACACGCCCGACTGCATCCCGCAGGGCCCATATATGCAAAAGCCAGGACCCCCCGCCACCGGCCGCTCGACCCTCCTCGGCCTCTGGCGCCCGCCGTCGGGACGCCGAGGCGGAGGACCCGCCAGAGCGGACCTCCCGTCGGGGGGGGTGCAGCCCGGGCCCCCCAGGGGGCAAAGGGTGAAGTCGGGCGTGTCCCCCGGCAGGCGGATTCTGGACGGAACCTTGAGAGTAGCCAAAACAAAAATGTCAACAACAGGAAGCATCAAGCCAACAAAAACAACAAACGACAGGCCCGATCTTGGACGAAAAACTAAGAGTAGCCAAAAAAATGATCAACAACAAATCATCCAGACAAAAGAATCAAATGATCGTCCCCAGACTCGTTGTTACTATTTCTGAATACTCCTCCTGCAGAGGGGCGTGCCGGACTTCGGGCAAAGGGACGGGACCTCCCGCGGGCCACGGGGGGAGCGCAGCGGGTCGCCAGGCGTCTGGGCCTGCGGCCAGCCCTGAGCCCCTCGCGCTGGGGAAAAAAGCTCGACGACCAGTTTTTCTGAATTTTTCGAGCTGTGAAAACACGACGACATTTTTTCCGCCATTTCTCGCGCTGTGGAAAAAAACATGACGACACATGTTTCGCAATTTTCGGCCTTCGGGGGCCCTCACCGGGCCCCAGGAGCATCTACAAAAACAACCCACGATGCAAAACCAGTCCCGGGGAAGGGGTCGAGACCTCTGGGGGTCGACGTTGTGGAACAATCACTACGTCGGGGGTCTGGGAAGGTTGGGTGCGAACGAACGGGGGGGATGAGATGGTGGGAATGGGGGGGGGACAGGTGCCATCTTCGGGCCCTGAAGGGCCCCTTCTGGGCTCCTTTCTGCAGTCCTCCCTCCCCCCTCCCGTTATCGCTCTCCCCCTTGCGCGACCTCTGGAGACATCGGGGATCTGCTGACCCAGGCCAATCCAAGCCCGGGCCAGTCTGGCTTTGCCAGATCCTGCAGGATCCTGCAGGATCCTGCACCCAAGCCTGGGCCAGTGCAGCCCTGACCCCGCAGGGTCCTGCAACATCACGGGGAAGGGGTCGAGACCTCTGGGGGTGGACGTCGCCAAAAAATCACGACGTCTGGGGTCTGGGCCGACCGCTCCATCGGCCCTGCGTGCTCTGCCTCCGGCCCAAGCGAGCTCTGCCCCCCAGGGTGCGGCTCTGGAGGCTGCTCTGTCCTGGCCCTCCACCTTTCGCACCTTCCGACCAGCAGGTGGCTGATTCGCTGATCCTCTCGAGAGGCAGAAATCATGTGAGCGTCTATGCCTTCTCTGAA
>CAUYUJ010014720.1:147500-232500 GCA_963575745.1 Prorocentrum cordatum
ACGTCGCGCTTGTTTCCACGGCGCGCCAAAAAATAGCGAAACACTTGCCGTCGTGATCTTCTTCCCAGCGCGAGGGCCCCCAGGGGTCCGACTTTTCGAGGAACCTCCGTCTGGATTTTTCCAATGACTACCTACCAGACCACCCCAACCCAACCCGAAGACCCGAATTTCGGGTTGGGGGGGGTATGGGTTCCATATACGTGTTTTTTCGATGTTCCCCGACCCCCCCCCAACTGGAAATGGAGGGCAAATTGGGGCCTTCGGGTTGGGTTGGGGTGGTCTGGTAGGTGGTGATCCAATGCGTGGGAGATCTCCGGGTCAGCGGCGCCTCCCCTCCTCGGCGGCGGGCGGTGCGGCGCCGCCCTCCGGCCTCCGGCCCTTCGCTCCCCTCGGGGGCCCCTCGCTCCCCCCCAAGACGGGCGGCGCCCCCTCGAGAAGCCCCCCCTCGAGAAGCCCCCCCTCGAGAAGCCCCCCCTCGAGAAGCCCCCCCTCGAAGAGCCCCCCCCCCTCGACGCCCCCCTCGGCGCCTGCCCTCGACGCCCCCCTTCAATGGTCTGGGGCCTGGGCCGACCGCTCGCCGCCCCCGCGACAGCTCCGCCTTCGGCCCAGGCGTGCCCTGCCGCCCCGAGGCGCGGCAGGCGGCTCTTCGGCCCTGGCCCTCCGCCGTCCACGCCTTCCGACCAGCAGGCGGCCGACTTGTGGGTCCTCTCGAGGGGCAGAAGACGCGGCTGCACGCAGGAGCGGCCCTGGGCAAGGGGCACCTCCTTTCTGTGCGCGGCTTTTTGGGGGGCCGCGGGGGGACCAAGCACAGGCGCGCAAGGCGCTGCTATCGCATCGCGTTCGGCGATCGGGGGGCGCCCCACTGGGCCCGCACCCAAAGTTCACTCCGGCGAAAGGTCACTCTTGTACGTCCAGTCGAAACACTGCCTGCGGAGCTCCGAAAGTACAATGCCACCTGCCGGTCGGTAAAAAGAGCGGGGTGTGGAGGCTGGAGCGCCGAGGTCCTGTGCAGGCTCCGGCAGGGCTGCTGCCGTGCAGTGGCAGGGGGGCGCAGCGAGGCGAAGTCCGGCTGTAAATCTGGACGCGCATCGCGCAGGTCGGGGACCCACTCGCACGCCTTCACAGGCGAGCGCTGCTCGAACAGGCGGCGGAGGGGGGTCTGAAATGAACCGTCCTGCAGGACGTCCCGGGAGGCACTTGGCCGCGGCCTCCTGGAAGCTGGCAATTTCTGCCTCCTTCTGGGGGCCCTCACCGGGCCCCTGCATGCCGAACGTGGAATGGTGAATCCCACGGCTCACGCAATCCAAGCCACCCACCCACCCACAACTTGGCTTCCGAAAGCAAATCGGGCGGCGATTGCGATGACTGCTTGGCGCAGTTTGGCGCATCGCTGCGGCCGCGCTAGCGCGCGCAAGCTCCCGGCCACAACGGCCAGCTAGTTTGACAAGATCGACGCGGCCGCGGTGTCGCTTACCGTTTTTCCCCAACGCGTCTTGCAAGCCGCGCTGGCGCGCGGGCGATCCAGTGCGAGTCGGTGACTCGGGCGGGCGCGGTATCATGGCGACGTCGTCAACGGCAGACGCGATTCGAATAAAAGTGATCTTGGTGGCGACGATGACCGTGGCGACGGCAAGGCCAATAACGGCGCCGATGCTGATGAATGTCGCGGAAGGATTTCGACATGCGCGCGCGGCCGACGGGCGCGAGTGGCCCGCATTGTGTTCTGTGACAAGGATCGTACCTCCCCCAAGCACGCGCGCAAGGGCGTTCGAATGATTTCGACATGCGCTCGCGACAGAGCCGACTGGTCACACCTCATGAACAGGTTGAATGCCCATGGCTGTCTTAAGAAATCGCAACAGCGAGCGCACTGTTGCGGAACATCATGCTGGAAAAGCAGCGATTGTGGTTGTATGCTTTGGGGCGCTCGATTTTGAAATCCACACGGAATCTGCCAGGTTTTTCTCGACGACGCACGCGTGTGCAATTCGACAAATTATTGGCAAGGCGCTTTGGCCGCATGATGGTGTTGGATAAACGAGTGAGCGCGCAAAATTAAATCTGACGAAGATAAGGAAGACGACGAGCGACATGGATTTTCAAATTCAGAATGGACACACAGGAATGATCATATGTAAAATTCACATCTCTGTAGACCACGGATAACCCCAGGAGGGTAGATCACAGCTCCTTTTGAGAACAGACACCGATGTGCTGCAATCAATGTTTTGTACTCTGCGCTGTACAATCTAAGTGGTGCAATCCAACGGCGGCGACGAAGCAGCGACGCGGCAGCGACGGCGGCACCATAGCCGCCAGAGCGACACACTATAGCATACCGGCCCAGACGACGGGCGGCGACGAGGCGGCGACGGGGTGGCGACGGCAGCAGGACAGCCGCCAGAGCGGCACACTACCGCAAACGACGGGCGGCGACGAGGCGGCGACCGGGCGGCGACGACGGCTACATGGCCGTCACAGCGGCAAGCCAGCACAGTTCCTTAGAAAGACAATAAAGACCCTTGATTGCAAGCACTGATTGAGGGACAAAACCGAAAGAGTAGAGAACAATGATAAACGACGCCGTCATCCTCTGCCCCCACCCACCACGAGCGCACCGCCTGTGCATCTTCCCTGCGGACAGCTTACTCGGCTTTCACTGCTCTGTCGTCAGTGCTGGTCCTTGGCATTATAGGACAGGCAGGCTCTGCAGTCCGAGAACTGTCCCCCTCCTGGTGTCTCCGAACGGCCCCCCCAGGGGTATGGGAAGGCGTCGTTTGCATGGCCTGACGAGAACTCGAATACCTCGCGGCTCCACCATTTTCCCAGTGACCACTACGTCTGCTGTCCCCTCGCCCCCCCCCCTCGTCCCCCTCCTCCCCCTTCTCCTTCGCTCCTTCGCCATCCTCCTTCCGTCCGCCCGTCTCGGCCTCCCCCCGCTTCCGTTCCTCTCCTCGTTGCGTTCCCCCCTCCACCACCGCCACCATCACTCGGATGCAAACTGACGCGGGGGAGAGAAACGCGGCGGCAATCGCGATGCAGGAAAGGGTGCCCAACGGGGCTCACAAAGGCCACGCCGGGCCCACATGGTGCTCCGGAAGTTCGCTTTGCCTCGCCACGCGTTTGTCTCAGGGCTTCGTACATGCGGTCATTGGCACACAAAGGCACCGGCGTTGGCGAGATGTCGGCAGCCTGGGGGCCGAGTTTCTCTCCATGCTACGCCCTCCCCTGCTGGCTCTGGCAAAGCCCTGGTTTGAAAAATCCGGGCTTCCTGGAGACAGCAGACAGCCGCATGTGAATCTTTCCCCTGCAACGCAGATCTCTGAAGAACTGGCTCGGGTCCAGGGTTCGACGGCTGAGCCAGAAGCCCGGCGGGGGCGCCCGCTGCCCCGGCGCCGGTCGGACCCGCAGAGGTGCTGTTTGGAATTCGCCGCAACTCTGGGGTACTGATTCTCTTCCCCGCTGTGTACCTCCCGTGCTGTCTCATGCTAAAACTCTTCAAGCCGTGTGCTCTTGCCTTCCCTCCTGTCCTCCGCGGCCGCTTCTCCTCCTGCGCCTCTCCCCCCCATTGAGTATCGTCTAACCGATCCCCATCCCCAGCGGCGTGGCCTGGGCCCCGCTGGCCGATTTCCCCCCCCCCAGATGGGGATGTAGGTCGCTCTCGTCGGGCTTCGAGGGCCGTGTCCCCCACTGGGGTGGCAGTGTGGTGGGGGTCTCGAAGGGGATGGAGATGGGGGCCGGGATCGGTGAAACGATACCGACCTGCGTTTCTCCCCCCCCCCACGTGCTGGACAGTCAATGTGGCGAGCGCCCTCGACGCCTCGAGCGCCCGTGTGGACGCGGACTGCCCCTGCCCTGCCGCGGCGAACGGAAAGGTGTCGTCCGTGCGGATCACTCCTCGCGCTCCTCCTCACACTCCCGCTCCTCACACTCCTCACTCCGAGGAGGAGGAGGAGGAGGCGGAGGAGGAGGCGGAGGCGGAGGAGGAGGAGGAAGAGGAGGAGGCGGAGGTGGAGGCGGAGGAGGAGGAGGAGGAGGCGGAAAAGGAGGAGAAGGAGGAGAAGGAGTAGGAGTAGGAGGAGGAGGAGGAGGAGGAGGAGGAGGAGGAGGAGAAGGAGAATCACCTCCCGCTCCTCACACTCCTCACTCCTGGAGGCCTCGAAATTGGCATCAACACCAACACAGCGGGTTGCCTCCGCACGGTTGGGAGGATCCTAGATCTTGGTGCTGGTGTCGGCCACTCAGAGAGCCCGAGGACTACCGCCACCGCCGAGATCGGGAGCATCTCCCCTCGGTGCAGGCACACCGGCGATCTTGGTGTTGGTGTCAACCTCGAGGCTTAGGTAGGGTATGTCCTGTCCTACAGGTGGAGTATGGATTAAAACTCAAAGTATTTAAACACTACCACATAGATGTATATATATATACATATATAACACCCACATCGTATGTCTGACAATTTGGGGAGATTCTTCCTGTAGAGGGACATGCCCGACTTAACTCTAGGCCTCCGAACACTCTCCTGCATCCTCTGCTGCCCCCCCCCGCCACGGTGGTAAACGAGGGCGCCGCCAACGCGCGGGCCGCAGTCACCAGAGAGCCTGCCCCGGGCGCGGGGCGGAGGGGCCAGCCCCGAAGGTGGGGGGCAACGATAGGGGGGGACTTGCATAGGGGGTGATGCATCGACCTGGAATCGGCGATACATCGCCGATAGATCGGCGATAGGCCCCCGATAATGAATCCGCACCTTCCTGGGCGGGCTGGGGCTACCAGACCCCTATCGGCGATCACTGGGCGATTGGGGCTCGATGCATCCCCCTCTATGCCTGTCCCCTCATATCGTTGCCCTGAGAAGGCTGCTGACCCGTCTCATCTCCTTGCCAACGAAGACAAATCGAGAATCTCTGACATCTTGCCGGCCTGGAGGATGTCTTGAGCGCCGCAGCCTTCTTTGAGCGCTCCGGAGCGCTCTGAGAGCGTTCTGGAACGCTCTAGAGCGGATGTCTCCTTGTCCTAGCGGTCCGTCAACGTACGGTTTCGGGACCTCGAATGCCCCAGTCGCCCGAGACGTCCTCGGAGAGCGACCCGAGTCCCAAAACCGTGCGGTGACCCTGAATCTCCACCGACTCACCACGGTGTGATCACCACACCGTTTGGGGCCCCCGAGAATCGGATCCAGCTGCACCGCCACGGAATCGGAATCGAACCGAATCGGCCGCGCCACGACGCACAAGGGCTCCAGGCAATCATCCAAGACGCATAGGGTCGGTGGCATACCGGAAGCGAACTGGAACGGGCCGGTCGAAGTCGACATCGAACCGGAGTAATCAGATCGACGTGCACCCTGGAAGGTCGGTGCCCCGTCTCACCCCCTCCCCGAGCAGCAGTACCAGGGGGAGCACAAGGGGAGCGGAAAGGAGAATGATGATGATGATGAGGAGGAGGAGGAGGAGGAGCAGCAAGAGGACAAGGGGAGGGGAGAGGAGAAGAGGAGAAGGAGGAGCGGACTGAGGAGAATAATGAAGAGGAGGAGGAGGAGGAGGAGGAGGAGGAGGAGGAGGAGGAGGAGAAGGAGGAGGAGGAGGAGGAGGAGGAGGAGGAGGAGGAGGAGGAGGAGAGAGAGAGGAGGGAGGAGGGTGAAGAGAACGAATGACAAGGGGAGGGGAGAGGAGGTGAAGGAGAAAAAGGATGGGAATTGGGGAGGAGGATTGGGATGAGAAATGGAAGGAGCAGCAGGCGGAGAGGGCGAAAACCCGTAGCTCCCCGTTACAGACCTCGTACCCCTCCCTTCCTATATCCCTGGCTTCGTCCGACCGGAGAAAGGGGGAGACATTTAGAGAGAGCGATAGAGAATGAGATCGGGGAAAACAACAACTCTGGCGCCATGTGTTCCGTTCAACAAACCCTGCGCCCAAATACGCTGGCATACCCTGGGGGCCAATCTTCTACTCCCGACGTCTTCTGCTGGCCTTCCGTCGCCTTCCGTCAATACGCGGAAGTATAGAATGGATGACCAGAGAAGGAGGAGGAGGAGGATGATGATGAGGAGGAGGAGGAGGAGGAGGAGGAGGACGAGTGGTAAGAGACAGAATATCGGAACGGGGAGGCACGGGGATGAGGGAATAAAGAGGGAACCACGTGGCTCTCCGCTCCGTCCTACCCTCCCGCCATCCCCCCAGATATTGTCCCCACTCAATAAACCTCCCCCCTCTCTCCCGCTCAGAGCCCCCCCCCCTTGTCTCCTCCTTTTCCTGCCAATCCTCCACGTCTTCTCCATCCGCCCCGACGTCTTGCTGCTTATCCTCCTCCTCCTCCTCCTCCTCCTCCTCCTCCTCCTCATGCTGCTCCTGTTCCTCCTCGTCCTCGAACCCCTCTTGTTCCCCCGCATCCTCCTCATGTTGCTGCGTTTGGTGTTCCTCCTCCGCCGCTTCCTACCCATCCTCTCCCTCCTCCACCTCGTCCCAACCCGTCCACTATTCCCACTCCCTGGCCATAATGTGCGCGGGCCTGGACGGCTTAGGAGGTACTTGCAGCAACAAGCCATCCGACAGACCAACAAAAACCAATACAGTCAAGCTGCTACCAGAAGGAACGCGAAAGGAAGAACGCAGCCCTCCTTGGGCCACAAAAGCGCCTGGGTGCGCGAGAAACGCTAGACTAGCAAACATAGAAGGACCAACGGAATAGCGAGCCCTGTAAAATCCCGAATTGCTTCTTGCTTCACTTTGACTGTACATAATTACATACGTAGCGCAGCAAAACAACAAACCCACACATAGCGACGGGCAAAACAAACAATATGCCAATCGCAACTCGAGCATGGAGCACGGCCCGATGGAAGGGCCAGAACCACACCCGCGTCGCATACAGGCCGCATACAGCAGCAGCCACCTGAACTTCCAGCCTCCCAATGTCCGAGGTCGAACCTGGACAATCTTGAAGAAGCGTTGCGCTTGCACGCTCACCCTGGAGTCTGGCTAAAAAGGTTGCCACGACTCCGACCACGACCACCGCCACCACCGCCACCGAAATCTGAGCGCAGAGAGGTTGATGTCTCCGCGGGCTTGACTGCAACAGGGTGACTGCCGTCCTCGAAGCATTGAGAGAAGAGTGTGCAGCGCGCGGAAAAGGGTACGCGGGTGTTGCGACATGGAAACCATGACTGGTGAGGGTACAGCGACTGCGCTGAATCATTGCTGCCTGACCGCATGGTCAGAGCCGCCAGGCTCGCACTGTTGCTCTCCCCGCCTCCCGCCGAGCGTCTGCCGGCGGATAAGGGGCACGCATTGTGTGCCCTCACACACACATGGTTGATTTCTAAGTATTCGGAAGTTCTTTGATTTTCGGGGGGCCAAGATCCTTCCATTTTGGGGGGGCACATTCAGACATAAATGCGATTAGGAATGAACGACGTGTATACCAAACACGACCTGATCTGGCACAAGACCGCAGAGCTGGGACTGTGTCCAAAAATTGCATCCCCTGGGGACACGATTCAGCATGGAGAAACGGGTCCCGAGGGAAGCGGTTATTGGACTCCTTCCCCCAGGACGACTTGTTCGTCCTGAGTCCTACGATCTGATCTGTCCAATGCGCGGCCCCACATGTCTGGACCCCTTTCGAAGGCGGCAACATGCCCCAGAGGCCGAAATCAAAAGAAACGCCCAAATTGAAAATAGTATCCTGGCGACGGGCCCAACCATGCATGCGTGAGCACCGCGCGGCATGTGGGACGAAGAGATTCGTGTGAGGAGTGTGCCAAAATGGGCACGCCGCCACTAGGGCGCTGGCACTGGCGCCGTTGGTGGAGCTTCCTGTTGCTCATGGGGCCACGAAGAGTGTGAGTGCTGTGGCGAAACAAAACACTGACGCCGTGCGGACCCCAGCAGTTGGGCCATCAGTGGAGCTCCGTGTCCAGCCAGGGTGCGTGTGAGTGTTGTGCCGATATCGGTGAGGCACCGCCTTGCAGTCCCTGCCGCCAGGGTCTTGGCTGTAAACCCCTGTGGGGCCCTGTGGGGCCACGGGACGTGTGAGGGGTGTGCCGACAGGAGGCTGCGACGCCTTGCGGGCCTTGGCATGTTGGCCTCAGCTGAAGCTCCATGCGGTCGAAGACGAGCCAACTGTGCCAACTCGGCCCTTGCCGTGCCATGTTCGCGCCAGCATGCACGCAGGTCTGTGCGCGCCTGCAGGCCTCTATGCATGCAGGTCTGTGGCTCCTCCTTTCCTCACTTTCGCCCTTGTCTTCATCCTCATCCTCACCGTCATCACCGCCACCTTCGTCACCGTCATCATCGTCATCATCGCCAGCCTCCTCCTCACCGTCATCACCGGGTTTGCCTCATGATCGTCATCATCGTCGTCATCACCATGATCATCATTACGTCACGGCCGTTGTTTTCTCATCAACGTCCTCATCGACCCCATCATCTGCCTCTCTCTCTCTCTCTCTCTTTCTCTCCCCCCCCAATATTTAGTATTAACCCCGCCCGGTGGTGTGCCTGGTGTGCCAGGTCGATGTGCCTAGTATAACTGGCACAACAGGCGCGGGGGAAGAGGACGACGAGGAGAATGACCCGTGGCGCCCTTGGCATTCTGACCATTGTGCCAACTGTGCCAACAGTGCCAGTGGTGCCAGTTGCGCCACAGTTGTCCAAGTTCTGGCATTTGCGCCAACACTTACAAAATCAGTGCTTGCACTGAAAGGGTCCTAACGGACGTTGGAAAATGTAGCGAAAATGCCCACCCGAATTCGGTGTGCGGTCGGTTCCCGGGTTCCGGGCTCCAGGTTCCCGGGTTCCCGGTTTCTGGTTCCATGTCGATTTCGGTGGGCGGCGTGGTGCCAGGGTTTCTGTGTTCCCGGGCTCTTGGACGATATCCTCATCGCTCGGTCACACCATCAATATCATGACCCACCTCCCTATCAAACCTACAACCGATCCCAACATCGATCCCACTATCGATCTCACAATCGGTTGCACTATAGGTCGCACGAGCGACTCACGACCGATACCACTACTGTCGACCTTACTGGATCGACTTCACTGTCGGTCTCACGATCAACCTTACTGTTGCCTCACGATCGATCCCACGATCGATCTCAAAATCGATCTCCATATCCATACCACAAAACGCGGGAAAGGGTGTGCCAAAATGACTCGGCACGCCATGCGGACCCTGGTATTTGGGCCTTAGTTGGAGCTCCAGATGGAGCCATGAAGTATGGGAGAAGGGCGACTATGATGAGGGTCGCACGTTGAAGGGTGCACACAGACGGAATCCAAGGGGACGGCTACGAGGACATGCGGAGAGCAGAGGCAGGGATGGGAGGAGGGATGGAGGGAGGGGAGGAGGAGTAGGAGGAGAAGGAGGAGGAGGAGGAGGAGGAGGAGGCTGAGGAATGGCTATTTCAGCTGTTTCGCCTCTCGCTTCTCGCGAGTCGCACGGCCTGCCTAGGCAGCGCCCGCAGCCGTCGCCGCAGCGGCCTTCTCTCGGGGGTCGCGGCCCTGGGGCCCACCCCCTCTCCACTCGCGTCTGGCTGAGGCGAGCGGAGCAATGCTGAGCTGCTCTCCTTCCAGCTGTCCTGGTGCTGCTCGTGGTCGTCGTGCTGCTGGTGTTGTTGTGTTGGCTGCTGTCCGTCGTGCTGCATATAAGGAGCCACACCCTCGCACCCGCTCCCCCCTGGAGCTTCTCGCAGGACGACCGTCTCGCCCTGCGTGGGGAGAGCCCTGCTGAAGCGGCGGGAGCCCACGTGCCGATAGACTAGCTCTTCGTCGACACCGTCGCGCTCGAGCCACCACGTCGCGCATGTGCACCCCGTCCTCGCCGCATAGATGTGCGAGCCGGCCCTCGAAACCCTGCTCGGTCTCCACTCTAGCGTTGTAACTGACGGTGAGGGGCTTTAGCTTCGCCTCCCACTTACCGCACGCGCTGCTCCCAGCGCTGTAGGCCCCGATAGCGGGCTCTAGCTTCGCCTGCCCCTTCTCGCACGTCCTGGTCCCAACGCTGTAGCTGATGGTGTCGGGCTCGGCCGTCACCTCCCACTTCTCGCACGCGCCGTTCCCAGGCTCATCCTTCGCCTTCTGCTGCCACCGCCCGTCCTTCTCGCAGTGCCCGCCCTTCTCGCACGCACAGCGTCCGTCTTCGTGGGGCTGCCAGTGCCCGTCCGTCCGCCTGTGGCTGCCACCGCCCGCCTGTCTCGCACGCGCAGGGTACGTCGTCTTGAAGCTGCCGCTGCACGCATCTCTCGCACGAGCAGGGTCCGTCTTCTTGAAGCTGCCACTGCCCATCTGCTTGAAGCTGCCACTGCCCGCGCTTCTCACATGCGCGGGGTCCGTCTCTTTGAAGCTGCCACTGCCCGTCTGCTTGAAGCTGCCACTGCCCGTCTTCTTGAAGCTGCCACTGCCGACGTCGGGCTCCCCCTCTTCGCCTCCCGCTAGCCACGTCGAGGCAGTCAGGGCCCGAGCCGTCCACATGGCCCTGCTCGTGCCGTCCGTTCTGCACTCCCCACTCCCAGCGCTGTAGCTGCTGGCGTTGGGCCCGCTCCTCCCCGCCCACTTCCTGTGGTAGCTGCTGGTATCGTGCTCCAGCTTCGCGCCGCGTGGCTCTGCACGCCCTTCTCGCAATTGCTGTCGCCGCCCATCTCGCAAGCACCGCTGTAGCTGAGGACGTCTGGCTCGGCGTCTTGAGGCTGCCACTGCCCACCCCTTTGAGGCTGCCACTGTCCATCTTCTTGAGGCTGCCACTGCCGTTCGGCCTCCAGCAGCTGCCCATCCTCCCACGCCCTGCTCCCAGCACTGTAGATATCGGGCTCCATCTTCGCCTCCCGCTTCTCGCACGCGCTGTCTCCAAGGCTATGGCGATGGCTAGGGATGTTGGGCTCCAGCTTCGCCTTCGCTTTCTCGCACGCCCTGATCTCAGCGCTGTAGCAGATGACGTCGGGCTCTACCTTCGCCTCCCACGTCTCGCAGTCTTGGGGCTGCCACCGCCGCCTTCGCACAGGCTGGCTGCCTTGCTCAGCTGCCGCCGCCCTCCCTCGTCGCACGCGGCCTGCTGGAGCCACTGCTCGAACTGTCCGTTGTGCGGGAGGGGGGTCAGCAGCCAGCTGAAGCCCAGATGCGCCTGCCGGTACGTCGCCAGGCGCAGTCGCCGGCACGCGCGCCTCTGGCTTTTGCTCGGGCGCCTCTCCCCTCCCGGGGGCGCACTCGTGAGCTCGGCCATCGGCACCTTCGGCGGCCTGCCGCCACAGCTGACCTCCTCCTCTACGCGCCCTCTGCGCTGGGGGGCTCCGCTGCACGGGCCCATCCGCGCGCCGCGCCCGCCGCGGGCAAGACGGCTGCGCGGGGCCACGCTGGGGGCCACGCAGGAGGAGGAGGAGGAGGAGGAGGGCGCTGGCCGCCCTCTTCAAAACGAGGGCCCAACACAAGAGGACGGTTCAGAATTGCATCGTCGGAAGTCTGGCTTCTAGGCCGTAACTCGGACCTCTGGTGGCGGATCGGGACGCTGTGGTCCCCCGTGGGACGCCCCCGACGAGGCGCAGCTGCTGGAAAACACTTCACGGCGAAAAACAACAGGATCGAGGAGGAGGACCAAACGTTGCAGGAGGTGTTCCTGCGCCGTGCATCCGGACCCTGCCCCAAGGGCGATCAACTGACACTGCAGAGAACGAGCAGTCGCAGCGAGACGGGGGAACAGACGAATCAATCAACACCAGGCACCGCACCAGCCCACGACGCCCAGACGAGTGACGCCAGGCCTGGGAGGATCGAATACATGTTGGAGGCTTGGAAGTGGGCACCAACACCAACACAGCTGCCTCCACAGGGGGGAGACGATCCTAATTTTTTGTGTTGGTGGTAAGATGTCGGCCGCCTAGCAAGCCATAGTACTACCACCATCACCGAGATCGCGCTACTCTTCCCTCCGTGGAGGCCCACCGCCGATATCGGTGTTGGTGTCAGTCTCTAGGCCTCCGAAAATGGGACAGGGCGCATTGATCCACAAAGCCGCAACGCGGCAGCGGCGAGTGGTCAATCGCAGTCCTCTAGGGGCCAGGGCCCTTCCGGCATTGGCTCCCTTCAGAGCCCTCCTGCAATACACTGGGATGGCCGAGGAGGAGGAGGAGGAATAGGCGGAGGATCGAGGAGGAGAGAGTGAGAGGCGGACGAGGAGGGACGAGGAGAGGGATGAGGAAAATGAGAAGGATGAGGGGGGGCAGGACACAGGGCGGAGAATGAATGGAGCAAGAAGGACGAAGGACGGAGGAGGGGGGAGGAGGAGGAGGAGGAGGAGGAGGAGGAGGAGGAGGAGGAGGAGGAGGAGGAGGAGGAGGAGGAGGAGGATCGAGGAGGAGGAGGATCGAAGAGGAGGTTCGAGGACGACCGCCGCCTCCGACGACGAGCGGCGGCGGCGGCGCGACGGCGGCGCGGCGACGCGCCCTTCGGGCCGCCGGCGCCGGCCCTGGCAGGGCACCGCCTGCCCAGCGCGGAGCGGGCACCTGCTGCCGGCCCGCGGCGGGCAGCGGGCGGCGGGCGGGGAGGCAGAGCCCCAGGAGGGCAGGGGGGGCAGCGGGAGCACAGGGAGGGGGGATGTCTTCCTCGTGGTCCTCCTCGACCTCGTCCTCCTCCTCCTCCTTCACCTCCTTTTCGTCGCCGTCCTCCTCCTCCCTCCTCCTCCTCCTCCTCCTCTTCCTCCTCCTCCTCCTCCTCTTCTTCCTCCTCCTCCTCCTCCTCCTCCTCCTTCTCGTGGTGGGACGCAGTCCTCGTCGTCTTGGAGGTGGTGGGGGGGCGCAGATACCGTCGAATCGCTGTCATAAGGAAACCTAAACAAGGGACGAGGTAACGAGGCCCTTTCGCGTCTTAAACTAGGTTTCGCTTACCCATCTGGGAAACCTGAGAAGGACCTGAGAAACGCTGTAAAGCAAGGAAGGAACACTGAGGCCCTCCCCAACGAAGAGGTTTCCTTCTTCAGCGGCCCTGGGACCAGAACGCTGCGTCGTTGTCGTCTTGGGGCCGCCTGCTCCCAGCAGCCTGTCCCAGGAGAGGACCAGTCGAGGGAGGAGGAGGAGGAGGAGGGAGGTGGGCGGAGGGGCGCCAGGATCTTCGACGGGACGGAGGGTGGTGGAGGAGGACAAGGAGGAGGCGGAGGAGGAGGGAGGACGGGAGGCGAGGACGCGGGGGCTTGCGCAGGGACGGAAACGGGCGGGGGAAGGACAAGGGCAGCAGCTGCAAAGGGAGGGCGGGGGTGGACGAAGATGAGGAGCGAGGAAGAGGATGGAATAGAGAGGAGGGACGGCCAGGGCCCCAGACCAGGGGGAGGAGGAGAGACGAGCGACGAGGGGGCGGAAGGCTGCCCGCGCCCGCGCCGGCGGCCACGCGGCAGCGAAAGGCGGACTGGGAGCCTCCCACCCGTCGATAGGCGGCCGGCGCAGGGGCTCCCGCGCAACGCCGGGAGGGTGTTTTGACTTCAGGCCCAGGAGGCTGAGATGGGGGGGAGGAGAAGGAGAAGGAGGAGGGGGAGGTGGAGGAGGAGGAGGAGGATGAGGAGGAGGAGGAGGAGCGGGAGGTGGAGAGCGGGGTGTGGCAAGCAGGTGCGCTCACGCCATACCCCTGACGTCCTATCAACCCTTCCCCTCTCTTCCAATTGCGCTGATTGAGCTTTTATTCAAGGCCCATAGCCGATCTGAAACTCCAAGAGAGACCCCATCGTGTCATACGCAATCGATCAAAAGATGAGTTGCGTACATAAGAGGGGTAGGATCAAGTGGCGGGTGAGCAGGAACATGCGCAGGAGGAAAAGAAGGATGAACGAGGGATCTGTCGACCCCCATCCCAAATTACGTGGGATTTACCCCACGAAGTCTGGGGTGTGTCGGAATATCCCCCCCCCTTGGGGCGTATCCCAAGGTTCTGCTCCTTTTCTGAACGGCTTCACCTTTGGCTCAAAAAGTCCGTGGATGGGGGAGGGCGAGGCCGAGCAGCGGCAACAAGAACTGCAGTGGTCAACAACGGAAGAAACAGGAGGGCCAAGGGAAGGCTTAGAGGCTTAGCAGCAAAGAGGGGGGTGACAATGACGAAGACGGGCTCGGAACCGGAAGAGTGGCCCACGCTGCGGCGAGAGCGCCAGCATGAACGGCGGGAGCACAGCGCCAATCCGAGAAGCAGTGCTCCGAAAACAATGGGAGGGTAAACCAAGCCGTGTGCTGAAGTCCTGCTTGAACAGTATGCGCGGCTTCTCGCGAGGCCAGGAGGTCCCAAGACGGGCGAGGCAAAAGGTGCTCAGACCACCATCATAGTTCATGATACCGCGTAGAATGGTTCCACCCGAGGGGGATGGACGGCGCAGGAGCGCGATGCCAGCATGGACACAAGACTTGCAGACAAATAACTACCGCCAGCGCGGCAGTGCGGGGCGCCGCGGCTCTTATTCTGACAGCTTCCTTCCACACAGGGTCAGGGGGGAGAGGAGAGAAGTATTCAGAATGTGTAGATGTAGAGCTTCGTGCCTCCAGAGTCTCGAAGGTAACCCACGCGCCCTCCATGTAAAAGAAACGCAAGCCCACCCCCTCGCGTCGTGCCAACAATCACGACGGAGGGCTTCTGCGAAGTTTCTGCACGTCGGGTTTCTGGGGCAGCCCATGAAAAAAAGAGGAGACAATGCTTTCGCTACCTTTATATAAGCCCCCTACAAGCCTGCCCGACTAAGTCCCCCTTCCATCTTCTGCGGCGGTCGCCATAGGCTCGAAGCTATCGAGCCCGATGTTATGCTGTTGCTCGTGGATTCCAGCCCCTGGAGGTCGATATCAGACCCTAGGTCGCACGGGAATGAGTCGAGACTCGCAGATGCCGAGAAGGACGCCAGAAACGAAGATCTCGAGCCAAAGTTGCGCTCACTCCCGATAGATTTCGGTGGCAAGATTTCAAGCTGAGAACTCACGACCAACCTCGCACACCATGCACACCGCGGCTGCCAGGGATCTACTGACCAGGAACAATCCACCCCCGGGTCCGTCGGGCTCTGCAGGATCCTGCGCCCTGGCCCAGGTCGGTTCACCCCTGGCTCTGCAGGATCCAGGGGCTCCCAACTTCGCGCTCCGCGAAGCGCGAAGTGCGAATGACTTCGCGCTCTCGTGCCGCCTGCCCAGGGGAGAAGAGGAGGACGAGGACGAGGAGGAATCGGAGCCGAGCCGCGAAGCGCGAAGCGCGAATGACTTCGCACCCTCGAGGGCGCCCTTCAGGATCCTGCTAAATCCGCCGCTCTGGCTGACCCCCGTTGGCGCAGACCCCCGTCTCGTGGCCCCCGCGGCGGGCAGGCTCCGAGGCGTCTGGGTGCTCCCTGGGGCCCGCTGATGGGCTTGCTTCCCACCACCACCACCTCAAGTTAGAGGAGGACGGGGTCCTCCTCCTCCTCCTCCTCCTCCTCCTCCTCCTCCTCCCCCTCCTCCGCCTCCGCCTCCGCCTCCGCCTCCGCCTCCTCCTCCTCCGCGTCCTCCTCCTCCTCCTCTTCCGCCTCCTCCTCATCCTCCTCCCCCTCGTCCTCCTCCTTCCCCCCTCCAACTTGTGGTGGTGGTGGTGGTGGACAACAGGCCCATCCCCCGCGGCTTCAGAAGGCCACGAGGTCGGAGTCCTGGGGCCACGGCGTGCCCAAGAGGCAGGATGGGAGGGCCAGGACGAGGACGGGGCCCGCGCCTGTGTTCCGCAACGGCTCGCAAACGCAGGGTCAGACCTCCCTCTCCCCGCTGCGTGAAGGGGCGCGCGAACTCTTGAATCGGCGATAACCCGGGTTATCCGGGGGGGGGAGGAGGGGGTCGGCCGATAACCTAACCTTCGGGCTGTGGGCAGCCCTGCATGTGCCCGCGCCCCACCACCCCGGACCTGCACAACCGGCAAGCTCAGGCTATCCCGAGGGGGGGGTAGGAGGGGGGGCAAGCCCGGTCACCTGGGTCATCGCCGGACCCGAAAAAACAGTCTCCTCGGTCGGGGCCTGGCCACACTCGGGCAGCGAGGCAAAATCCCACGCGCGGGGGGGCAGCCATCCTCGTGCGAAGGCGTCCGCAGGCCGCTCACGCGGCTCGCTGCGGCGGAGACGAGGGCGCCCGCGCGCGCCCGCTCTCGGGCAGACCGCGCGCCTCACGCCCGATCATCCTGCGGCGCTCGCGCGGGCGGCCGGGGAGGCAAGACCACAGCGGCACGCCCCCACGGGGGAGGCTGCAGATCGCGGAAGGGCGGGGGGGGGTGATTGAAGCTCGGGAGTCTGGGGCGTGCTCGCCATGTGTTGGAGGGCCTCTCGAGGTCTCTGTGAGACCAGCCCGTCGACCGCCCAGTCAACGCGCAGGGGTGGCTCGCGCTCTCCCCCGGGGCTGGCCGAGGCCACGGGGGAGAGGCTCTGCAGGTCGACCGCGAGAGGCATGGTGAGCCCTCGGCGAGGAGCAGCTGCGCATGCGACAGGAAACCTCAGCAGCTCATCCCGAGGAAGCCTGAGAGTACGGTCGACGTCGGTGTTTGAGCTCTCCAAGGTGCTCAGGTGCTCCGATGGGTCCGAGGGGGCAATCGGGGAATCAGAAAGCCCCATGGCGCACGTGCAGGCAGGCGGGCTTATTTTGTTGCATGTGCCCATCTACTGTATCGAAAGGGCCGGGGGGGGGAGGGAATGGTTCGAGTCCGCGCTGCCGCTTTGCACCCTGGTACCCCCGCAGCCCGTGCCCCAGGTGGGTGGCGACATGCGAACCCTGCCCCCACCAACCATGTATTCTCCTGAATCGTTGGGAGGCGGGGGCAAGGTTCGGACAACGCCACGTGCTCGACGAATTCCGAACCCTACACCACAGTCGGCCCGCATCATGAGGATGCGCGACAAGGATGCAGGGACCCTGGACGCCCATTCCGAAGCTTCTCGAGCGGGGCGCGGCCAACGAAAGTGGCCACGGAGGGACCGAGGAGGCAAGAATGCAAGGGCACCCTGGGGAAGGGCCCCCATCCCCAGAGATTCGATGTCGTGATTCTTTCAATGCGGGGTTCCCGGAAGTTTCGACCCACTCCCCAGGACCGGTTTTTCAGCCCGAGTCGTTTCTTGACGGTCCCGAGGCCCGGCGAGGGCCCCCAAAGGCCGAACGCTCCAGAAATCCTCCGTGGTGATTTCTTCCATGCGCTGGATCTCTGGGCCCTTGCCGTGCGGGCCGACTGCACCCCCCGCCGCCCACCGAGGTTGCCCCGACTGGCCGGTCGGCGAGGACGGGGCTCGGACGGCGAGTTTTGCAAGAGCAGTGCAGCTTCGTGGGCCCTGGAACGACAGGGCCGTTTTTGTTACCGGTTGCGTTCTGCCGTTTTTGTTGCCGGTTCCGACGCCGCTTTCTTACCCGTTCCGTCGCCGTTGTTTGACCAGTTCTGGCTCCGGTTCTAATCCTGGATCCGTTTTTTGCCGTTTCCGGTCGCCGTTGTTTTCCCGTTTCCATTTTCAAGGGACAGACATTTGTTTGGAAACGGTGAAAAAAACGGCCCTGCCGTTTCCGGGGCCCACAAAGCAGCGCAGCATAGCCAACAAAAACAATCAACACTTGTGAACCAAATTCGGGAAACGCGTTTCCAGACCAGGTCGTGCCCTGTTTGCATCTTCCTCCTGTCGATGGACATGCCCGGCTTACGGCCAGCGCGCACACTCACTCTCAGGGAGCGGGCTTCGCGCCGCCGCCGCAGCAGCTGCATCGGGCTAGGCGCGCTGCTCCTGGCGGCCGGCTTCTAGAAGACCAAGGGGCGGGCCGACGACGGAGGCAGCCCAACGCAGTGTGAGGAGACCGCCCCACATCTCGAGTAGGAGATCGACGGCAGAATTGATTCACCCAGAATGTGATTTGTCTGAAGATTCGAGATGCATACTTGATCAAGTCGAGTCCACGGTGTACGTTTGCTGACGACTCGATGTGGACCTCAATTCTGGGGTAGATGAATTCTGTAGTCGATCTCCTACTCGAGCATCGGCTCCCCCGCCCCCCACGCCCCGAATCCTGGGATGGTCACCCAGGCCTGGTCACGCTGCGAACCAGAACACCGGCGGGGAGCTTCTGGCGACGTCCTCCGGGGAGCCTCCCTGGGCCAGGGGCCGAGGAAGAGCCAGGCGGCATCCAAAGCGGGCCTCTTTGAAAGGGAGCGAGACCTCTGCAGGCCCACGCTTTGACGCAAACGCGACGCCGGAGCTCTGGGAAGCAGTGGATACAAGTGCTGCCCTATCCAGGCAAGGGGAAACATGACCCTACGGGCTGCACGCAAGAGTGACCCTGGGTAAGAGTGACCTTCGGTGCGCGACTTTTGGGGGGCCGCGGGGGACCAAACCTGGGCGCACAAGCAGCTGCGACTGCTTCGTTTTCAGCCATCTGGGGACCCATCTTTGCCCGCACCAAAGGTCACTCCTGCGAAAGGTCACTCTTTCGTCTAGTCGACCCTGGTGTTGTGGTCGGCCGGTCCATTTCCAGCATAACGGTAGCATTCGTCTTGTACTTGTCGAGCATGTCAGTAGTGGTGTTCACAACATGCCACCCAGGCGTGTGCAGCAAGTACTCGTACGCTGACTGCGCCTCGGATCTCTCCTTGCTGATGCCCGGCGCGACCACAAAAGGCTCGTGCGGCGCGAGGCGGGCGGCCCAGAAGGAGAAGCTAGAGTCAGCGATGATGATGTTGGGCATCAGCCCCAGCATGTAGAAACTGTTCGCCTCGCCCAGATCTGGTGGCACTGGCACGCGCCTGCCACACTGCTGGAGAACCGACGTGACCTCCATGGCCTCTGCGATGTCGTCCGACAGGATGAGGCACGTCAAGGATGACTCTGGGTGCCGTGCCTGCACCGCAGCCAGTGCGTCCGTGTAGTATTGGATGGGCATGTTGCGATTCGTGTACTTGTAGTCCCCCAAGCGAATGTGAATGCCAACGTACGGCCCCTGTTCGCAACCGAGAAGAACTACCAACCACACCCCCCCGCTGACAGAAGCGAGCAAGGGGGAGCGGAAGACGAGGGGTGCGGGCATGGATGTATGAGCCAAAAGGCAAAACTCATTGAGCCATACGCGGAAACTGGAAACAGCTTCTGCTGCCTCGTTCACTTGCGGGATGTGAAAGGAAACGCTCGCCGGATATACTTCTGAAGGGATAGTTGGCCTGGGAACACCAAGGCCGAGCACTGGAAAGACGTGCGTCCACCCGTGTATCCAGCGCTCGCCCAGGCCAATCACGTCACGAGCATCCAATCTTTATTAAGCCGTCAGGCTTGGCCCCCCCACCCCACCCCGCCTTTTCGTTATACATGAGCCACTTCAGGATGTCTGCCGCCTGCTCTGCCGTAGGCTGGTGCCAGAACGCCTCCCTCACAAGGTCCATGTGCTCCATGAAGAACCACTGGTCCTGGAAGAAGCCGTCGAGCTCCCAGGTCTCGCACAGCGTGCCGTCGGGCAGCGTGGTGTTGACCATGGCGTCGGCCCACAGCTTTGCCCAGTTCTGCCCCGGCTTTGGGTCGATCCCCGTGGGGACGTGTGCGGTGCCCTTCTCCTGGCCCCAGCCTTCACCGGACAGGCAATCCAGGGGGGCAGCTTGCCGTCGAAGCCAGGCTTAAGAAAAATCGGCCCCAAGGTGCTCCAGTTGTCTGCCTTTGGTGTCTGTTCCATTGCTGCCCCTTTGTTCCACCTGTTTGTTGTTGCTTACAGGAGGAATGTACGAGGAGAGCGTGCGTTTTTAGCCGCGGGGAGCGCAAGAGACTGATCCCAAACCCTCAACGTGTATCAAGAACCAGGCCCAGGCCCCCGTGACCTCCCCTCCCTCAGCCTTGGATCCCCTTCCCCCCTGCTTCTCCTTCTCCTGCCCGCTTTCCCCCCGCCTGAGCCGCCTCCTTCTTCTCCTCCTCCTCCCCCTCCTCCTCCTCCTCCTCCTCCTCCTCCTCCTCCTCCTCCAATGCTGGAGCCCTCTCAGGGCTAACAGGTGCCCCTGGACCGCCCGCCCGCCCCCGCCTGTCCACACGCTCAGGCGCGGCAGGCCAGTGTCCACGACGATCGGGGTCTGGTCCCAGACGTGGCACAGGTTGGGCCGATGCTCCAACGTGGCGTAGTCCTGCGGCTCCCAGACCAGCGAGGCGAGACCGCGCATCTGCGCCGTGTCCTTCGGCTTGTACTTCAGGCCGCGGACGACGACCTCTGGACGGGGGGAGCAGGAAGGCGGGGAGGCGAGGTGCGAGGAACGGATGCGGGGGTCTGCAGACCCACGTGTTCCCGACCCTCCTGTGCTCGAGTCGAGCCCTGGTGTTCCTCCCGCTGCGCAGCGCGCCCGCCTTGGGTGTCTGCTCCATGGGAGCCTGCTAGTTATTGCCCCTGGCGCTTTCCGATTTGGGCCTGGTTTGGAACACGTTTGGGGCCGGATCTGGACCAGACTCGCTGATTTCCGAGTTCGGCGCTGGAGGCCCCCTGGCAGCGCCTCTGGCGGCGCGAGGGGGTCCAGCGTGGATTCAAGAAATCAGCTTGGAGCATGCAGCCCAGGGTGGGGAACTCGCATGTCTTTCTCTCTTCATGTCGGCGCACCCATCACGCGGATCGCGGACCAGAAGGAATTGCATCACATCTACAATTGAGGAGCTCGCATAACGCTCCCTCCCCCTCACCTACTTCTGCATGTCCCTGACGCGGATCCTGCCTCCGAGGAAACTCCAACCACGGCCCCAGTGGATGGCTTGCACATCGCCACCCGCCAAATTCGACACGCCACTAAATACCCCTGCGATACACGCAGCTGCACATGCAGCACTGTTCACAGAACGGGCTGGTGAGGACACTCGCGTGGAGAATTCTGAGGTTCCGGCTGCCCTCAGCGCCGGAGGGCCGCGCCCAACAAGCCTGGTATCGCCCCAGGGCGCAATGCCTGGAGCCTGGGCATCTGCTTAGAGCGCAAGGCGCAGCTGTAGTGGCGGCGGCGCGCGTTCGTCGGGGGCACCGCCTTGGGATCCATACTCGTGGACCTCGGCAGGCGGTGGATACGAATCGATGTGCAACATCACTGCCCGAATATATCCATATGCACCGCCCGTTGAGGTACCGAAGATCGACTCCCACAGGTGGTGCTTATGGGCAAACCCCCGCCTCGGACCATCTACATGGCCTCAAAAAGCCAGTAAGCCGTGCGTGGTGCGGTCTTGTGCCTGTTTCGTAGCTGGTTCCGACGTGAGCGACTCGGCGGCGAGCCTGGGGTGAAGTGAGAAGGGGTGGGCCTTCTCAGAATGCTCGGAAGTCCCCTGACCTTCTGAAAAAAGCCTTCCCCAGAGACTGGGAGAGCCTCTCCGCCGGCGGGCTTCTGAGGAGCCCCGTCGCCTTCTGAGCAATCCTCCTCCTCCTCACCCTCCCCCCCTCGCTCGCCGCTGACATCCGGGAGGCCCAGAACGACACCGAGGACGGCGGCGGCGACGACTGCGACAACGGCGCCGGCCGCGTCGACGCAGCGGGCGCCGCGCGTGCCATGCGGCTGCAGGCCCGCCTCTCCGCAGCGCCTGCGGCCGCCTCGGCAACGCCAGCGCCGCCGCTGCGGCGCAGCGGGCGCCGCCGCGCGAGACGGCTCGTGCCCGCCGCAGGAGGAGGAGGAGGAGGAGGAGGAGGAGGAGGAGGAGGAGGAGGAGGAGGAGGAGGAGGGAGCAGGAGGAGGAGGGAGGAGGAGGAGGAGGAGGAGGAGGAGGAGGAGGAGGAGGAGGAGGAGGAGGAGGAGGAGGAGGAGGGGGAGGAGGGAGGAGAAGGAGGAGGGAGGAGGAGGAGAAGGAGGAGGACGGAGGGAGGAAGGGAGGGAGGGAGGGAGGGAGGGAGCTAGGGAGGGAGGGAGGGAGGGAGCTGGAGCTGCTGGAAACCCAGCCCCCTTCGGGTCATGGCAGAAATCAGGACGGGATGCCTGAGTGCTGATTTCCTGCCATCCGGGGGGGGGGGCTCTCGCCGGGCGTCGGGCTCGCCCAACACCGGCTCGGAATCAGAGAGAAGGCCCGGGGGAACGGGTCGAGACCTTTTTGGGGGTCGAGCCCTGCAGCCCTCGAGCCCTGCAGCCCTGGAAAACTCAAAGGGGCCCTGGGACACGCAAATAAACACCCACACCTCCCAGGATCCCCCGTATGTTTCCAGATGTTCTGGATGTTCGTCGTCCTCCCCCCATGGTCCATATGTTACCATATTTTATTTGGAAATGACGATTGATTGTGTCTGTGTGTGTGTGTCTGTGTGTGTGTGTGTCTGTGTGTGCGTGTGTGCGCGTGTGTGATGTGTGTGTGTGTGAGTGTGTGTGTGTGTGCGTGTGCCTGTGCGTGTGCGTGTGCGTGTGCTTGGATGCGTGTGCGTGTACGTGTGCGTGTGCGTGTGCGTGTGCGTGTGCGTGTGCGTGTGCGTGTGCGTGTGTGTGTGTGTGTGTGTGTGTGTGTGTGTGTGTGTGTGTGTGCGTACGTGTGTGTGTGTGTGTGTGTATGTGTTTGTGTGCGTGTGTTTGGTGCTGTTCCCCTCCTGAAGCAAAACAACAGCCAGGCGCCCAATCACTCCTATCCGCCCTTGCGTGGGCTGCGGTCGGGCACGTCTGCTCGGCGTCGAGGCGGCGGCACCCCCGGAGCACACTGCGCCTCGCGGGATGGTGGCGTGCCACTCTGCCTGGTGGGGCAGGCTCTTCGGACGAGCTGGGGACGCAGACGCTCAGGAATCTGGAGGTGCTCGGCGTGTTGCGCCGATGCGCTCCTTCGAAGAGAGCGCGAGGGAAGGATATCGTCCTCGGCATGTTTGCCATGGTTCCCCGGATGCTTCCGAAGGCAGCGAGCAACAAACGAAGGTCCAACACCTCGATCGCCGGTCCGAAAGGAGAAGGGAGGCAGCGCAGGACGGAGGAGGAGGGGAGGTGGAAGAGATGTCTTCCTCCCCAGAGCGGGAGGGGAGGAGAGGGAAACGCTCATTACCAGTTTGCCTTGCAACTTGGTGCTATCATCTGTTGATTCGGGAGTGCATGGCTGGGTGCCTCGAAGCCCCCCTCCTTGGCAATCGAGAGCAGCGCCGCCCACTGGAAGAGGTGGTTGCCGAGGCGGCCACGGTTGACCTGCGTGACCGCGACGCCGAGGACGACGCCCACGACGGAGGCGGCCGCGATGACGAAGGCGACGACGACCGCGGCGGCGATGATGCCCGCGACGACGGCTGAAGCGGCGTCGACGAGGGCTGCGGCAGCGTCCACGACGATGGCAGTGACTACGACGACGACGGCGGCGGCAGTGGCGGCTTCGACAACCACGGCGACCACGACGGCGGACGGTGGCGACAACGGCGAAGGCGGCGGCGAAAAAGGCGGCGACGGGGAGGATGGGGGGCGGCCAGGGCCGACCTGCGTGACCGCGATGCGCCTCGTTGGGGCGTCCCGCTGGTGCACCAACACGTCTACTCTGCACTCCTGAGGGGACATATGTCGGGGTGCCTTCGGTCTTTTTTCTTTGTCCTCCCCGAGACACCACGGGCTCTGGGAACCTATGGGGACCTCCGGGGGCCTCCGGAGATCCCCGCATCCAAGCCGTCATGGAGAAACTACGGCAGGTGACTACTTCGAGGAGGAAGGAGGGGTGGCACCAGGAGGAAGAGGAGGCAGAGAAGCAGGAGGAAGGGGAGCATGGAGGATGCTATTAGGAGGAGGGGTCAAGGGAGCAAGAGAAGATCGAAGAGGAAGGGGAGGAGGAGGAGGAGCAGGAAAAGGAGGGAGGAGGAATGGGAGGACAAAAACAAAGGAGAACCAGAGGAAATCGAGGATGCACCAACGGTGGAGCCATGCACATTCACGTCCCAAGTCTTTTCCGCCAAACTCCCCAAGCGCATTCCTTGCCACTGCGCGGAGCACCACGTGGGCCTGCCACTCAGCTGAGACCCGTGCCCATGCATGAACTTCGAGAGGCGCGCCCCAGAAGCGAGCTTGCACGGCGCGCGGGCGGCGCCCCAGCCCCCGAGGACGCGATTATCTCCACCGCTCGCGCTTGATGGGCTCCACCGCGCGCGCTCGGGGCGGCAGGATGAGGAAAACCTCGAGGAGGAGTCCAGGGTCTGGAAGCCAGTGGGAAGCCGATCGTCGGGAGCGGCCAAGAGGGGGGGGGGGTCCAAGCGGGGGGGGTGCACATCATGACCAGCGGCATGTGCGCGGCCCAGGGGGGGGGGGGGCAGGGACGTAATGGGGTAAGAAGAGGCGCCATGAAATCTGGGGGGGAAATATCTTGGCCCCCGCCATGATATCCCCCCCCCCCAATTAGTCATCACCCCCCTCTTTGCAGCCCCCGAGCATTGGCCGTGGATCTCACCGCCGCCTACAAGGGGATTTTGGGCGAAAAATGAAAAATACGCAGAAAATGCCCCTCGAATGCTCAAACATAGTCAACACATCGTCCCCGGACTATTTCTTGACTATTTCTGAATATCCCTTCTGTAGAGGGACAGGCCCGACTTAAAGCCAGTGGGAAGCCAATCGTGCAGTGGCCGTGGGTATCACCGCTGCTCTCATCGGAGAAGGAACCCCCTCCAGGGCCTGCCCCACCGTGCTGCAGGCTCGTGCGGCCTCGGCACGCGCAAAGGCCTCTGGCGCAGACCTCCCCGCGGCGGGCACGCATCGCGACGGGAGGCACTCCTCCATATGCTCACTGGGGCTCTGCTTCTTGATATGTTCGTCGGGGCCCTGGCGCAGGGGCGGCGGAGAGGTTGTTGGGGACGGGCCTGGAGCCAGGGATCCAAGATCAGACAAAAGCGGACGCGTCGAGGTCCGTCTCCTCTTCGAGGAACAGCAGGAGCAAGAACAACTGCAACGCAGGGCAAGAGCAACTGCAACGCAGGGCTTCGCAAACCCGGGTCAGCCAATCTGCGCGGCCGCCTCGCAGCCACGAGCGGCTGTCGCTGACCTGGGTCAGCCAGGGGGGTTCTTCGCAGGATCCTGCAGGATCCAGTGCCCTGGCCGGCCCCCGTTTGCACTGACCCCCGTCTCTTAAGCTCCGAGTTCAACCTCCAGGGCACAGGCCGGGCCTCGGGGCCGCCGGAAAAAACGATCCAGGATGAGAGACTGGTCCCGGGGAAGGGGTCGAAACCTCTGGGGGTCGACCTTGCGAACAAGATCACGACGCCGGCGTTTGGGGTCCAAACTTGAATCGATCGCGGCCCCGATCGTTCAAGGTTGCATCCCTCCAGGACCAGTGACGTCACCGTGTCCCTCGGTGCTGCCGCGTCGCAGAATCCAGCCTTGAACGCCTCCGCCTCACCGGCGTCGCTGGCGCGCCGAAGCCGCATGAACCTGCCGTTCCTGGCCTGGAGATTGACAGCGAAGCGAGACAGCCTCAACGACCCCTGCGGCATGGACCGACCCACCATGAAATCTTGGCATCCCACTCCCTCCGCGCCGGGCGTCTCCGCCGGGCCTCGGGCCCCGGGGCCGCGGCAGATCGGTCGGGCTCGAAAAGCGCAGCAGAAAGATGGGGCCTGTATTTCCTCCTCCAGCTCTCCTCCGCCTCCCCTGCTCCTCCTCCTCCTCCTCCTCCTCCTCCTCCTCCCCTCCTCCTCCTCCTCCTCGTGCTCCTCCTTCTCCTCGTGCTCCCTCCTTCTCGTCCTCCTCGTGCTCCTCCTTTTCGTGCTCCTCCTCCTCCTCGTGCTCCTCCTCCTCCCCTCCCTCCCCCTTTCCTTCTCCTCCTCCTCCTCCTCCTCCTCCTCCTCCTCCTCCTCCTCCCAGAAAATCAGCTATCAGGGCCGCTTCCGAGGCGGCCGACACCGGCAGAGGCCATGCCAAACGCTCGGACACGAAGGCCGGAGCAGTCCTCGCCGCAGACCGGCTTCTTGGCTCTGGGCGCCCACACGCCGAGCCGCTCCGCCTCCGCCTCCTGCGCGGGAAGAAGAACCTGCATACACGTTACGCATCCTGGCGAAAGATTTAACCATATGCAGTTGAATTTAAGGCCCTATAGGCCTATGGGGCCACGAAACGTTTGAGGGGTGTGCCAACATGGATGCGGGGTCGCATGCGAACGTCGCCACTGGGGCCTTCGGTGGAGCTCTCTATGGGGCCACGAGGCGTGTGAGATGTGTGCAGGAATGGGCGCGGGGCGGCATGCGAACGCTCCCGCTGGAGCCTTCGATGGACCCCTCTATGGGGCCACGAAGTGTGTGAGAGATGTGACAACTTGTGCGCAGGGCGACATGCCAGCGCTCCCGCTGGGGCCTTCGGTGCAGTTCACTTTGGGGCCACGGAACGCGTGATGAGTGTGCCGTAATGTGTGCGAGGTCGCGTTCGAACGTCGCCACTGTTGCCCTCGGTGGAGCTCCCTTTGGGGCAACGATATGTGTGAGATGCACCGAAATTCGTACGGGGCGGCATGCGAACACTCCCGCTGGGGCATTCGGTGGAGCTCCCCATTCGGTCACAAAACACGTGAGAGGTGCGCCGACATGGGTACGGAGTCGCATGCGAACGTCGCAACTAGGGCCTTCGGTGGAGCTCCCTAAAGGGCCATGAAACGTGTGAAGGATGTGCCGAACTGGGTGCCTGGTGACATTGGAACGCTCCCGCTGGGGCCCTCGGTGGAGCTCACTATGGGGCCACGAAGCATGTGCGGTGTGTGCCGGCACGCGGGGAGACATGCGAGCGCTCCCGATGGAGTCTTCGACAGAGCTGATCATAGGGCCATGAAGCGCTCGAGGATAGTGCCAACTTGGACGCAGGGGCGACATGCGAACACTCCCGCTGGGGCCCTCGGTGGAGCGCTCTCCCACGAAACGTATGAGGGGTGTGCCGAAATGGGTGCGGGGCGGCATGCGAGCGCTCTCGCTGGGGCCATCGGTGGAGCTCCATGTGGGGCCACGAAACGCTTGAAGGGTGTGCCAACTGGTGTGCGGGGCGGCATGCGAACGTCTCGTTTGGGGCTTCGGTGGAGCTTCCTCTGGGGCCACGAAACGCGTTAGGGGTGTGCCGGCATGCGTGCGGGGTCGCATGCGAACGTCGCCACTGGGGCCCTCGGTGGAGCTCTCTGTAGGGCAACGAGATGTGTAAGAGGTGTGCCAAAATGGGTACGGGGCGGCATGCGAACGCTGCCGCTGGAGCTTTCGGTGGAGCTATCTATTCAATTTCGGCCACGAAACACGTGAGCGGTGCGCCAAAATGGGTGCGGGGTCGCGTGCGAACGTCGCCCCTGGGGCCTTCGGTGGAGCTCTCTATGGGCCACGAAACGCCTGAGGGACGTGCCGAAATGGGTGCGGGACGACATGCGAACGATCCCGCTGGGGCCCTCGGTGGAGCTCTCCCGCGAAGCGCGTGAGGGGTGTGCCGAAATGGGTACGGGGCGGCATGCGAGCGCTCCCGCTGAGGCCCGCGCTTGAGGGGTATGCCGACTGGGTTGCGGGGCGGCATGCGAACACTCCCGCTTGGGTGTTCGGTGGAGCTCCCTCTGGGGCCAGGAAACGCGTGAGGGGTGTGCCGAAATGGGTGCGGAGAGGCATGCAGGATCTCCCGCTGGGGCCTTCGGCTCCCCATGGGGCCGCGAAGCGCTTGGGGGGTCTGCCGAAAGGGGGTGGTGCGGCAAGCGAGCGCTCCTATTGGGACTTCGGTGGACTCCTTCTGGGGTCACGAAGCGCGTGAAAGGTGTGCCGACATGGTTGACAGGAGGAGGGCAGACGCAGAGATGGGAGGAGTGAGGTGGAGGCGACGGGAGGAAGGAATGGGCGCGAGGCGCTCTCTCTTCAAAACGAGGAGCCAGCACCACAAGATGGTCGGGAATCAGCTTTTTGATCGTGGGCGTCCAGGAGGGGAGCATCCAGGAGAGAGAGGTCCGCAAAAATCCTGGCCGGAGGCACGTGCGCGGACGATGGGGGACCAAGGGACGTACTGAAAGAAACTGCGGGGCGATGACGTGTGGGGAGATATGATGGCACCGGCCATGGTATCCCCCCCCTAGTCATCACCCCCTCGTTGCCTGCCGTTGGATCGGCGCTCGACCCCCTTGTTGGGGCGCGCAGAGCGCGCCTGATGCGGCGCCCGAAGCGCCGCCGCGCCGCCAGGGGGGGCCCAGAGCAGATCAGATTGAGAAAGGCGCGAGGACCTCCGAAAAAGCACGTTTACGAAGAGTTCTCCCACCCGATCCTCGGTCTCGGTCGCGTCCGCGTGGTCATCCCAGCCCCACGCCCTCTTCTGGGCCGCCGCGCCCTCCACGGACAGCGCCTGACGACGACATCGTACGACGGGAGCGTTGGGAGCACGCCTGTGCAAGTCTTGCTCTCGCCAGCTTCGGCAAGCAGACCCGGGCCCGCTTTAATTCCGCCGGTCTCCGCCGAGGCAGAGGAGGCAGGCCTGCGATGCTCCGAGGGGCGAGGCCGTCTGTGCGGGAGCGCCCCGCCCAGACGTCCCCTCCAGCAGCTATGTTTTACACCTGCTCGGGCAATCCAGGGCCCCCGACCTCCCGACACATTTCCTCCCCCTGCTCCTCTTCCTCCTCCTCATCCTCCGCCTCCTCCTCCTCCTTCTCCTCCTCTTCTTCCTCCTCCTACTCCTCCTCCTCCTGCTCCTCCTCCTCCTCCTCCACCTCATCCTCCTCCTCCTCCTCCTCCTCCTCCTCCTCCACCCCTTCCTCCTCCTCCTCCTCCTCCTCCACCTCCTCCTCCTCCCTGGGGGTCGTTTTTCGACCCGGATCCGCTCTTGAACGTCCTGGCGTTAAAAAAAAACGGGACTGAAAACATCATATCGTCGGACATCCGTCGACCCTGTCGGCGTGTGTGAGGGGCTCGTCTGTTCGAGTCGTCGTCTCCGTCAGTCGTCGTCTCCGCCGTCCCCTTTCCCTGCACCCTCCTCCTCAAGCCTGTCACTGAGAGAAGCATCTACCAGTATCGTAGTCGAGTCGAAGGGAAGTCCCTTCCTCTTGATCCTTCCCCCGTCGGGGGGGTGGTCAGGGGCGGGGTCCCGGTGGGGCCACTTATTCCAACCGACCGGGTGCTAATCCCAACCAGCTGGTACTTTTTGTTCAACTAGCTCGACAAGACAAACTGGTAGTACTTCCAATTTGCCCAGTAACCTTGCCGTGTGAATATAATCGTGAAGCGATGTCAGAACATCCCAGGACAACATGCTTTCATTATTGCCTCGGTTGAAATACGAGGTTTGCTCGGGGATGTTACCGTGAAGGTTTCAAGGTTTGAGGGTTAAGGGCTCAAGTGCTTAAGGATTCCAGTGATTAACTGTAAAAGGGGTTATAGGTTTAAGGACTGAGGTTTTAAGGCTCACATAAAGGTTAATGGCTTAAAGGTTCAAGGGCGTAAGGCTTATAAGGGGTCAGGGTTTCGGGTGTCAAGAGCTTAGAGGGCTCAAGAGTCTAATGACTTACGGGTTTTCAGTTTTCAAGGCTTACGGGATTAAGGATTTACAGGTTCATGGGGCTAGCGGCTCGCAAGTTTGAGGGTTTGAAGGCTTACGGGCTAAAAGGCTGAAGTTTTTAATGGCTTGAATGGTGAAGGTTTTATGTGTTTAGGGGCGCATCGGCATCACATGTTTGTTTGTTGTATGTTTTATTGTCTAAATGTTTGAGGGCATAAGAACTTAAGGATGTAAGGATTTTGCGGCGTGCGAGCTAAAGGGTATCGGGGCTGAAGGGTTTAAGTGCCGAAGGGTTTGATGCGACTTGAAGGTTTGAGGGCTTAAGCTTTTAGGGCTTCAACGGCTTAAGAGCTTGAAGGAAGGAGCTGGCTCGCGAGGTGGGGAAGGAGAGGAGAAGGAGGACGAGGAGGTGGAGGGAGAGGAGGGAAGGAGGACGAGGAGGAGGAGGAGGGGGGGGGGAGAAGGACGAGAAGGAGAGGGAGGATGTATAGGATAATGCGGAGGAGGCGGGGGAGGAGGTGAGTCAGGTGAATCAGAACATGTAGCAAACTCCCTCGCATCCCGCGAGCAGGCGGAAAGACTGCTCGCGAACCAGACGGAACCTGGCCAGCGCCAAGCGCAAACTGGAGAACGACGCCTATCAGACGCCTGTGGGTGTTCTCATGGAGACTGGTTGGAATTCCTACCGAAGTGGTTGGAATTGGTTTTAGTTGATTGCAACTTGTCTCATTTCTGGTCCTGGGGGGGGGTATCAGGTACGCATCCCCCCTGGGGGTCTTGGGGCCGATGTCCGCGCGGAGTTTTTGGCTCGGCACTGGATCCTTCTTCCCAGCGCGCGGAAGCGCCGCCAGGGCTGGAGGCGCCGCCAGGGGGGGGGGGGGGCAGCGCCGATCCAAGGAACACGCGCGGCCTTCCGAAAACTAACGAGTGTGTGGAAGAGGAGGAGGAAGAGGAGGAGGAGATGTTCTCGGGCCGGACGAAAGGGGCCATAGCAAAAGGGGTGTCCGCGAATCTCGCGTAGCGGATTTCCCCGGCGCCTCGCGGCGCGGGGGGCGTGTGTCGACGAAAATTCCCAGCGGCGGGGCCAAAACCAGCTGCATGCAGCAGATCTCATGCTCTCCCCCTTCCCGATCCCCCCCCCCCAATCGACCCGACTCATTTTTGCGCATTCGCTCGCTGCTCTGAGCCCAGACCCCGGGCGTCACGATTTCTGTTCACGACTTCGACACCCAAAATTAGGTCTCCGAACATTTCTTGGGGCTGCTTGCTCATCCCGAGTCGTTCTCTGACGGGCCCCCGAGGCCGAAAATGGAGAAGCACCTCCTGTCATGTTCTTTTTTCCACGACGCGAGGGGGTCTTCGAACGGCGACGGTGATGACGGCGGCGGCGGGCGGCGGCGACGGCGAGCGGCGGGCGGCGGCGGCGCGCCCGCGCGGCGCGGGGGCCGCAGAGCGCGGCGGCGGCGAGGAGCGCGGCGGGGGCCGTCCGCATGCGCGCCCTTTCCGGTGGGGAGCGCATCGGGGTGCAGATGGAATGTATGTCCGACCAGCCATAACTAATGCGGGATGACGATTATAAAAAAATGGGAGAGAACGATTAAACAAAATAGTTACCTGCTATTTCTGCACAATTGTCTGACTGGAGGAGAACGATTAAAAAGAATAATTTTCCAGCCCGCGGCCGGTTTTTTCTAATCGTCATCCCGGCGCCGCCGCGTGTGAACACGACCCCCGGTCATTTATTAATCGTCATCCTCCACTAGGGGAGCTGTGGCCCTTACCCCCCGGGGGGAAGCCATCGCATCGGCGATCTCTCGAGAGGGGTGTCGAAATCGAGGTGCCCCCCAGGGGGGGGTAGGGACCGCAGCTCCCCCAGCTATGGCTGGCCTGTATGTGAGGGCACTGCGGCAGCCTGAGCCGCAGTGGCTGCACGTGAGAGGCTCTCTCTGTCTCGCAGCTCTGCATTCCGAGCCACCTTCTGTGGCACCTCGCGGGAGCCTCCCGAACCATCCAGTCGGCTCTCGCGAATCGATGCTCATCGACGCGGAATCGACGCTCATCGATGCTGAATCGACGCCAATCGACGCTAGCCGACGCTAATTCGGCGCTATCTCATCCAATCCCAGACGCTACTCGACGCTTGTCGACGCGAAAGACAGAATTGCGAGGGTACACGCGGCTCCCATGATTTGCGGCCGAACCCTGCGGCAGCCTGAGCCGCAATGACTGCAGGTGAGAGGCTCCCTTTCGCAGGACTGCAGCCTGAGCCATCCGGGCATCGCGGGTCCCTCCCGTCGGACGGGGAAGGACAATGAGAACCGAAAAGACGACGGTGTGTACAGAGGAAGGATCAAGGTAAACCGCGCGGATTTCCGGAAGTCTATGTGTAAGCCGTTGCTGCTACACCTTCGAGTGTATGCGCGGGCTCTGCAGAACCTGAGCAGCAGTGGCTGCAGGTGGCGAAGCCCTATTGCTAAGAAAGGCACCTCTGCCGGGCAGCCGCGCGGCCGCCCAACGCCTGCGTGGCACGCCTGCACGCCCTGCCGCAGCACTCGAAACGGCGCCAGCGCCGATCCGAACCAGGCGGGGGGGGGGGGGGGCATCGAGGTAAAGGTCGGGAGCGGCCAAGAGGGGGGTGTCCAAGAAGGGGGGGGTGCAAATCATGACCGACGGCATGTGCGCGGCCCAGCGGGGGGCCAGGGACGTATTGAAATGAGGAGGCGCCATGAAATCTGGGGAGATACCATGGCCCACGCCATGATATCCACCCCCCCCTAGTCATCACCCCCCTCTTTGCCGCCCCCGAAAAGGTAGAATGCCGCATGGATCTCCGACAATCTACGTTGTTGCGATCTGTAGTTCTTCGAGTGTATGCTCGGGCCCCGCGGCAACCTAAGCCACCATCACCACCACCACCACCACCACCAGAAGTTGGAGGGGGAGGGGGTCCTCCTCCTCCTCCTCCTCCTCCTCCTCCTCCTCCTCCTCCTCCGACGACGACGACGACGACGACGACGACGACGACGACGACAATCTATGTTCGTGCGATCTGTGGCGCTTCGAGTGTATGCTCGGGCCCCGCGGCAACCTGAGCCGCAGGGGCCGCAGGCGGCCCACGCCGCCGCCCGCCCGCCTCTCTCGGCACTGGCGTTTTCTCAAGTGCTCGGCCTCTGGGGCCGGATGCGGGGCTGTGGGGGGGGGGCCACCGACGCAATCAAAGAGGGTACCGAGGACGGGTGGTGAGGACGCACTACCTCTGGAGGCCAACGTTGGGGGATTCTCTTGATGGGCCTGCTTTCCACCACCACTACCATAAGTTGGAGGGGAGGAGGAGGAGGAGGAGGAGGAGGAGGAGGAGGAGGAGGAGGAGGAGGAGGAGGAGGAGGACCCCCTCCCCTCCAACTTATGGTGGTGGTGGTGGAAAACAGGCCCATCATATCTGGGCCGCGGGCGACCCGCGAGCGCGGCAAAGGGACGGGCCGCAGAGGCCAGGACGCAACGGGCACCCAGGATGACGGAGCGCGTCCTCGCTGGGCGCGCTGGCCGCCGAGGGGTCTTGGGCGTGGCCACCGGCCCGACGGGAGGGGCCCGGGCCCTACGCGGCCCCGCGCCGAAGCCATCGTGACGACGCCGGGTGCCCGGGGAGCTGCCCCGGCGGCCCACGCCACAGGGAGGCGACGGGTAGGGGAGGGGGGGGGCTTAGTACGGCAGGGCCGTTGTTTCACCGGTTCCGTTGTGCCGTTCTTTATGCCGGTTCCGACGCCGTTTTTTCACCGGTTCCGTCGCCGTTGTTTGACCGGTCGCGGCTCCGGCTCGAATCCTGGAGCCGTTTTTGTGCCGTTTCTGGTCTCCGCTTTTTTCGCCGTTTCCATGTTCAAGGAACCATTTTTTGGGGGAAACGGTGAGAGAACGGCCCTGCCGTTTCCGGGGCCCACAAAGGGGGGGGGCGCTCCAAGAAGGGGGGGGTGCCTTCCCGGGAGGGCCTCCAAGGGACGGCCCCTGTGGTGCCCAAGGTGCTCCCACGAGGCTCCCAGGAGGCCTCCAGGAGCCCCCCGAGAATCGCGTGGACAGACCCCGGCAGAACATCCAGGAACGTGAGGAGAGCAATGCCCTCTGAGGGACTCCGTGTTCTACCCCGGAACCCTGTTGCCTGTGAACGACATGTACGTTCGAACAGTCGGTGCCCCCCGGCTCGAATGGGCCAAACAACTACACCCGCACGCTGTTCGAATTTGTGGTGAGGACGGAATTCGCCTGCTATCTGATCGTCGAGTCTTTCGTGCTCGTCTGAGCCGCGCCGACGCGCCTTAGGGCGTATGGTACTCCTTTCCTTTCCTTTCCTTCCTCCACGCAAGGTGGCAGGATGGGCCGAAGGCCACTAGATCCGCCGCCCCCTGCTTGCAGGGGTGCACGGCGTGCTGGATGTTTCAGGTTTTGGTTTTGGTTCTTTTTCCAAAAGAACTCCCCAGTGGGCTCCGGCCCGTCCCGCCACCGTGCCCAAAAACGGCCGTTTCGCTCGGGACATCCTCAAAAAATCGCGAAGATGGCCCAAGATGGCCTCCAAGTCCGCCCGAGATGGTCCAAGACGGCCTCCAAAACGGCCCAAGAGAGTCCAAGACGGCCCAAGACGGCCCAAGAGGCCCCCCAGAGGCCTCCCAGACGGCCCAAGAGGCCTCCAAGAGGTCCTCCAGGAGAGTCCGAAGAGGCCAAAATCATTGATTTTCCCTTGGTTTTTGAAGGATTTTGGCATTTGCGCCTTTTCGGCTCTCCGACGGCTCAAGACGGCCCAAGAAGCCCCCAAGATCGCCCAAGAGGCCCCCAAGAGAGCCCCCTGATGGCCCAAGTGGCCTCCAAGATGGCCCCTAGAGGGCCCCAAGACGGCCCAAGAGGCCTCCAACACGCCCAAGATGGCCTCCAAGACGCCCAAGATGGCCTCCAAGACGGCCCTGGAGCGCCCCAAGAGGGTCCCCCGTTGGCCCAGAAAGGCCCCCAAAACGGCTCCCGACGGCGTCAGACGTGCCAGGAACCCACCAAGATGGCCGAAGTTGGCTCGAAGCTGGCCCAAAAGGGCCCAAGAGGCCCCCAAGAGGGCCTCCAGGAAGGCCAAAAGATGCCAAAATCACTGATTTTCCCAAGGTTTTTGATGGATTTGGGCATTTCCCTTTTTTCGGCCTTCCGACGGCCCGAGACGGCCCAAGAGCCCCCAAAGATCGCCGAAAGATCGCCCAAGAGGCCTCCAAGACGGCGACGATGACCATCAAGACGCCCACGTGTTCCCCGAAGGCTTTCCAAACCGATTCGGGGAACACATGGTCCGATGGCTTGGCAGGTCTGGCCTCAACGTTCGGCCACATAGGCGCTTCCACAAAGGCAGGGGGCGGCGGTGATTCGCCGTAGGCGTCTTCGATCCGTCGCCCCCTGTCGATTCATCGCAGGGGCGCCTGGCGTGCCAAACTATATGGCTCTTGGTTTTGGTTCCTTTTCCAAAAGAACTTCCCCTGGGGCTTCGGCCCGTCCCGCCGGCCACCCGAAGACCCTGTTGCCATCGCCAAAAACGGCAGTTTCGCTCGGGACATCCCCAACAAATCGCGAAGATGGCCCAAGATGGCCTGCAAGATGGCTCCAACATGCATCCAAGACGGCCCAAAATGGCCCCAATATGGTCTAAGACGCCCCAAAAGGCCAGCAACAGGTCTCCAAGACAGCCCAAGAGGCCTCCAAGAGTTCCTCCAGGAAGGCCCGACGAAGTCCGAATCCTTGATTTTCCCTAGGTTTTTGAAGGATGTTGGCATTTGCGCCTTTTCGGCTTTCCAACGGCCCGTGACGGCCCCAGAGGCCGCCTAGGTCGCCCCAAGATCGCCCAAGAGGCCTCCAAGATGACCCCATGACGGCCGAAGAGGCCCCCAAGACGGCCCCAAGAGGGCGCCAAGACGGCCCAAGGGGCCTCGAAAACGCCCAAGATGGCCTCTAAGACGGCCCGAGAACCCCAAGAGGGCCCCAAGTCGGCCCAGAAAGGCACCCAAAACAGCTTCCGACGGCGTCAGACGGGCCAGGAGCCCACCAAGATGGCCGAAGGTGGCTCGCAGCTGGCCCCGGACGGCCCAAGAGGCCTCCAAGGGCCTCCAGGAAGGCCAGAAAAGGCAAACAACAGTGATTTCATAAGGTTTTGAAAGGATTTCGACATTTGCTTCGTTTCGGCCTTCCGGCGGCACGATACGGCCCAAGAACTCCCAACGGTCGTCCAAGGATCACCCAAGAGGCCTCCAAGATGGCCATGGGTTCCGAAGATGCTGGCTCTGGGCACGAGGCCACGCAACACAGAAGATACCTAGGGGTGCGAGCCGCCGAAGCGCTCCCGAGGCAGCCACCCTTTCTAAATCCATAACAGGCGCCAGGCGCTCCCAACCAGCCTGCCAGGAAACAGCACCGAACAACTTCAACTGCCGAGCATCACTTTAGACAGCAAGCCAATCACCCGAGCTGCCAGCCAGCCAACCGAGAAGACAACCAGCTAACCCACCAACCAAGCGTGGCCATGCAAGCAACCTGAGGGGGGGATGGTGGCAGATGGGGAAGCCCTTCAGATAAGGTGAAGTGGGAGCTTCGTCAGAGTACGAGCCATGCTGAGGGCCAGATGCCCGTGATCTGGGTGCAGGATCGGATGGTCTGGGTCTGGCGGCATGAGGCGGATACATAGAATGATGAGTACAGGGCGGGGCAGAAGAAGTCTGCACATAGAAACTGACAAGGATGGGAGCGCTGACAGCAACAGGAAGCGTAGAGAAGATGACTGGGAATTGCGCCGAACGCCACCTACACCGCTATCGGGGCAATCCGGGGATACCCATGGCCATCTGGGTCTATCCGAAGCCATCCGAGGGTATCAAATTTTAGGCTAAGCAATACCATCTGGACGCGGCGTAACGCGACGGTTGTCGGAACACGTATGGCCAGACACATCGTCTACATAACGGGAATTCGGAGAAGATGGGGTCCAAGGATCGCGCCGCATCGCCGAGACATCGGCGATGTATCGGCGATGCATCGGCAATGCACCAGCGACTCATCGTCGACGTGGGTGATGCATCGGCGGCGTCGGCGTTGAGAAGATCGAGCTCCACATCGAACCGCATCGCCGATGGATCGGCCTTCCGATCCCATCTACTCGGACCCCATCTAGGAGGCCTGGAGTAAGAGTCCAAGGTGGATAGCCCACACATGTACTGTCATTGACCCTCGAGCCATTTGTACGAAGGATCGGCGGCGAGCCTGGGGGGAAGTGAGAAGGGCCGGTCCTTCTCAGCAAGCTCGGAAGTCCCCCGGCCGTCTGAAAAGTGGCCTTCTGAGAAGCACCGCCGCCTTCGCGACGCCCCGAGGTCTCCGAGGGAGAAGCCAGGTGAGAGGGATGTGCTATTTGTACGTCGACATCGAAACTAACACTCGACGGTGCGCACCGTGCACGCGAGACGGAACACCGCCAGGCGGAGGCCGGGAACGCCGATCGCGGCGCCGCGAGCAGCGAGGCGCCTGGGTCGTGCGGCATCCTCGTGGTGGGGGGGGCGGGCTTCTTCTACCCTATCGCGACGCCCTCCGCACAAAACGACGCGCCGCGCCGCCGAGAGCCCAAGACTTGGAAGCTGGGCGGGGGCTGGCAAATCCGTGGCTGCTAAAACGGTCTTCCCGGAAGGCAGAGACAAAGACCCGGAATCAAGCCCAGCGCACGAAAGAGTAAACGGGCTGCTTCCCGTAAGAAAAATAAACCGTTTCCCAGAGATCCGTTTGAGCAGACACGGGTTTCCCAGCCTTGGCCTGGCGTCTGAAAGACGACCCAGCGTCGGACGCGAGACACGCCTGCCGCTTAAGTGCAGGCCAGACGAGCCCCCCCGGAAGATGCAGCGCTAGACAGGAGCGGGGGAGAGGAGGGGGAGAGGGGGAGGAGAGGAGGGTTCGGATTCGGAGCGACTGCGAAGAAACTGTCACCGAGCACTCTACGAGCCACCCCCCTGCCCTTCACGACCATCATGATGTGAAAGAGAGTGGCGGTACGAGCACACACTCCGAAAGAGCTCAAAGAGACTCACGGATACCATCATGAGTACCTCCATTGCTGACCAATGCTCTTTCGCTCCACCAGAAACGAGCAAGTACGAGACCGTGCAGGATGGCGGGCGGGGAAAAGGCGGACAGAGGAAAAGAGGAAGGGCCAGGACGGGGAGATGAGGAGGAAGGACCTGGAGAGGGAGGGAGGCAACGGGGGGACGCGGAAGGTTGCCTCCCACGGGGCCTCTGGAGGCCTCCTCGGAGGATCTCCTCTGAGTCGCACACGGGAGGGCCAAGACGGGGCACGAACTGCCAACGGCCTCTTCGCAGTCGTCCTCCTGCTGCTCCTCCTCCAACTGGTCCTCCTCCCCCTCCCCCAGGGCTCCCTGCCGAGCCCGTCTGGCGTCGGAGCCCGCTCGGCCCCGCTCTGCCTGTGACTGTCGGCGGCCGCATGGGCTCAGACGCCGAACGGGCTCCGAAGGGTGCTCCTCCTCCTCCCTCGTGCCGCCTCCCTTCTCCTTCCTCCTCCTCCTCCTTCTCATCCTCCTCCATCCCTGCTCCTGGTAAAGAACGCCCTGCGGTCACGCCCCGAAGCGGATCGGTAGGGCTGGCCACGCGCTTCGCTGGAGACTTCTCCGCCACGTATCATCCTGAGGCTGAAAATTAGCAGCAGCTTCACGAAAGGAGGGCAGGCCATTTTCAAGACGTGGCTCTCGCCTTGGCACCGTGCACATGCATCTCTGATGGCTGTTATCAAAATGTGGCTCCCGCCTTGGCACCGCGCGCGTTCGTTTCAAAAGCTTGCAACTGGTTCACGAATGGAAGGCCGGCCGTTTTCAAAATGTAGATCTCGACTTAGCACCGGGCACGCTCGTCTTTCAAATGTGAAGGAGCTTCACGGATATAGGGCAATTCGTTTTCAAAATGTGTCCCTCGCCTTCGCGCGGATTACATCCGTCTGAATAGTTTGCAACCGTTTCGAGGAATTGCACCGTCGACGGCCCAGAAATGGTTTTCGGGCATGGTGTTAAGTTTGTCAGGACGCGACAGTGACGTTGAGTTGTGGGGTTGGAGTCGCAGGAATGGCGTCCTGGCGCGAATTCACAAGAACGGTACTTTGGCATGTTGTGGGTCTTCAGACGGTTGTGCTCAACGGAGCACTTCCCGCAGAGAAAATACATACTTCGCGCGGATTACATCCGTCTTAATAGTTTGCAACCGTTTCGAAGAGTTGTTCCGTTGACGGCCCAGGAATGGTTTTCGGGCATGGTGTTAAGTTTGTCAGGACGCGACAGTCACGTTGAGTTGCGGGGTTGAAGTCGCAGGAATGGCGTTCTGGCACGAATTCACAAGAACGGTGCTTTGGCATGGTTGTACGTCTTCAGACGGTTGTGTTAAACGGAGCACTTCACGCAGTGAAAATCAGAGTGAAGGGACCGAACGGTCATTTATTGTCCCTGGGTGTGTGGCTGAAGTGGGGACCCGTGGTGGAGATTGTGCTTGTTGCGTTGTTGCGTTGTTACGTTGTTGTTGTGTGTTGTCGTCGTCCCTCCTGCGACCCAACCGCGACCCACCCCGCGACCCACCCCGCGACCCACTCCGCGCGACCCACCTCGCGACCCATCCCGCGATCCACCCGCAACCCAATCCGCGACCCACCCGCGACCCACCCCGCGACCACCCGCAACCCACCCGCGACCCACCCGCGACCCAACCCGCGACCCATTCTCGACCCACCCGCTACACACCCGCGACCCACTTGCGACCCACCCGCGACCCACTCCGCGACCCAGCCGCGACCCAGCCGCGACCCAGCCGCGACCCAGCCGCAACGCCGCAACACAGCCGCGACCCAACAGCGACCCATGCGCGACCCAGTCGCGACCCAGCCGCGACCCATTTGCGACCCACCCCCGACCTACCCACATTGGTTTCACGAACAAATCGGCGCCTGCAGCGGGCTCGTTGTAAAACTCGTGAAACTGTGGCGCCTGCGGCGGGCTTCTCCAGAGTCTCGCAGACTTCCGACGTCCCCACCGCCCACTCACTCGTATCCGCATCTGCGGTGCGCGACGTACATATTCGTAGGGACACGTGACATGTCAAGAGGGACCTTTGAGGGAGGGTTTGAGGCAACATCGCTGATGCGCCTTGAATGCACACCGTCCCTCCTCATCCTTTTCATCTCCCTTCCCTCGTTTTCTGCGAAGCGGGCATCCGCCTCGCAAGACCGGGCTCCTCTGCCCCCCCCGCGCCCCTGCCGCGACCGCGGGCACGCCCTGAAAGCTCAGGCCCTGCCCCGGGACTGAGGGGCAGCGTCACGAGCGGACATCCGGCTCGCATCGGCGCCACATCGCCGGCAGATCGGCGATAGGACCCCGATAGCGAATCCGCACGTTCCTGGGCTGCGTGGGGGGTGTCGAGCTCCTATCAACAGTCAGTAGGCGATCGGGCGTCGAGGCTTGCCCCCCGAGCCTACCCCCCCCCGCATCGCCCCGGTAGGGCACTTGTTTGAGCCCGCTCGGCGGCCGAACGAGCGGAGACGCCGAACGAGCTCAGAAGAAACAATCCTTGGGTGGTCCCCTCTCAAGACAAGCGTCGTTGTTGTAGGCGCCCTCCACTTCCTCCACGAGGCAGACGGCAGAATCAACCAACATCGAATCCGGAACGCGGACAGAATGGGAAGGTGTGTCGGATCGGGCTGCATCAGCCCGGACTCAGAATCGAGTCGGATCGGCCACGCCTGCATGCAAAGAACCGCCATGCAAGCATCGGGCCGTATCGGATCGCAAGCACAGCGGATCGCTTGTGGACTAACCTCAGACAAAGAACCCAGCCAAGACAATTTAGAGAGAGAGAGAGAGCGCTGCAATGTCTCGAAGGGCTTTACAAACCTGGATCAGCCAACATTGGACCAGAAAACAAACGACACCACCCCAGCTACGGCCCCTCGGGCAATAGCGTATACCTGGACATCTGGCGTGAGTTTTTGCATGGTGTACGCTACGGCCCCCGATGGGCCGTAGCGCAACATGGACGGCGGTAGGTAGGGTAACGTAGTTTGTTTTGTTGGCCGAAATATGGAAGGCCACCTCCAGGGCCGCGAGGGGCTCCTGAACCTGGCTCAGTCGAAGTCCAGGTTTGCAGAATCCCACAGGCCCCCGGCGTTCTGGCTGAGCCCCGTTTTTGCGCCGAACCCGATCACGTGCGCCCCGATCGAAGCCCCATCGGATCGTGTCGGCCAACATCGATATCGAACCCGATCTTCGCTCCCTCAGTACGCAACACGCAACACGTAGCGTGCTGACACGGAGAACAACACTTAGACTGAAAACGTAGGTCTGACGCGAAGCGTTCGCCAAAACGTGGGCAAATACGTTGATCCAACACGCAACGTACCGACACGGGCGTTGCGAGAACGGCAACGTGCTGCGTATCAAAACGGGCGTACCGAGGCAGCCGAGAACCCGATCCCTTGGATCGAGATAGAAACTGGGAGGGGCACGGCCTTGGGCGTGTGCGGAGCGGGCAGAACACATGCGAGACCAGGCAACCCGCACCCCGGCCACACCTGGAAGTGTGTAAGCGGGGGGGGTCAAGACCACGGCAGGGGCGTGTGGCGGCGAGGGCAGGAGGTGCCGGCTGCTGGAGGCGGGGCGAGGTCCGAGGGGGATGAGGAGGATCGAGGGTGCTGCCGGAGGAGGCAGGAGGCAGTCAGCATCGAAGCGAGACATCCGATCAGATATAGAATAAAGCATCGAGTCGGACCGCATCGGCGCCGAATCGGAATCGAATCAAATCGGCGGCGCCACGATGGAAAACAGCGCCATGCAAGTACCGGTCAGCATCGGGTCGTCGGAACACCAGACTTGAATCGGGGATCTGGCCAGCCAACATCGATGTTGCAGATCATCGATGGGATCGAAATGAACCCTGGGAGGAGGATCGATGCTGTGAGTTGGAAGGGTTGTTCAGCGTTCTGGGCCTCTGGAAGCCTCCGAGGACCTTTGGGGGCAAACCGCCGGAACCCACTGAGGCTGGGGGCAAAATACCTCGCCTCTTGAGCTGATCGCTCCTTCGAGCCTGAGTGGTATCCACTCCCCAAAGCTCTCACGAAGCGCTCGAAAGCGAGCTGTCAAAAACCTGGGGTCCAGGGGCACCGTCCAGCAGGTTTGTGCTGTGCCGACGTCGGCGTTGGTTTCTGACATCGGGTAATTAGGTCGTTCAACCTTGAGCGATCGCCGCGTTCCGGCAGCACAGATCTTTCGACATCTGCCAATTCCGAGCCGCTGGCGGCGTTCAATTGGAACGCCTGCGCTGGGGTCCCCGCCGCGTCGACACAACACGAAGCTGCCGTAGTCGTTGGATCATCTGTCTGGGGTCGGTGCTTCGGATGTGCTCAACCAGCGGTTGTTGCGTCGTGGGTGCGGGAAGACCCCACGTGCAGCGGCAAGCGCAAGTCCAGCTCAGAAGTTCCGAGTAAGTGCATTGGTTTTGTTTGGCCCCGCGGGGCGACAGCGGTGGCCTTGGGAAGTCTCCAGCGAGGGGCAGCTGTTGAGACAGGTGGGAGAAACGTTTCGAGCCCGCGCTGCTGGATTGCTTCCCGACGCCCCTGGACCCCATGCCCAGGCCTGTTCCAATCCACGGGCAGCGAGCAGGCAGGGACACCCGAGAAGGAGCTGTCGAATCTAGTACGCCCACTCACTTGCCATGTACGAAGACCGCGCCGTCGCCGCGGCAGCTGCATCAGGATAGACGCGCTGCTCCTGGTGGCTGAGGCAAGGGCTAGAGGCAAACTGACGATGGTGAACGTCTGACACCATCCCACCAGCCACCAGCCCTCCGGGCGCAGGTGGTGTGACGAATGGCTTCTTCCCTCTTTCAGAACCCATTCTGCCCCTATTCGGGGAGGGGTGCGCCGCTGCTCTGTAGTAGCGTAGCCAGCACCGCCTCCCCAACTCGATCGACCGCCGACCCGCCGAAACCATCCCGCCCACCCTCCCTCTCGCCCCTGTCAACGAAAAACCAAACCACGTTCGCTGTGCGGCAATTGACTGGCCCCTGCGCGGGCTCCCCACGCGATCACTCTGGATTGCGTCTCGCAGGGGCTGCGGGGGGAGGGGCTGCACACGGCCGGACCTGCTTGGAGAGGACGTGCGGGAGGACACGAGACCCTGCCGAGGGCCCCGTGGCCGCAGAAGTGCGGAAGGGCACGGGCCGCCAAGACACAGGGCACGAGGGCACCCCCCGATCTGGCGGGGTCGGCCTATCAATCCGGGCCGCCTGTATGGCCCGACGTGCGCAGGCCCAGCCCTTGTCAGAGGAGGAGGAGGAGGAGGAGGAGGAGGAGGAGGAGGAGGAGGGGGAGGAGGAGGAGGAGGAGGAGGACGGTGAGGGAGAGGAGGAGGAGGAAGAGGAGGAGGAGGAGGAGGGGGAGGAGGGGGAGGGGCAGGACACGCGAGGCCCAGTCGGACTTGATTGGAGAGGACTTGATTTGATTGGAGAGGACACGCGAGAGGACACAAGACCCTTCCGAGGGCCCAGTCCTTGTCAGTGGCCAGTGGGAACTCCCTTGCGCGTCGACGATGGCCACCCCGAGGCCACGTCGCCCTGGTTTTTGTTGACAGGGTGCCGCCGCGTCTCCGGACACGTGCTGCGACGCGCCCCGGCGCACCTTGGCACACACACACACACACATGCACACACACACACACGCACACACACACACACACACGCACACACACACACACATACACACACAGACACACGCACTCGCGCAAGCACGCACGCACGCACGCACGCACGCACGCACGCGCGCGCACCCTGGGGCACGTGGCGCATGTGGCGCACCTGGCGCGGCGTGAACGCGTGGCACACGGGGCACATGTTTCGGGGGCGCGCAAGCGTGCATTGGCGATCCACGGATCTGGCACGCGGTCGCCAGATCAGTGGTTCGGGGGAGGTGCCCTCCCCAGAATGCGGCCGGTGCCGCCTCCCTCGGCGGCAGAAATCCGCGATTTCCCATGGAAACGAGACCCGTCGCTAATCTTAGGTCGGGCGTGTCCCCCTACAGGGGGAATTTCGACGAAACAATTATCCCAGTGCGACCCTACCTAGGAGTTGGAGCCTCTAGGAAAGCAACATTAGTAGGACCGGTAAACGCCGCCCTCCTCCTTCTCCTCATCGTCGTAATTGTAGCAGTAGCAATAGTGGATGGTGTGATGCGCTATGCTATGCTATGCTATGCTCTGCTCTGCTCTGCTCTGCTCTGCTATGCTATGCTATGCTATGCTGCGCAATGCTATGCTGGGGTAGGCTAGGCTAGGCTATGCTATGCTATGCTATGCTATGCTGCGCTATGATATGCTGCGCTATGCTATGCTATGCTATGCTATGCTATGCTGTCAGTTTGCTTTACCTTCGCTGTTGCCTTTGCTTGTGCTTTTGCTTGGCACCCAGGGAGCGCAACTGGGGGAACCGCGCGTTTGCTTTTACCTTTGCTGTTGCTTTTGCTTGGCTCCCAGGGGACTGGGGGCACCGCCCGGGGCGGTTTGCACTGTCCGGCCCCTTTAAGCCAAGCGAGTAAGAACCCTTCTGGGCAGAGCCTAGGTAGGGAATAACAGTACTCAAGAAATACTCCGACATGGTCAAACAAGTCTTCAAAAAGTAATTCCCAGACTATGTTTTACTATTCTTGGATATTCCCCCTCCCCTGCAGAGGGACAAGCCCGAATTAACGCTCATCCACGCCCCCTTCATTCATGTTTGCGATCGCCGGAATGCGGAGCATGCGACATATCTTGCGCACGAGGCGCGCCTGGCACGCCTGGGCCCAAGGGGTGCCTGGCGCACCTGGTGCGCCGCGTGGCGCCCGTGGCACGCGTGGCGCTCCTCGCCAGCGCCCCGCACCTCGCGCCTGTCTTGGTTCCCAGCAGCTGCCCACCCACCTTGCAACCGCTGGATATGCTAAGGCTCGGGTGCTACTCACAATACGGGCGCGGCCGCAAGAAGCCCTCGCGAGAAACACAACCCTGAAAACCCGCGCGCGAAGTGCACTTGAGAGGAAACCCGGAGCACCCTGAACGCAGCCGCTCCTTCCCCAGCTGCGGGAAGCCACCGCGCGGCGCGCGGAGAGAAGAAACCCAGGAAAGCATGAAAAAAAAATGGTGTCTTGATCCGCGCCCCCACTGTACCTGCTGAGAAGGCGGAGGGGTGTGAGGGAGACGGCATGCGGCGTGTGGGTAGTATGACCACTCCTACCTATGAATCAACACCGCCTCCCCAAACTGCCGCCGGCAGTCCACCCGGACCCATGAGCCCGCGCCCCCGCCCCCGGCCCTGTCAAAACGCAATCAATCTGCATACAATCTGGAGCATCCTCGGGCGTCCCGCAACCACTTTGCATTGGTTGTTGAAATGGGCGCCGGGGGGGCCGGCATATTGCTTGCTGCAATGAGGCCAGCCGCCCACGTAACATATAACACAACCGAATCAAATAAATAGCGTTTTGCCTCCACATCTGTAACATGCGCAAACGCCCCGCGAATACGTCGTATGGTTTTGTTGACTGGGACGGCGGGGGAGCCTGGCATATTGCTAACTGTGCGCAGGACAACCACCCCTGTCAGCAAAGAATGCAAGCTACACTTCGATGCTGAATCTGTACGATGCGCGGGTATCCCGCGATCATTTCGCACATGTTCTTGACAGGGGCAGCGGGGGGCTGGTAGATTGCCTGCTGTGTGCAGGCCCACCAGACATCATGCTGGCCACTCTGACGCGATTCCGCGTTGGTTTTCGACAGCGATGGTGGGGGCCAACATGTTTCCCGCTGTGTGCGATTCCAGCACCCCCCTGCCATCCATTGCGAACAACCGTAGCAAATGCACTCTGAACTAAAATCTAGATCATTCGCGGACGCCCCGCGACCACTTTGCATTTCCGTTTGGCAGTGACGTTGAGAGGGAGCCGGCATATTGGCTACTGTGCGCAGTGCAAACACCACCCAACCACTCCTGAGATAAGACAAAACGAAGTGCATTGTGCACAAAAATCTGGATCATGCGCGGTCGCCCCGCGATCACTTTGCATTTGCTTTTGACAGGGGCGGCAGGGGTGGAGCCATGCTACCTGGTATGCGCAGAGCCACCATCCTTTTCTCAAGAAAGTGCAAAGATTGCTTTGCTAGGGACGGGGGGGAGGGCCGGCATAATGCCTGCTGCTTGCAGTCCTACTATCCCTGTCATAAACAAGCGCCAAGTGAGTGCGGGTTCACACCCACCCACACCCACACCATCACTCCGTATAGGATTTTGACAGGCATGGTGGGGCGGTCGACATATGGAACAATGTGGCGCGTCTGGTGCGCGTGGCGCACCTGGCACGTGCGGCGCACTTCGCGCGGGCATCGCGCACATGGCTGGCGTCTGCGTGGGTTCCCGATAGTTGTCGATGGCAGCCCCTGCCTGCGCTGAGACTCGGGTGCTAATTGTGTAGTTGGAGGGCGGGTGGGATTGAGCGACGCGGCCTGCGGCCTGGGCTAATGTGACCCATCTCCCTACCCTCTCCCCTGCTTTGTTTTGGGGGGGAAGGGCGGGGGGGCGCGCGAGGTGTCAGACGGCTCCTCTGGGCCCAGGACGGCCCAATGATGGCACGCAGGGCCCCAAGGTGCCCGCCGGGATGGCTCGAGGCAGCGGAAGAGGGTTCAAGATAGCCTCTGGCACACCTGCAGGACGCCCCAGGACCACAGGAGCCACGAGAACCCCAAGATCCCGAGGCGATGCGGAGAGGCTCACGAGAGGCTCCCAAGATGCAATATGCCGGCTTCGGCGAGGGGGGTGGGGGGGAGGTAATTGGAGCCCCCCCCCTTTTGTGGAGCAATCGGGCCCAAGACCGCCCCGAAGAGGCCCCGAGACCTCCCCAAGGATCTCCAAAACAGCTCCAACAGGACCCCGATGCAGTCCCGAGAGGGCCCGAAAAAAGGGCCCAAAGAAGACCCTAAGAAAGCCCCAATCATCCTCCAATCAAGGCTCTCACAACAAACCGATCCGCGGAAGTCGTGGTCCTCCTCGTCTTTGAGTAGGCAACCTCACCTCACCTCCCCCAGCTCCCTGCATCTTGAGATGTGAAGCGAAGGGTACAATCAGGTGTCTGGCCTTCCGAAGCAGCTCAGACTCTGACCCTGGTTTTGCAATCGGCCGATCCAGAGCCAGCATAACGGTGGCATTCGTCTTGTAAATGTCGAGCATGTCGGTGGTGGTGTTCACGATGTGCCAGCCGGGGGTGTGCAGCAAGTACTCGTACGCAGACTGCGCCTCGGACCTCTCCTTGCTGATGCCCGGCGCGACCACAAAAGGCTTGTGCGGCGCGAGACGGGCGGCCCAGAAGGAGAAGCTAGAGTCAGCGATGATGATGTTGGGCATCAGCCCCAGCATGTAGAAACTGTTCGCCTCGCCCAGGTCTGGTGGCACCGGCACCCGCCTGCCACACTGCTCGAGGGCCGCCGTGACCTCCATGGCCTCCGGGATGTCGTCCGACAGGATCAGGCAGGTCAAGGAAGAGTTTTGGTTCCTCGCCTTCACCGCATCCAAGGCGTCCTTGTAGTACGTGATGGGCATGTTGCGATTGGTGTACTTGTAGTCCCCCAGGCGAATGTGGATGCCAACGTAGGGCCCCTGGCGGGGAGTCACCAGCCCCACCCCCGCGGGCGGAAGCGAGCCAGGGGAGCGGAAGACGAGGGCCGAAGGCCAGGGATGGGCCAACCGAAATGCGATGCCAGCTTGATCATTCCCAGGGAGCCGGGACGAGGGCCGAAGGCATGGATGGGTCAACCGAAATACGATGCCAGCTTGATCATTCCCAGGGAGCCGGGACGAGGGCCGAAGGCAGGGATGGGTCAGCCGAAATACGATGCCAGCTTGATCATTCCCAGGGAGCTGGACCTGTGGACCGTGGAACAACGACGCTGGGTGAGAAGCCGGGGTCCACGGCCATATACGACCGAACAAACTGCGTATGGTCATCATCTGGAGTCGTTTTTTGACGCTGCCTTTTTGTGAGATCCTGCAGGATCCACGCGCGAAACACTCGAAGGCCACGTGTGGGACGCACGCGACGAAGGGGCCATCGAAGGCCCGGCAACAAAAAGGGGCCGACCGCCGCAGAGACGCGTGGCCAATCCAAGGCTCGCCCAAGCTGTCCATGCATGTGGTCGTCGTCGTCGTCGTCGTCGTCGTCGTCGTGAGGGCCGAAGGGGCTTGCCAGGCCGCGCAGGCTGGTCTTCTAGACATCCGGCTTTGGCCCCCCCCCAACGCCACCCTCTCATTGTACATCAGCCACTTGAGGTTCTCTGCGGCCTGGTCGGCAGTGGGCTGGTGCCAGAAGGCCTCTCTCACAACGTCCATGTGCTCCATGAAAAACCACTGGTCCTGGAAGAAGCCGTCAAGCTCCCAGATCTCGCAGAGCGTGCCGTCGGGCAGCGTGGTGTTTACCATGGCGTCGGCCCACAGCTTTGCCCAATTCTGACCGGGCAGTGGGTCTATGCCCGTGGCGATGTGTGCGGCGCCCTTCTCTTGCCCCCAGCCTATGCCAGACGGCCAGTTCAGGGGCAGCTCCTGGTCTAGGCTGGACCGGACAACAGGAGCACTGGCCTGGTGCTCTCCTGTGCGTTCCCGATGCCTCTGCGCATTTTCCTGGGCGTTTCTGATACCGTTGCGCTCCTGTCCGTTCTCCTGTGCGTGCCCTGGCGTTCGGTAGTTGGCTGTCCTTCGTTCCAGATTCTCCCTTTGGAAAAGCCAGAGAGAGAGAGAGAGAGGGAGAGAGAGAGAGGCCAGAGACAGAGCCAAAGAGCCTTGATGTCACGACGCCTTGAACCCCAACTACTCATGAGAAGTCTTATGAGAACAGCACTCCGCGTTCCCAGAGTTGCCTTGCTTCGCCTTCCCGGTCTCCTGGAACATTTTACCTCCTGATTGCCCCATCCCTCCCTCCCTCCCTCCCTCCCTCCTCCTCCTCCTTCTCCTCCTCCTCCTCCTCCTCCCCCTCCCCCTCCCCCTCCCCCTCTTCACCCCTCCCCCTCCCCCCCCCTCACCCCTCCCCCTCCCCTCTCCTCCTCCCCTCCCCTCCTCCTCCTCTCCTCCTCCTCCTCTCATCTCCTCTCCTCCTCCTCCTGCTCCTCCTCCTCCTCCTCCTCCTCCTCCTCCTCTTCTCCTCTCCTCTCCTCCCTCTCTCTCCTCTCCTCCTCCTCCTACCCTCTCCTCCTCCTCCTCTCCTCCTCTCCTCCTCCTCCTCCTCCCTCCTCCTCCTGTCTGAGCATCAGTGGACTAAGACGTATCTACTCGTGAGCCACAACCCATTGCAAATACTTGGTTACTCTTGCAGTAAGCTCAGGACATTGAAGCTTGGAGACTGGGACGTGGTGGGTCAGAACCGCGGCGTGACATGCTAAGAAAAAGGGACAGACCGTATCATCCCCATCTGAAGCGCCGTAGCGCTGGAGCCCCCGACAGGGCTACAGAAACGCCAGAAAAGAAACAACGAGTTTTGTTTGGCCAAGGCGAGCCTCGGCCACGAATGGGATCCATAACCTAGATCTAAGGAACAGCCCAAAGACCAGAGCCCCTCTTTGAGCCGAACGTGGTCCCAAATTCAGCGTCCTGGGTGCACGGATACCCCCGGACTGCCCGCCGCAGCGTCACACGCCCAGGCGCTGCAGGCCGTGTCCCCGGTGACGGGGGCCTGGTCCCAGACGTGGCACAGATTGGGCCGCTCCAGCGTGGCGTAGTCCTGGCGGCGCCCACAGGGGAGGTAAAACCATAGGGGGGCGGGCTTCTCATGAGGCGGGGGGGCTTCTTCGAAGACGGCCCCGCGGCGGCTTCCAAGAAAAGGAGGGAGGAGGAGGAGGAGGAGGAGGAGGAGGATAAGACCCCTCCCCCGGCCTTCCACGAAGGCCTCCCACAGGTCCTGCGGCTCCCAGACCAGCGAGGCGAGCCCGCGCATCTGCGCCGTGTCCTTCGGCTTGTACTTCAGGTCGCGGACGACGACCTCTTGGCGGGAGGGGGCGGGGAGGTGATGTGCGCGAAGCGGATGCGCTGGTCCGCTGCTGCTGCGCCACCACTGCTCTGCCACCGGTGCTGCTGCTGCCGCGCCAGACTCCCCAGACATCCAGCTGCTCCCATTTCTTCGATTCGTGGGCCCTGGAGGTCCGGAACATGTCTCCACGGCTAGTTTTTCGCCCTTGCTTGCTTTCCGACGGCCCCGAGGCCCGGCGAGGGCCCCCGGAGGCCGGAAACAGCCCCAAACGGGCCGCTCCAACTTTCGTCGGAGCGTTGGATCTCTGACGCTGCTACTGCGCGATGCAGCCCCGACCCGCTGGCTCGGGTTTTCCACGCCCTCCTGTTCTTGTTACTGCCACAGGACAGTTCTTAATACATGGGATTTTTAGAAAGTATAAGATTTTAATACATGATCAATTTATGCATAATTTTACGCATGAGCTCATCGTTGTTTTTGAATGCTGAATCCCTGCATTTTGAATACACGATCCGCACGCGGAGCATGTATTCAAAACGGCACTGTACTCTCAGGGTCCTGAAATCTGCGAATCCGCGGCGCCGCGCCGGCGCTCCCGCCTTCGCCCTCCCCCGCCTTCGCCCTCCCCCCCCCGTCCGCCTCCGCCTCCACGTCCTCCGCCGGCGTGCCACGAGGCTGCTGTGGCGCTTCTATTAGGTCGAGCAGATCCCCCCACAGAAGAGTTCTTCAGCGAAGAATGGAAAAAATGAAACACATACCCCAACATGATCCACAAAACATACTCCGAAAATCGTCCCCAGAGTACTTTTGACTACACTCCGCTCGTTAAAAATAGAATCGGTGAAATTAGGTCTCGCCTAAACTAGATCGGAAGTTTCGGTCCCCGACTTCTGCAATTCCGAAAACTAGATCGGCCCGCTTGCATTTTCATTTCCCATGCATTAGAATACTCTCCGCTCTCCTTGCCATTCGGGCGCTCCCACATACGCGTGCACCTAATGTGGCGGTCGGCTCGGCTGCGTCGAATTCGATCCGACCAGGCTCCATATACACACGGGTCATTCAAGGGTCGGTCTGCACGGTCAATCCTGCAGGTCACTCCGGGACTGACCCAGGCTGGCCCCAGACTGACCCCGGACAGACCCTGGACAGACCTCAGGCAAACCCCGGATCCGACCCTGGACCAACCCCGGACTGACCCCGGCCCATACGGACCCCGGACTGACCCCGGACTGACCCCGGACTGACCCCGGACTGACCCCGGACTGACCCCAGACTGACCCCGGACTGACCCCGGACTGACCCCGGACTGACCCCGGACCGACCCCGGACCGACCCCGGACCGACCCCGGACCGACCCCGGACCGACCCCGGACCGACCCCGGACCGACCCCGGACTGACCCGGGACTGACCCCGACTGACCCCGGCCTGACCCCGGACTGACCTGGAACTGACCCCGGACTGACCCCGGACTGACCCCGGACTGACCCCGGACCTGACCCCGGACTGACCCCGGACTGACCCCGGACTGACCCCGGACTGACCCCGGACTGACCCCGGACTGACCCCGGACTGACCCCTGGACCGACCCCGGACCGACCCCGGACTGACCCCGGACTGACCCCGGACTGACCCCGGACCGACCCCGGACCGACCCCGGACTGACCCCCGGACTGACCCCGGACTGACCCCGGACCCCGACCGACCCCGGACTGACCCCGGACTGACCCCCGGACCGACTGACCCCGGACTGACCCCGGACTGACACTGACCCCGGACTGACCCCGGACTGACCCCGGACTGACCCCGGACTGACCCCGGACTGACCCCGGACTGACCCCGGACTGACCCCTGGACTGACCCCGGACTGACCCCGGACTGACCCCGGACTGACTCCGGACTGACCCCGGACTGACCCCGGACTGACTGACCCCGGACTGACCCCGGACTGACCCCGGACTGACCCCGGACTGACCCCGGACTGACCTCGCTTGGAGCACCGCTGCGCTTGCTTAGTGGATTGCGTGGATGTATCCAGTTGTTAGAGGTTCGGCAACATAAGCGAAGCCCTTTACAAAACGTCTTAGCACATTAACTACAACCTGGGATGCTAACCACTTTAGGGTAGGGGCGCTAACCCACTTAGCAGGGTTCGGCGAACCCGATTCGCGACTCTGCTATCCTGGATCGTTGTGACCTGCAGGGGCCTTTGCTTGGGCCTCACGCTGCGGATTTTGCAGCAAATTCCCCCCACATAGGAACTATATTGGTGGGCTTCTGGAAAATCGACAAGCTTTTGAAAACCAAAAACCTTGGGGCCGAGCATTGTACGATGTGGCATTTTCTCAGACAGTCACTGTGCTTCAGGCTCGACGGCGTCATGCGCCTTTGAAAATCCGACGCATCTCAAGGCGGCCAGCGTCGGATGGGGAAAAGGAAATTGAGGGCGCAGTGCATGCTCTCTCCACCTCCTCCTCCTCATCATCCCTCTCCTCCTCATCCTGCCCCTGTTCCTCCTCCTTCTGCCCCTCTCGCTCCTCCTCCTCCTCTTTCCTCATCGTCGTGCCCCAACAGTAGTGAAGAGGCGACTGGGTTGCCAAATGCACTCGCAAGGAACATACCCAGCTATGGCAAAGAGGACCCTGGCCCACAGCTTGCCACACGGGAGCAAACAGTAACATAAACATGAAAACTCAAGGAATGGAAGAGGAGCAGGAGGAGGAGGAGGAGGAGGAGGAGGAGGAGGAGGAGGTGCGAGGGGGAGGAGGGGGAGGAGGAGGAGCAGGAGGATGAGGAGGATGAAGCAGTGGAGGAGGAGGAGGAGGAGGAGGAGGAGGAGGACGAGGACGAGGACGAGGACGAGGACGAGGACGGAGGAGGAGGAGGAGGAGAGGAGGAGGAGGAGGAGGAGGAGGAGGAGGAGGAGGAGGAGGAGGAGGAAGGGAAGAAGGATAATGATGATGATGAGGAGGAGGAGGAGGAGGAGCAGAAGGACGAGGAGAATAAGGAGGAGGAGTGGGGGGATATGAGAGAAGGGGGGGCGGAACTCAGAGGAGGAACAGTTCGAGAGGGAAAAGCAGCAGCAGCACAAGGGGAAGGTCGAGGTCGAGGAGGTCGCGCAGGTCGAGGAGGAAGAGCAAGCAGTAGCAGCGGAGGAGGTCGAGGTGAAAGAACAGCTGGAGGAGATGAGGAAAGCAAGAGGGTGAGAAAAGCAGGAGGGGTGAGGAGAGAATGAGGGGTATCACGATGAGAAGGGAGCAAGATGAGGAACAGGAATTGGCTCAGAGCAACGCCCCGAGCTTCAGCCTCGGAGGCAACAGCACATGGCTGATCGAGCCCTGGGGGCTCGGCCAAAAAACGCAGGGCTCGATGAGGCTCTGCGTGTCAACCAAGCAAATGTTGTTCTGCGACACAACGCACTTCGCCCAAGTGGGCTGCGATTCCACAACCTGCCATCTATGTATGCAGGTCGAAAGCTCACCACCAATACTCGCATGAAACAGCACAGGCCCGAACTCAACGACGTTGTCGCTGCGAAATGCAACCACGTCCCCTACGTGAACAACACGGCAGTGCACGTGCGCATCCCTAGACGTGAACACCTCGATTCCATTGTGAATGTCATTGGACGTGCTTGCGAGGGTGGCTCGGACCTTTTTTGTCGCGGCCTTTGGGTTCAGCAGGGTCGGTTTGGTCAAGGGGTCCTTCAACTGGTAGAGATGGGCCAACGTGATTTCTTCCATGAGCCCCCTGTTGTAAGAAACGGTGGTGTGTCTGCCTTCTGCCGTGACCTTCACGTGTCGGTGTTTGCGTTCCTGGACAAACGTTGATAACAGGCACTTATGTCTCCGAAGAATGTCTGGAAGATGTATTGTAAAATGCGTCTTGGGGAGCCAGAGGTCGAGGCCATAAGCTGCCTTGTGCAGCGATAGGTGTCGCCCAATGGCTGTTGCAAGCTGGCCTGCGCGTACCAAGCCAGAATTCACTATGGTCAACAATTGCACCACGACGCATAAGGAAATGCCGCTCATGACCTCAGCACTGTTGTCGCCGACGGTTGGGAGTGCCACCTCCCGCAACCACTTCTCGAGCACCGATGCGGACGATAAGAAAACAGAGGCGTTGCCTGAGGGCTTACCATCGGAACACAACTTCTTGGCATCGGGGTATGCCAAAGGCCACTGCCACCCCTGAAGGTACGAATCAAACACGGCACTGTCTAGTCTAACACGTGTTAAACGAACAAACAATTCTGTCACTTCTTTCGTGTAAACACCATTGATCATGTAACAATGCATCCAGTCCCAACACCAGACCCCCGTAACGTCGATGTCGTCTACGAGGCTCTCATCCTGGAGCCAGTTGGACTCCGCGAACTTGAAGCCCATCAGGGTCTCGTAAGTCTCCAGCTCGCGATTGTTACCATTGGCCACGGCCGTCATCCATAACTCTCGAAGCTTGCGCTGAATGCCACGCACGGTGCTGGCGGTGTTCGGCCTGAACTTTGAAACGTCAACCTCGGCCGCCGAGACGATGAAATTGGTGGGGTCGGGGAGTAGCTTCGACCTGTGGCCAACCACGTTTGCACACATGGCGCACAACTTGTGCGCGGTGGCACCCTTCACGTTCATTGACGACTTGAACGCGCGCTCATCTTGCACGATGATGCCCAAGCGTCCGAACACCAATCGCGGCACAGCCTCCCCGCATATCAAGATGGACACGCCATCCCTCAAGTCTGGCTTGCCGTCAGCACGGCCAAAAAACTGGCGAAGCACATGACGGAACACCTGGGACATGTTGCCGTCCATCTCGTCGACGCTTGTCGATTGGAGGGCCGCTATGGTGTTCCACGCGGCCTCCGCGGACAACGCAGGAAACCCCAGCTCTGCCATGCTCCAGTAGACGGTCTGCACCTTGCGGGCATTGTGCTCCGCAAGGGCGTTCCCTGGAGTGACCTCGTCAGCATAAAGTAATATTGTGATGCAATTCTGGCTCCGATCTAATGCCTAGGGGGGGGGGCGTCAGCCATTCCAACGGGGAGCCGAGGGCGCGGGGCTGGGGACGGTGGAAGGGGGATGGTGCGCGTGTGTGTGTGTGTGTGTGTGTGTGTGTGTGTGTGTGTGTGTGTGTGTGAGTGTGAGTGTGTGTGTGTGTGTGTGTGTGCGCGCGCGTGTGTGTGTGTGTGTGTGTGTGCGTGCGTGCGTGCGTGTGTGCGTGCGCGCGTGCGTGCATGTGTGTGTGTGTGCGTGTGTGTGTGTGTGTGTGTGTGTGTGCGTGGGCGGGGGGTTCTCCACCTCCTCCTCATTCGTCTCCTCCCTCCTCCTCCTCATCCCCCTCCTCCTCCTCATCATCATCATCACCATCACCATCACCATCACCATCATCATCATCATCATCACCACCATCATCATCATCATCATCATCATCATCATCACCATCATCCTCATCCCCCCCCTCCTCCTCCTCCTCCTCCTCCCTCCCAGTCCACCCTCCCTCCTCCACCTCCTATCCTGATCCTCCTCATCCTCCTCCTCGTCACCATCCTCGTCCTCCTCCTATCCCTCTTCCTCGCCATCCTCCCTCACCCTACACACATTTCCCCTCGTCCTCAGCCCCTGCCCCTCTCCATGGAAGAATGGATGACAGCCCCACCCACGGCCTCGACTAGTGTCTCCCTGTAGCAATCAGAGAACTTCGAGGCCGCCTCCAAGAACCCAAACGGGTGTTGCAAATACATGTCCACGTGCTTCCCCTTCACCGTCTCCACTCTGTGGAGCTGCAACAGCGTGCCGAACGACGTCATCTGGAACGCGATCTTCTGGCGCTCTCGCTGGATCGCCGACGGGCTGGATGCTGACGGCAAGCCCTCTCGGCGCACCTGGTCAAGAATTTGCGAGAGGGCGCGAGCCGTGACATGAGCGCGGCGGCCGAAATCTGTGAGCTTCGGTGTCTTAAGGGGCGGCTCCATTGCGAGCAGCTGGCCAATGCCAGAGCCAAAATGGCTACGGAGGGCAATGAGGGAGGGCGTGGCGACGAGGATGGGGCTGGCGGGAATGTGGCAACAGGGGTGGCTGCGGTAGATGGCGACAACGGCGCCGACAGAGGCGGCGCCCTGGACATTTGCATGACGCTTCGCGGCCCACTCCCGATCTGGTTGTGTCTCTAGGCGGGGGGAGGGGTGGTGGGGAATGTATCGGCTCCAGGCGGACGGGCACCGCTCCTCATTCGCTATCGGACGGGACCACACTCGACATGTCGACGGCCCTCTCGAGGCGCCTGGCCTTGGTCTCGGTATCCAGTATCCGCTTGAGCAGTTTGAGGTTCTGTTTTCGTGGTCCACTCGTCCTGGTTTTTGTTTGGCGCCCCTGGACCTCCCAAACCACACGTTTGCAGCGAATGAAATCGTCACGGTGCACCGCCCATGACCAACTGGTAAACTGAGCATGCTCATTGTATTATTTGGTCTTGAGCGTGAGGGTTGCCACATTTAGTCTCATGATCCCAACGTCAGTCCTCAAGTCCCTGACCAGAAGGTGTTGGACTTCCAGGCTCGGTTTGATGCTAGTGAGCTTCCGTTCGAAGCCCTATGAGGCATCCAGTAATCTGGACCCATCCTTCTCTTCTTCCTCCTCCTCCTCCTCCTCCTCCTCCTCCTCCTCCTCCTCCTCCTCCTCCCCCTCCTGCTCCTCCTCTTTCTCCTCCCACTCCTCCATCCATCCCTCCCACATCCTCCTCCCCCCCTCCTCATCCTGATCCTTATCCGTTTTTTCCGTTTCCTATTTTTTCATTCTTCTTAATCATCTTCCTCGGACGCCACATTTCTCGAGCTGCCCTCTTGCGAGCCTCCCCTTGACGAGCACGGCCCCCTTTCGCCACTTTCCATCGGCCCCAGACGTCAACCCTTTAGCCCCCGCCCTTTGTGTCTAGCGGTCCCATTGGTTACATGTCGTCTTGATTGGTCAGAGGCGCCATGGGGTCGGGTCGGAGCTGACACGTCGGGGCCGAACACCGCTTCGGATGCAACGGAAACAATGCGATGCAGGCCCAAAGTCGCACACCTCACCCCGCGAAGCAGTTTTTTCCCTGCCTACGTTCTTTCCCAGGGCGATCATGTGGGCCCACCGCTTGACACATAAAGCTTACCATCACGTTGTCCAGGGGACCGATTCAGGTGTGAGGTGCGAGGGCGAGGGTGCTAGAAACATACAGCAATGTCGCCTGGCAATGTAGGCAGATCTGGCGCTATCGGGCCGCGTTGGCACACCATGTGACGGAAGATGCGCGAGAACGAGGGTGAGGAGGGTGAGGAGGAGGAGACTTAGGAATAACTAGGGATGAGTAAGGAGGAGGAGGAGAAGGGGAGGACGAGATAAAGAGATATCGAGAGACAGAGAGAGAGAGAGAGAGATCGGGGGAGGGAGAAGGAGAGAGAGAGAGGGGGTGAGGGGAGAGATAGAGAGAGAGAGAGAGAGAGAGAGAGAGCGAGATAGAGAGAGAAAGGGAGGGAGAGGTAGAGAGGGATGACTATATAGAGAGATGATCGTGAGAGAGAGGGGGGGAGAGGGGGAGAGGGAGAGAGAGAGAGAGAGAGAGAGAGAGAGCGAGAGAGAGAAAGGCTGAGAGAGAGAGAGGAGAGCGAGAGAGGGATGGAGAGCGAGAGAGAGAGGGAGTGGGCTATGGAGAGGGATAGGCTCGGCGCGTGTGCGAAACCAAACATGCAGACATGACTTGTTTCAAGGGGAGGCAGGCAAGATGAGGAGGTGGAAACTGAGGAGGAGGAGGAAGAGGATGAGGAGGAGGAGGGTGAGGAGGAGTGAACGCGAGGAGGGGGAGGAAGCGAGAGAGAGAGAGAGAGAGAGAGAGAGAGAGAGAGAGAGAGAGAGAGCGAGAGAGCGAGAGAGTGAGGGAGAGAGAGGGGAGGACGAGGCCCTGCGAGAGTTCGGTGTCCCCTCATTGTGCCGTGTGGGACGTCCCCACCTAATTATCAAGCTGGATCGTAGGCGGGGCACTTGTTTGGTTTTTGTGCCACCATAGCTGCATGCGCGTGGAACTCACGAAACCCATGGGCGATGCCGACTGGGGCAACACCGCTTGGTCCTATGCAAGGGAGCACACGTGCAGCACGGCACTACTACGCACGAGCGGACCCCATTCCCCCCCTCACAGTCTCAGGAAGCGGGTACCCCCTACTTCGCACCTTTGTCCCAGACTGCGGCAGCCGACCGATACGCTGAACGGCCAACCTCTGAAACGCTATCCCCCGAGAGCCCCAGCGCAGCCGCCCTGGCGCGGGCCCTGCCGTACACCCAGCTGGCGTACGTGTTCTTATCCCTGTCCCCGATCTGGCTCGGCTTCAACAGGTCCTTGATGTCGACCTTGCCTCGCGGGGGCGGGGCGGGGGGTGGATGGGCGCCGAATCGAGGGGGAGCAATCGACAGCAAATCGCAGCACGGCTCAGCACGGACGCAGTGGGCGGATGAGAAAGCGAGGTCAGATGGGGAGCGGGGGCGGCGAATGGGGGCAATGGCGGTGGAGGCGGAGGAGGTACAGGAAGACACGGAGGATGACGAGGAGAATATGTGAATAGAAGACGCGGCAAATAGAGCAACAGACGGTGGCATGAAATGAGCATCCCCGCCTGCGGGGTCCGAGCCGCCCCGCTTGGCGCCCTTGGTCGTGCCCTTGGCGCTCGCCTTCGCCTTGGCATGGCCCTTCGCCTTGGCCTTGCCCTTCGGCTTCGGCTTGGGCTCGGCCTTGTCGAGCTCCCCCTCGGAGCAAGCGGCAGCAGCCTTCTTGCGCTTCATGGGGATCTTACCCAACGCGTGCCCTGCAGCAACGGCGGCCTCCCTCATCCTGCTCTCGATCTCGGCAGCTGCGTCCACCTCCGCAGCCGCGCCTGCTGCGCCCGCGCCAGGGGCTGGCACGTGCGCTGGCTCGGCGGGCTTGCACGCCGATGCCTGGACGAGCGGCGCGTCCACGTGGCGGCCCAACTCGTTGTCGGATGGGCTGCCACCGAACGTGGTGCTGACCTCGCCGCCGAACACGGTGTTGGGGGTCCCTGGCTCCGACTGCGGGGTCCTGACAGACCGATTCGACGGTTGCCGATACAGCTTGTCCGCGAAGATCTGTAATCCTGGCACGGGCCCTTGCCCCATGGAGCCACCGAAGAGCCCCTGCACGATCTGGTTCCCGACCTGCGCGATCATCGACTGGATGTCCTGGGGGCCGTTCGCGGCGAGCAGTCCACCTGGTGGTGCTGACGCCTTTGCGGCCACCAGCGCCGTCGTTGAAGGCTGAGCTCCCTTCAGAGCTTTGGCGGTGCCACGGTAGAATATGCCCGATGCCGCTTGCGTGATCACCTCGTGCGTCGCCTCAACATCATCGACAGGCGCGTCGTCGCCGTAGGCGAAGTTGCGACGAGGGGCGTCCAGATACATGGGGTCCATCGGGTACTTCTGAATGTGCGGGAACGTCTGGGGCGTGGCTCGGTCGAAGTCCTTGACGAACTCCTTCAGCTTGTCGCACATGGCCTTCAGCATGGACGCGGGCAGTACGCCTGTGCCACCCACGGCATAGACGATGGCAGCGCCACGCCTGAGGCACGCTTCCTTCGGACACGTAATGCCGATGCGCCACATGCGGGAGCCCACCACACGCAGCTTGGCGTCGCTGGAGAGGTCGGTGCTCTTGATCGCGGTCCAGTCGCTCTGGGTCAGGTACCGCTCCAACCAGTTGCATTCTTGCTGCTTCCTGCCGCCATGGCTTGGGACAGCGCCGCCCATGGCATTCGACAGCGCTGTCGCGATGGCGATGCGCTGGTCATCTGACCATGGGCCTACCACGAGCTCGGTCCCCACGGTGGTGACGGTCGCGATGTCGAGGTTGGACTGCTGGCCGATGAACGAGATGAGGGCGTTCACTTGCGAGGCGATGATCTGGTCGCGGGGCATGCCCAAGGCGACCTGCGAGTGGATGAACGCCACGCGCTGGCGGACACTCCCGATGATGACGTCGGCGGGCGTGGTCGCCATTGCGGTGTCCACTGCAGCGCGGTAAGGGTGGCACCAGCTTGCTGGGAGCACGCTCGAGCTAAGATTGAGCCAAAAGTGCTCGCGGTACAACGGAGGAGGCTTGGGGGGGGGGGGGTGCGCCAGGGGCCGTGAACGGGCATTGGTCTGGCGAGCTCTGCCCAGGTCCAGACGCATGGGGGGGATCAAATCAGAAGTTAGCGAGAACAACACTGTCGGTGCGCCCACTTGGGCCCCATTAGCGGACCGACGCGCTACCGTGCCTGGCCGACGGTGGCATGGTACGCCCCAACAACACGCTTCGGATGAGCGCTGTCTGCGATTGGGGATCACGCGTCGCAAGTGACATCATCGCATGCCTCAGAGCACCTGAGACAACCTCACACGCGTCCGATCGGCCACACAACAAAGCTGAGCAAGTCGCTCGAGGCATCACCGCATGCATCTGATCTGAGGGTAGTGCCCGACGCATGCTGTGTAACAAGTCGCCAGGGCGACCTGTTACAATTGCAACGTTTCGAATCGACCTAACCGTTGCATGTTGCAACGCATCGAGACCCAATGGACAGTTGCATATGTAACAGGTCGCCCTGGCGATCAGTTACATATGTAACAGGTCGCCCTGCTGAGTTGTTACATATGAGACGTTTCACACTTGGGCATCGGTGGGCTCGGTGAGCCAGGGTCATCAATTGGTATAACTGAGCACTCGACACGTGGTCACGGTTAGCGACCGCGCGCTCTAACTTGCAGTGTGCGACACGCCCTACAGACCAGCGGTGCCCCACGACTGGGCTGGCGGGCAACGCCCCAACGTCGCGACAGCAGCTAGCCGAGCACGCAGCTGTGCACCTGAACGCATGGAAACATCGCCTCCCCGACGGCGACACTTCTCCTGACTTCGAGCTCGGCTGAACCCACCGCTGGTCATGCGCCAGGCGGCAACGCAAACACCACCTCGTTCGGCAGCGGAAGCTCGGGCGAGTAGTGGTGCTGCCGAAAGAACTCCATCATCACTGCTGCAATCTTGTTCGCGTCCTCCTGGGTCTCTGCATTCGTCTGACACTTCTTGACAGTCATGCTCTTCCACCGCCACCTGTTGGCCTTGCCGTCGTAGTAGTTGCACCGAATGGAGTGGCGGCACTTCAACCACCTGATCATGTGACTGACGCTGCCCTCTGGAAGCTCAGGGATGAACTCGTCCACCTCCGCCGACGGAGACTTCTGCAGCCACTCGAAGTTCTCCTCCAGGAACTCGACGCTCAAGCGCGCCCGATGGCTGGCCGACGTCAGAACCCACATGGCGTGTGACCCCCCGTTCTCGCAAGTCGTCGTAACCTGGACCATGTTGGCGATCTGGTCCAAGCACTCCTTCCGTGAGCGCTTGAGGGGACCACCTTGCGGAACCGCATCTTGGTCGCCCATGGGGTCGGCCTCCACAGAATCAGCCTGGATCATCGCTGCGTCGGTCGCCTCGTTCCTGCGCTTGATCACCTCGTCGACCATGCGGAAGTCGTTGCGGAAGATCTTGCCGCACCTGGCGTCCAGGCGATCGATGGTCACAAAGCGTCGGTTCCCAACTTGGGTGATGAGGGCAGGCCATCCACCCTTCTGATCGCTGAGGGAGATCATAGCATAACCCTCTGCGAACGACACCATGGACGCGAGGCGCTAAGGTAGCGCTTACAGCGTGCGAAGCAGATGGGCGGGCGAAGACTGTCTTGCCGATGCTCGAGCCAAACAAAAAGGCTATGTACGGCGGGGCCACGTGGGGGGGTCTCGCCTCTGTGCGCTGTGCGCTATCCACATAGCAACGCAGCGTCGCGCTCGCAGCGCGCAATCACCAAAACCGACGAGGAATGATTAGCAGGAGGAGTCGGAGGAATGCGCAGTCCAGGGCTCGATGGGGGGGCCTTGGAAGGGCGAGCGGGGGTGCGGGGGAGGGGGGCAGGCGCCTGCCTGAGAAACACCCTCTTGCCCACTACCAGGTGTCTGGCCCAGGGAAGGCCTTAGTGGGCAAGAGCTGTTTTGAGCGTACTGGGACCACCCCCCCTTCCCACCCATCCTCCCTCTGCAGGGCCGATGGTTTGAGCGAGCGCCTGGCGGGATATTTTGGCCAAGCTGCCCCTCAAGGGCCGCTCACGATGCAGCCTCCGATCCTCAGCAGTGGTTGCGGCTGAGCCGGTGGAGGTGATGGCACATAAAAGCTACCAGAACCAGGAGCGAGCGCCTGGCGGGATATTTTGGCCAAGCCTCCGCTCGGACATTTGGAGCAAGCGTTTACTATCCACCACCCGAAGGAGGAGGGGGAGGAGGAGGAGGAGGAGGAGGAGGAGGGGGAGGAGGAGGAGGATCGGGTGGCCCAAGCAAGCGCCGCACACACACACACACACATCTCCAAGGCTGGTTCGACACGCTGGGGAATGCCAGCACGGAGTGGGGCGGTGAGAGTAAACGGGGGATTCGAGGGGGGGAGGGGGGTTTTAACCCCACAACATACCGAGCCCCCTTGCAAGTCCTACAGGAACTGTGATGCCTTGCTTTTGGATGGGGTTGGGGTCGGGACTGGCCTTAGTGTAGCCCTCGAGCGTGCGTGCCCATGCTACGTGCCAGCATGCACTTGTGGGTGTGATGATGCGTGGTGCATTCTACATGGCCCCGCCCATGGAGCGTGCACGATGCGCGCGCATGCACTGTCGAAGCATAAGGAAAGAGCTCAAGCCAATGGCAATGACACCAAGTAGCTGGAGAGCAGATAAGGCGGATGGGGCGAGGGGGGATGATGGGGGGGGCGTCTCTTCTGTGCCCTGGCGAATACCGCGGCCCCTTCGCGCCACGCCGCGGGGGGGGCCCTATCAGCCGATATCAATCATGCGAAGGCTTGCGCCTGATGCCGCCCTGCAACCTCCATCCTGCCTTGTCTCCATGCCTGCTTCCGTCTGATTCCCCTTCGCCCACCGAGTGGCCAACCTCGAACGCCCCTTGGACACGCCGTAACCTAATTTGATTATGGCCCCCCTCCCTCTGAAAAGCCCTTGCGGCCAAAAAACGTCCGAACCCCACTTTCGCGAGTCTCCCCTCTGGGAAGAACGTCGCGAAAGTGAGGTTATCGAAGATTTCGCGCCTGTAGCTAGGAGGACCCCCTGCCGTAACCAAATTTTGTTACAGCATCGCCCCCGCGGAAAGGGCACCTGGACCAGGATCCCTTGCCACCGTAACCAACTGTGATTACGGTCCCCTCCCCGAAAGGCTTTTTGGACCATTTGTCACCCAAGTTTGGTTACGGTCCCTTTTCCCCCTCCCTACCACCCTCGAAACGGCACTTGTGCCCCCGTGCCCTCCCCCGCCCACCTCCATCTCTTCTCCCCCTGACTTTCCTTGCCCGCCGCCGCCCATCCTCTCGCCCTCATGGCTGACGTTGCGGCAGAACCAGCGGCTCGCAGTTTCCGATGCACTGATCGCGTTGGGGGAGCTCGTGCCACGATGTGGCGAACTTGCCTCTGGGCCTTGGACGGCCGAACGGTCAGGGCGGCTTCCGAAAGCGCGCGCCTGCTTCTAAAAACTCCTGCCGCAGCCGCGCGCGCTGCCCACCTGTGCCCGAGTGGCCACCGATAGGGTGCATCTTGTTCGTCGTGTTCCTGCTCAGCCTAACTCACTCCTCCTCCTTCTCCTCATCAGCATTCCTCTCGGCTACTCCTCCCCTCTTCCTCCACCTCACCATCATCACTCGCACTCTCTTCATCATCACCGCACTCGCATGTCGAGGCGTCGTGGCTCTCCATTGCTAGGGCACAAGTGGGTGCGGCCAGAAACGACGGCAAGGCAGGGGCGCGCGTGGAACGGATAGTGCATGGCTGGTGCCGAATCTGTCCCACGCGTGGCGCTAGAAGCGCGGGCGAAGCGTTAAAGTGTCCAAGGGGCTGCAGAACGAGTGAACACCATTGCGATTTCATGTATGCGCACAGCCTTTCACGTCCAAGCGGTCGAACTTAACCGCCCAATATATACTTTGGGGGTTGAATGTGCATGCTATGGCGCGGTGATCACTCTTGAGCGTGCCCAGGGCGCCTCCCCACTCCATTGAGATACGAGCGAGGCTGAGTGTAAGTGGGTCCGTCGGCGAACGCTTCAACGAGTGAGCCAGTGACGGGTAAACAGAACTGCGCCAGCGCACATTGCCACGAGCAAGCGTTCGCCCGAAGTGTCTGGACATGAGTGGGCCAGAGGTCGGGGTGACAAAATTAAAGAGGGAGTGCGATCAGATCTACTGTCGCCCGCGGCCCTTGCCCCTGCCCTTGGGGGCCTTGGGCGCCGCGGCCTCGGCCGACTTGGCCTTGGTCGCGGGCGCCCCGCCCCTGGGCGCTTTCACGGGCCTCGGCGTTCCGCAATCAGCGGGGGGCCTCTTGGCGGGCGGCGAGGTCTGATTACAGCCGCCAGCCGTGAGGTCAGAAAGCTCATCGGCCCTGCTCAAACACATCAAGCGGTCACCGACGGCGAGGGCCGAGGTGTTCACGAGCACTGGTACAAAGACTTGCCGAACTGTGCGCTGCCCCTTCCTGTCTGGTGCGGTCATGGCGATATCCACGCGAATGCGGCTATGCGTCATGTTCGCGTTGCCGCTATCCTTGGCTGTCGGGACGCACCAGAATGGCGCGAGGAATGGCGCAACCTGTGGGCCCTTGGTGGCATCCGAAGGCAGCTCCAACTTAGGACTGAGGTAGATCCTGGCAGCACCTTTACGAGGGTCACCTGTCAACGGCATCACCTCGACCGAACTCGCAGGCACCTTGGTGCCGATGTTCACGCTTGTGGTCAGCGGAACCAAGACCAAGGTGCCAGCCTCGTACCGCTGACGCGACTCAACGTGCTGAATCATCTGTTTCGGGACTGACGTACACACGACCTTCAGGTCCACTTTGTGCTGGAGAGAAGAGAACAAATGAAACAGCCCCTGCCTGACGTCAGCCTTCTGCATCTCTGCGCAGATGTCGGGATGGTCCTGGCGGCGGCGTCCCTCGCCAAACCCGCGCGCCGTCGTCGCCTCGGTCATCGCTCAGCGCCGTCACGTCCACTCCCTCCATCCATCCTCCACCCCTCGCTTCGCCTCCTTCTCCTTCCTTCTGCGTCCTCCCTCCTCTTCCTCCTCCCCCGCATCTCTCCCGCCGCTTCCTGATCATCGTCGGCTTCGCCATCCCTCGCCATCTCCCATCTCATCCCTCCTCCTTACCCTCACGCCCCCTCCTCTTCGCCCATGCCATTCTCCTCCTCCCCATGTCAGCGCTGACAAGCAGAGATGCGATCGCGGGTCCTGAGGCGCGTAGGTCGCACCCGCGGTGCATGCGGACTTGTAGTTGTGCTCGACTGTCACCTCGGGCGTGCGGGACAGGGCGGGTCAGCAAGGAGGGAGATCAAAGGGATGAGCACGACACGACGAGCCGATGAGAGATGACGGCATCAAACATATAGGATACATGCAGCTACGCATCAGAAGGTGATCGGAGCGATCAGGAGTTTGGGATGTCGAGGGCGGGGTCACGGACGACAAGACAGGCGAGTGGAGAGTTGTTGGGAAGGAAGATTGAGGCAGAGGACGAGCAGGCAGGGAGAAGACGGCGAATGAAGAGACTGGTGGACAGAACAAGACAGGGGGCGTGAGAGAAGGAGAGGGAAGGGTGCGGCGGTGGCGGAGACGGAGGAGGAGACGGATGATGACGATGATGATGATGATGATGATGGTGATGATGATGATGATGATGATGCTGATGCTGATGCTGATGATGATGATGATGCTTATGCTGATAATGATAATGATGAGGAGGAGGAGGATGAGGAGGAACGGGAGGCGGGGGAGGAGGAGGAGGAGGAGGAGGAGGAAGAGGATGAGGAGGAGGAGATGGATGACGGGGAGGAGGGGCAGGGGGTGGTGCCACATTCCGTCACACCTCCTCCCATCCTCCACCTCAGCATCCTCTGCCCTGCGGGGCCTTGTACTCGTCCAGCAGCTGCCCAGTGGTGATCACGGGGGCCTGCTCCTGGTCGCCAGCGTGGCCCGCGGCCTCGCCCTCGCCCGCCCTCGCGGGCACCAGCGTGACCTTGCCGTCGCCGCCGACCTCGGAGATGCTGAACTTCGCCGCGTCGCCATCCTTGCTCTCGACGCGGACGCCGACGCGAAAGCCCATCTGCACGAGGCCACCAGCGTCGACGGTGCCGCCCGAGAACTGCCTGCACACAGGGCCCGCTGGAGGCGACGGCGTCGGGACCTTCTCCAGGACGGGCCACGGCTGTTCGAGCGCCTTGGAGTCGGGGTACTTCTCCCAGACTTCCTCGAGGAGCCACTGCCCAATCTCAGCGATGCTGCCAAACGTCCTGCGGCTCTTGGACTTCTTGTTATGAATGTGCATCACGCACTTGACCGAAAACTCACCACACAACTTGGAACGGTCAGCCTTCGTCATGCTGGCTATCCTGTCGAAGAAGAGGTTCGCGTGGCGAATCATCGTGGCCACAGCGATCACCTGCGGCTTGGCCTTCCCCGAAATCGTCTGGCAGTCAGTGCTCGTGAGGAGGCGGGACTCGTTGCCGCGGCAGTGGTTCTCTGGCGCTACCAAGCACGCCTTCGCGCACGCCACGATGTACTCAGGCGCCTGGGCCAGCGGCACGGATGCCAGCGCCCTGAACACCGACCCAGGCACGTCCCTCCGAAACGTGAGGGTCTTGGAAAACTCCTCCAGCTCTTTGAGGTAGATCGGGTTCGCCCCTCCGCTGAACGCCTTCACGAACGCGCAGAGGTCATGACATTGACCAGCGAGGAACGGCCGCCCCCGTTCCACGTCCCTCGCGATGGCGTCCCAGGACTCGTCAGTGCAGCTCTTGCACTTGGATGCTCGGGCATGTATCTGGAGAAGCGTCTGAAGCTTCGATTGGCACCGCTGTGCGCCGTGGATCAAATTCCCAGCCTCCTGGATGAAGTTGCCGAGGTCGGGGCAGTTGTCGGCGACGCTGGACCTGATGATGGTCCAGACTAAGCCGTTCTCGACCGCCTCGTGGCCAGCGCCATGGGGGGGGCGGGGGGAGGCGCGGACGCGCTGCCTTCGAAGGCGCCCCGTCGGGCGCGACCGAACGCAGCGCCACTGCACCTCCCCCTCCCCCCATGGCTCTGGACGCCTCCTTGTACGTCGGGCTCGCTGCGAAGATCTTGTCCTTCGCCAAGCGGCCGTCGACGCTCAAGTGCACCAGCGACGGGATGGTGTTGCACTCTGCGCCGATCGCGCGGAGGCCCGTGTTGGTGTGGCCGCACGTGAGCGAGAGGTAGCGCAAGTCCTCATCTCGCATGGGCGGGATCATGCCGTCCGAGTTCTGGGCGAGCATGGCTTGGAACGACTGCTCGCGCTTGCGGGTCTCCGCATTGGCGCTGAGCTCGACAGCGATGGCGTTGGACGCCTCGGATCGACGAGCATCCGATCAACCCACGAAAGATATATACATTTATAGAGAGAGAGAGAGTGAGGCAGAAGGGGGGAGATGAAGAGAGAAGTGCAGGGAATAGGATTGAGGGAGGCGACGGGCATAGACGGGGCGGTACATGCAAGAGGGGGAGAGAGAGAGAGAGAGAGAACATGATAATGAGTATATGAATGGTCCGTAGGAGGTGTGGGTGTAATAGCACGGTGGTGTTGTGGGGAGGGAAGTGGGAGAAGCAGGAGGTGAGGGAGGAGGAGGAGGAGGAGGAGGAAGAGGAGGAGGAGGAGGCGGAGGGGCGAGAGGAGCTCGACGATGATGATGGTGACGATGAGGGTGAGGAGGATGGGAAGAGGAGGAAGAGGAAGAGGAAGAGGAGATGAGAAGGAGGAAGAGGATTGGGGAGGAGGAGGAGAAGGAAACGGAGGAGGAGGGAGGAGGGAGGATGAGGATGAGGATGAGGATGAGGATGAGGATGAGGATGAGGATGAGGATGATGATGATGATGATGATGATGATGATGATGATGATGAGGAGGAGGAGGAGGAGGAGGAGGAGGAGGAGTAGGAAGGGGAGTGGAGGGCGATACTGACCACCCCGAGCAGGAACACGGGACGTCGGGGTTCCCCTCCCCAATTGCCAGCCCACCGTGTTGAAGTCCCCAGGGTCATCACCCCCCAAAAAATATGACATCCTGATCCTCTTTCGCCAAATCTCAAGACTTGTTTTCTGAGGAGGCTACGTCCCAGGGGGTGGTATTCCTCCTCCTCCTTCTCCTCCTCATTCTCCTCCTCCGCCTCCTCCTCCTCCTCTTGCTCCTCCTCCTCCTCCTCCTCCTCCTGCTCTTCCTCATCATCATCCTTGTCCTCCTCCTGCTCGCTCTCATCCTCATCCTTTTCCTCTTCCTCCTCCTCCGCCTCCTCCTTTTCCGTTGCGCGTCGGGCCTCGGCCCAGCTGAACCCAGCACCTGCGATCGTCCCGATGAGCTCGTGGACGTCGAAGGGCTCGACGCCCGCTCCGTAGCGGTTCCCAGTGTCGACGCCCACGTGCTGGGGCTTCGACTGCTCCTTGAACGCCAGGTCGGCGGCCACGAGCTTCGCCAAGATGGCGTCTAGCAGGGCCCGCTTGTTCTGGTGCGCCGAGTCGCCCTCCAGGGCGGCGGCGCACGTGGTGTTGATCCACGCGAAGAGCTCCTTGTGGCCAGCGGCCTCCGCCATCGGAGCTGACCCGCAGCTGGCAGCCCGAAGGGGCAGCCACAATATGAAGCTGAAACAGCTATGGAGCTTCGGCAAAATGACGCGGTGTCTTGCCCCAAACCCACGTGGTTCCGACAGGAACCACAAGATTTTAACCGAAAGCGAGTAAGAGACTATCGCAAGAATCGAGCCAGGGGCCCAGGCTGGGCTGCTCAGTAAGTACATAGAGGGGACTTCGCTAACCAGGTTAGCAGAACTTAGAGAAGCAAGTTACCAACCACGTTGTGACCACATGCGAAGCACATGCTACACGCTACTATCCTGACCGCGTAACGTGCCTAACCTACATCCGCGGTTGGGCTAACCTGGTGATTAAACGGGATCTGTAGATTGAGGGGGTTCAGTAACCCGACGATGTAGATATCCCACAGACGGATGCAAATACCCAACATACACATGAGATGTGCTGTTTCCATTCAGTGTACATCGTGAATGTAACAAAGATACTAATGATTTGCATGTACATGTAACCCAACGACCTACATGCTAAAGACGGCGGGGCTCCAAGCGGACTAACCCCGGACTGACCCCGGACCGACCCCGGACTGACCCCGGACGGACTGACCCTGGACTCACCCCGGACTGACCCCGGCCTGACCCCGGACTGACCCCGGACTGACCCCGGACTGGCCCTGGACCGACCCCGGACTGACCCCCGGACTGACTTCGGACTGACCCCGGACTTGGCCCGGACTGACCCCGGACTTGGCCCGGACTGACCCCGGACTGACCCCGGACTGACCCCGGACTGGCTCCGGACTGGCCCCGGACTGACCCCGGACTGACCCCGGACTGACCCCGGACTGACTGACCCCGGACTGACCCCGGACTGACCCCGGACTGACCCCGAACTGACCCCGGACTGACCCCGGACTGACCCCGGACTGACCCCGGACCGACTCCGGACCGACCCCGGACCGACCCCGGACCGACCCCCGACCGACCCCGGACTGACCTGGAACTGACCCCGGACTGACCCCGGACTGACCCCGGACTGACCCCGGACTGACCCCGGACTGACCCCGGACTGACCCCGGACTGACCCCGGACTGACCCCCCCCTGACCCCGGACTGACCCCCCGGACTGACCCCGGACTGACCCCGGACTGACCCCGGACCGACCCCGGACTGACCCCGGACGGACTGACAACGGACGGACTGACCCCGGACTGACCCCGGACTGACCCCGGACTGACCCCGGACTGGCTCCGCGGACTGACCCTGGACCGACCCCGGACTGACCCCGGACTGACCCCGGACTGACCCCGGACTGACCCCGGACTGACCCCTGGACTGACCCCCGGACTGACCCCGGACTGGACTGACCCCGGACTGACCCCGGACTGACCCCGGACTGACCCCGGACTGACCCCGGACTGACCCCGGACTGACCCCGGACTGACCCCGGACTGACCCCGGACTGACCCCGGACTGACCCCGGACTGACCCCGGACTGACCCCGGACTGACCCCGGACTGACCCCGGACTGACCCCGGACTGACCCCGGACTGACCCCGGACTGACCCCGGACTGACCCCGGACTGACCCCGGACTGACCCCGGACCGACCCCGGACCGACCCCGGACCGACCCCGGACCGACCCCCCGACCCCGGACCGACCCCGGACCCCGGACTGACCCCGACTGACCCCGGACTGACCCCGGACTGACCTGACCCCGGACTGCCCCGGACTGACCCCGGACTGACCCCGGACTGACCCCGGACTGACTGACCCCGGACTGACCCCGAACTGACCCCGGACTGACCCCAGACTGACCCCGGACTGACCCCGGACTGACCCCGGACCGACTCCGGACCGACCCCGGACCGACCCCCGACCGACCCCGGACTGACCCCGGACTGACCCCGGACTGACCCCGGACTGACCCCGGACTGACCCACTCGCTCATCTATCTCGATAATATAAGGTGTGTGGAAGATCTTCAATAAATATCGATAGTGATCCACATGCTGATATGCATGATTACGTTTTCACAAATCTCGAGCGAGAGTGCAATGCTTGAGTAAATTCTGAGGACGTCTCAGGCGACAGTGCGGCAAGGAGGGAGGACGGCAGGAGGGAGGAGGGAGGAGGGAGGAGGGCGAGGGAGGAGGGAAAGGGAGGAGGAGGAAGAGGAGGAGGAGGAGGAGGAGGAGGAGGAGGAGGAGGAGGAGGAAGAGCAGGAGGAGGACGAGGCCGAGGAGGATGAGGAGGCACGCAAAATGCGAAGTAAAAAACTAACTCGGCTGGAAAAAGGAGGAGGAGGAGGAGGAGGAGGAGGAGGAGGAGGAGGAGGAGGAGGAGGAGGAGGAGTCCGTAGCCGTTCTGGCTCAAGCCATTGTGTCGGCGGGGTAGGCGAGAAGCCTTGTATATAGCTTTTGTGTGTGTGTGTTTGTGTGTGTGTGTGATTGTGGACTGCGTATGTGTTGTTTTCTTGTTTTAGCTGTTTTTTTCACCTCCTGAACTCTTCGGTCTCTGGGAGCAGTACCTCGTCGAAAACGCACCACATCCACTTGAAAAGTGTGTTTACTGCGACAGTCCTGGGGTGTAGGCCTTCCGCAATCGAGATCAATCTTCCGACGAGGTCCTCGTCCCCATACGTCCAAAAGTATCTTGGATTGCCGATTTCGGGAATCTGGTCCACGCAAAGATGGATGCACAGATGCAGCTTTGGATTCATTTTCCATGTTTTTTCTTTTGCCCTGAAAGCCATCGCAGAAAGCTTAGCGTATATTGAAACAAGCTGCTCGCACGTCTCGGCGATTGCAGTCTGAGCATCAGGCCGCATGAACTGAGACTCGTCCTCGAGTAACGTGTAAAATCGCACTAGACATTGAGAAACTCCTATCACCATTCTGTCCGTTTCGTCATCCATATCAGCATGGGTTGAGATGAGTTGTAGGGCGTAGTTAGACAGCTTTCGCATGGCGGCGGCCTTGCCAGCAAGTTTTGGCCAGTTGCCGCCAGTCGAGCGAAGCCGATCGAGGGTCAACCCCCCATGCAATCTCGAAGTACATTGTGTAGCCTTGTACCACTCCACCAAATTTTTCTGGCACATCTTGACTCTTGCATCGTAAGTCGGTGCTCTGAACGCGTTCTTTTTCACAGCCACGTGGAAAATCACATTCCCAACAATGTGCGCCGCGATCCCGAGGTCGACGGTGTGAAGGACGCCCACCGTAACGCACTCGAGCCTGAGGCCTAGGACAACTAGGAATAGAACGGGTATCGCAAGACCTGCTGCAAGTCGGTGACGAATATACGTTTCGTGAGTCCATCTCGTGGCCCTCCAGCCTGCATCCTGAGCCACATTAGTCCAACACCTGTGCATGTCGACAGAACTTGCTCGGCAGAAAGGGCACATCATGTCGCTCTGGTTCCACTGGGGGAAGTAAAAGACCTCTTTGTAGAAAGACCAATCGCCTCTGATCTGGCAGAGGCAGGCACGGAATCCTGCCGCCAGATCTTGACCTCCACCCTCCAACGCCCGATTGTTCCAGTCAACGAATGGAGTCTGACCACTAAGCATCACATTGCAACTCCATCCAAATATCCTGAGCAAACTATCAAGCGTATCCGACGTCATGTCAGATTTGCGGCACACTGTGAACAAGAACCGCGTCTGAATTGTTGTGCCTGCTGCGACAAGGCTGTTCCATGCCAAACCGTACATGGAGTCGGCAGAACAAAATGCCCCTCCGTCTCCGTGAAATCCGATCGGAACAGTTCTATCCCATATATCGCGTGGCAGGTGTGGATGCTCTTGCACGAAACGGGAGTGGGCCATCGACTCCCAGAAGGCCACGAGGCCACCATCAAGGCCGACGATTCTCTGATCCCACACGTCTCTCCGCCTAGCACACATTTCCATGAAAAACTTGTGAGGGAATATAACTGGATGTGCGATCTTCCTGCCATGCTTCATTGGTACTTCGACCCAGTCAATGGGTGGCGAGCCGAGCGGGTAGCCGAAGAGATTTTTCAAATCTCTTAGAAGGTTTTGAGGCCACTTCCCATATGTACCAACTGCTGCTAAATTGTCCAACCCCTCGGCTCCTTGCTGCTGGGCTGCGAATGCATATTCCTGAACTTTAGCTGACGATAGGGTGCCAGTTGCCCAGTCCTTGCGCATGGTGCGACTGAACGGTCCAGCTTCAGGAGATGGCTCATTTGACACAGCACTCCGTGATGATCTCTGGCGGACGCCTCCTCGAATCTTTGATTCCGAAAGCTCGGGCTCATGATCGTCAGCACGCGCATCCTCAGCAAGCTGTTCGAAACGTCGTCTGACACCGCCCTTTCTATCCATGCATCTCGAAAGTGGCGTGCCTCTCAGCACGACAAGGAAAAATGCACAGCAGCATCGCTGGGATGCCTTGCCAATTACTGTGAACCAGAATTATGGGCAACGGAGTGGGTGGTAGAGGGACGGGGATGCATGTTTCAGTTGGTATTTCATTTGGCATTTTATGTTTGTCTTGCATGCCATAAAGCTCGTTGCAGGTTGGATTTCATGTGATGTGATGTTCATTTCATGTGGATTCGTTTGGCATTTCATTTTATATGGCTCTTCAGTTTGCCGTGTCCGTCTTGTTTGTATACAGGTCCCCTAAACATCGTTTGTTCATTTCATGTGGATTCGTTTGGTATTTCATTTTATATGTCTCTTCGGGTTGCCGTGTCAGTCTTGTTTGTATACAGGTCCCCTAAACAGCGTTTGCACTAAGGGTTTCTTGCACGGGTTGCAATTGTTGCGATCGGTACCTAAACAGAGCTTGCACTAAGGTTTTTGTAGCCCTACGGGTCCCCAAACAGTGCTTAAACAGTGCTTGCACAATGCTTGCACTCAGTGTTGAAAGTTCAGTGCGTTTTGCGCCTGCAGGTAAGCGGACGGCTGCGAGCGAACGGCCAGCTCCAAGCCAGCTCAAGAGAAAACGTGATTGCAACTGCGCTTCAGAACAACTCTCCTCCCCAAGCAAAGAAACTGAAGTGCAGAACTCCCTGCGGCTGAAGATACCCCGAACTTTGATGAGACATACTGTCACGCCTCACTCCCTCTTGGTCCTCCTGCGCTTGTTGCCACCCTCCCCAGTCGGCTTCGGGGTGTAGGCATTGAACCTGACGGCCCACTCCTTGATGGAAACGTCCTCCTTGTCAATGGCATCCAAGGTGTTGATCAATTTCGGCAGCTCAGTGTCGTTCACCTCCTCGGTGCACATCCTGTCCAGGATTTTGGTGGCCCTCGCAAGCTTCGCAATATGCTTGTCGAGGTCTTTCACGAAGGTCTCAGAGTACTTACCATTGTCGGAAGATGCTCCGATCTTAGTCTTGATCACCTTGGCATCGACGTGCATGTCATGGTACACGCGAAGCTTATCCTGCACACCAGCCCGAAGCTCCTCGACGCGCTTGGCCATCTTCATCGTCTCTGTCTCGGGCTCCTCCTTGATCTTCACATCGGAGCTCGCCGCCATGGCACTGTTGAACGTGGCGAGGTCCTCCTCGTCGGCGTCGCCCGAGACCTGCAGCATGAAGGCGTGGATGTCCTCGTCGCTCATCCGCTGCCACTCGGTAGGCACAGGCCACTCCACCAGCAGTGGGTCCGTGGAGCCTGTGAGGCGATCAGGCCTGCTCCTGAGTTTGCCACACTCGCGCCAATGCTTGGCCTTGGCCTCGCCTAACTCAGCGTCCATCTTATCCTGGGACATCCACTGAACGTCATTGTACGTGATGTTAGATGTTTTCTTCGTCTTCTCGCTGGGCGACTTCTTCTCTGCATCCTTGCACCTCAGCTGGTGCACGAGGAACTTCTCTAGAAACGCCATCTTGGTAGCGCCTTTCGCCGACGAAGCTGCAGCGTCTGGGTTCGAGAGGAGGAAGTGCTTCATCGACTGCTTCTTCGAGGCCAGCTCCTTACCGTCTGCCTGTCGGCAGGCTCGAGAGATCCCCGCCACCCCACTGCCCCCGTGGAGGGTTGGGCGGGGTATGCGCATGCATACCCCGCTCAATCCTCCACAGACAGTGCCCTGTTTGAAAAATCGTGCGCTGCCTGTGCGAGTATCTCTCGAGCTTTGGCCAGCTCCTCCTTCGACGGCGTGACTGTGCTGAGGGTCGTCTTTGCCATCTTCGGAGCCATGCTGCGCAGCAGGATCCAAGCTCACTCGAGCACAAGTGGCTGTCGAGAGCTGGGGCCTCCAGAACATGAGCGATCAAGCCACTGAGGCTCCGGACTGCCTGCCCCAGACGCCCCCAGACATGAAGGCCTCCCCACCCGATAGGTTTTGTTGCCCCCGAGCCCTCTCCTAGGCATGAGTCGCGCGAGTGAAATGCGCCTGCACCCCCAGTGGCGCGCAAGATAACAAGTGCAATCCTGGTGGACACAGGGCGCGCGCTAAAAGTGAAAAATGAAACATGCATTTTTCATTTTTCATTTTATTTTTTCATTTTTCAAAAACTTGTTTTTTTTTCATATATATATATATGGTTTCATAATAAAATGAAAAATGAAAAATAAAATGAAAAATGAAAAATACATGTTTCATTTTTCACTTTTTGTTTCAACTCGTGACCGCACCTGGTACCCAGACGATTCCCACCGTGGCACATCCTGTGTCCTCAGATTTCTGAAATGACTCATGCACTCAAGGGAGCTGAGGGTACCCGAAAGGTTGCAACTATGCCACGAGTCCCCAGGAGGCCCTCGAAAGTCCACCAGGCCTTCGAAGAGGCCGCAAAGTGAAAAATGAAAAATGCATGTTTCATTTTTCAGTTTATGTTTCATTTGGTGTTTCAGCTCAGACCGCCCAAGACGGCCCCAATGGCCTCCAGGATAGCCCCAAGGCAGCCCGTGCGGCCCCATAGAAGGCCCCATATTAGCAAACGATGGCCCCAAGATTTCCCAAGAGGTTCCCTAGGAGGTGGGAGAGGAGGAGGAGGAGGAGGAGGAGGAGGAGGAGGTAGAGGAGGAGGAGGAGGAGGAGGAGGAGGAGGAGGAGGAGGAGGAGGAGGTGGGGGGGAGAAGGATGATGATGATGATGAGGAGGAGGAGGAGGAGGAGGAGGAGGGGGAGGAGGAGGAGGGGGAGGGCCCTTTACAGCTTCCCCCAGCTAGATTGCTTCGCGAATGTAGATGCCCTGCTGGCAGTGAGACTGACACTGAAACCATTTGTGCAGAGCGGAGCGCGGCAGCACGGCTCATGACGGGGTCATCTTCTTGCAGCACCTGCGCCTCTTCTTGCGAGCGAAGAGCGCGTCCTCGTCGATCTCATCCTCCGAGGCTCCGTGTGCCACAGGCGGCTGTGCACGCACCGACGAGCTTGATGATGACGTCGCATGCTGGATGAACGGTGCGACCTCAGCCTTCATGGTGGCCCAGCGCTGCTCGTAGTCCTTGATCTTGCCCGCCTCGTAGTCGGCCATCGCGTCGAAATGCTCGTTGGAGATCTTGCTATCGACCATGCTGATGTAAGCGGTCAGCTCCTCGACGAAGTTGGCTAGGTTCTGCTTCAGGCCGCTGAGATAGGGATGATCTGGCATAGTTAGCACCCAGCTGTGAGTGACGCTCTGGAAGGCCTCGGCGCGCTCGAGAGACTCCTTCAGGTTGTCGGCCACGATGCTCGGGTCATGGCCATGTGAGTTCATGAACTCCACCTCGTCGTCGTCGTCGCTATCGCTCGTGCCACTGCGTGCTTGAATGATGTGAGCTGCGGCAATTGCATCGACCAGCTGCTGCCTGCTGTCATCCACGTTCGGGGCTGGTGGAGCTGGAGGCTCAAGATCTTGGCCGCGCACGGCGCTGCCATCGGCTGAGAGCCTGAAGTTTGCGCCAGCAAATGCAACGAACTCAGCGCTTTTCGGAGCCATCTCCGACCCGAGTCAGAGAAGGATATCGCCTCGAGCCAGAACGGCTGCGGACGAGCGAGGGATATTGCCTCGACTGGCAAGGAGAAAGCCCCCGCAGGGGCCTGATATAAGATATGCAAAGGCCTCCACCCCAACGCGAGTGGAGTGACCCTGCTATCAAACACTTTCAGCGTGCTTTAGTCATGCTGAGAGTGCTTTAGTCATGCTTTAGTCATGCTGAACGTGTCTGATAACAGTTCCAAGGTCGTGCTCAAAAAATCTGGCCAGGATTTCGAGGAGAGAACAGAAACAAGAAGGGCGTAAGGAACCTCCCAAACCTCGTCGAGCCTCGGGAACCTAACATGGCACCATGTATTTGCGCCGCATAGGTTGCGCCACATCGTTCACACTACATAGGTTGCGCCGCGTCGACTGCACCCCCTAGGTTGCGCTACACAAGCTGAACCGCACATATAGCCTACATCATAGATAACATCTCGCAGGCAGCCCCATACAGACTGCAACACTTATGTATTGCACCACATAGTTTGCGCCTCGCATCTTGACCCACGTAGTTCGTACAGCTTAGATGTAAGTGTAGTTGGTCCACGCTGGCGCACTGTTTGGAGTCCACAACGTTTGGGGTCCACACTGTTCGGAGTCTACACTGTTTGTGGTCCACGCTGTTCGGAGTCTACACTGTTCGTGGTCCACACTGTTCGGAGTCTACACTGTTTGTGGTCCACGCTGTTCGGGGTCTACACTGTTTGTGGTCCACACTGTCCGGAGTCTACACTGTTTGTAGTCCACACTGGTTGTGGCCCACACTGTTCGGAGTCTACACTGTTTGTTGGGGTCCACCATATGTGTCATGTGCTCACCACTGTCGTGTCTATCTTATGCACGTGTGAGTTCTTGCCACACGCACCCCTCGAGCGGCAGTCGCACAGATAAACGCAGAGAAGACAACTCAATTCACTAAACTCACGTCTTGACTTTCTCATCCCACGACTTGGCAACCTCCCTGGCAAGCGCTGATGCCATCTTGCTCGCGACTTCAACCGAAATCCTCAGGCGAATGAGCTGCTTCTTTTTATGGGAGTACGCCCTCGAGTGCACCCGATTGCGCACTTTCGACCATGTGTTCCCAGGCCCCAGCTTCCCCAAGTCAAGGAGGTCGCTGAAGAAGTCGGACTCCGCATCCTCGGGAGCCGCCCCGCCAACCACATATCGAAATTGCGCCGCACGTCGCGGTGCAGTTTAGATATGCCTGAACTTCGTTCCTCCGTCTCCTCCTCCTTGTCCTCCTCCTCCTCCTCCTCTTCCTCATTCGTTTTTTTTTTCAAACCGATTTGAAACAAAACTCTACCTCCTCATCCTCCTTGCCATCCTCCTCCTCCTCCTGCTCCCTCCTTCCTCCTCCTCCTCCTCTTTCTTCTAGCCGAGTTGGTTTTTTACTTCGCATTGTGGGTGCCTCCTCCTCCTCCTCCTCCTGCTCCTCCTCCTCCTCAAGCTCCCACTTCCTCACCTCCTCCAGGGTTTTCCCCGACCAGCCACCCTTCCCCTCTCCCCCCTCCCCTTCGTGTCCCCCTCCCCCTCGCCGTCCCCGCTCGCCTTCCCCACCGATGGTTTTCACGAACACAAAAACTGAAACATAACATGAAAAATGAAACATGCATGTTTCATTTTTCACTTGTGGTTTTCGTGTAACGGAAACGTGGCCGTGACATTAACCATGCATGTTTCCCACACGTTTTTGGATTCATATTTGTCATGTGTTATGTCCCTGGGCAGTCCTCCTTGGTCAGCTTGTCGCGGTTCGCCTCGATGACTGATGTCTCAGTCGGAGGGCGCTTGGACGTGATCCGCCCCCGCTTCACCTCGGAGCCCGTCGTGCCCTGGTCGACCTTCTGGCCGTCGCCCGTCTTGTCTGCCTTGGTCTTCTTGCCCTTGCCGCTCATGGCAATGTAGTCGCGTGGAGTGGGTGCAGGCGGTGGTGCAGATGCCAAGGCCTTTAACGTTTCAGCTGTCAGCGGCATGCCACCAACCTGTTTGGATTTTCCACTTGATTTCCAGAACAGCTTAGCTTCGAGCTCGTCGATGTCAAAAGGCTTCTCGATAGTGGTCTCCTCATCGGTGCTGGGGACATCGACCAGCGGGACCTTAGGCTTGGGTGGGGCGGGTACCTCCACAACTTCATCATCATCATGATGATCATCAGCACTGTATTTGCTCTTGTCGATGTCCCTGCAGGCAGCCATCTTGTCGATGATGATCTGGAGCTGGCCGTGACCTTTCGGTGCTCGCTTGGTGGTGCGGGCAATACTCTGCAACGACATCATCATAACACGCAAGCCGTATATGGATTTATCTGAGTCAGTGTAGCTCCAGGTCATGGTGTTTCTGGTCAACCACGCGTCAAACTGTTTTTGAAACAACCTTTGATTAGGCACCAACCCTCCTGATTTATCAACTATGCCATTGATCAAGTTGAACTGCTTTGATACCAATGCCCATGAACTCGTCAAGCCTTGCTTGGTCACCTTAGGAACGTTCCATAGCACACCAGGTTTGCAACTAGAGACCTGCACGTGATCCGAAAAGAGATCGTATGAGACATCGTTTGGTAAGTCAATCCCCTTGGTACGTTTGGCCGACATGCTCACACGAATCTTCGAAAACCAAAAAAAGCTGCGGTGATGATGAGGGTGGTGATGGTGACGGTGGGAGACCTCAGGGATTCTGTGGATCTTTCCAAGCCCCACGGCCTTCCCAAACCCCAGGATCCAGGATCCGAAACCCCAGGGCCCAGAACCCCGACCCCAGGACCCTCGAGCTGGGATGTTAGCCAACGCTCAGGCGAAGAGCTACTTACTCCGAATATGGGATGTGACCAGCGCTACGGCGAGGAGACACCCAACGCATTTAAACGAACATTGCGCGTGAAACGCTCGAACTCATATAGTTATATATATGTATATGTGTGTATGTATGTATGTATATATGTATGTATGTATGTATGTATGTATGTATGTATGTATGTATATGTATGTATATGTATAAAGTGCACGCCCCGCTGTTATGTGGCAACACTCGCAAATACACAACAGAGAGGATAAATAATTCGAGGCGGGGCCATCTTTAAAACATGAAAATAAAGAAAAACATGTATAGATAAATGTGCTCACGCTATATATAAAAGAAAAACATTGTTTTCAAGATGGATTTCAAAGAAATCTTTATATTGTGTCTTTAAATCGTACGTCCAGCTGGCCTTCTCTTTTATATTAACAAGAATCTTGTATATATAGAAGAGTTTGAGCGTGTGGGGACCCCGGACTGACCCCGGACTGACCCCGGACTGACCCCGGACTGACCCCGGACTGATCTTGGACTGACCCCGGACTGACCCCCCCGGACTGACCCCGGACTGACTCCGGACTGACCCCGGACTGACCCCGGACTGACCCCGGACTGACCCCAGACTGACCCCGGACTGACCTCGGACTAACCCCGGACCGACCCCGGACCGACCCCGGACTGACCCCGGACGGACTGACAACGGACGGACTGACCCCGGACTGACCCCGGACTGACCCCGGACTGACCCCGGACTGGCTCCGCCGACCCCGGACTGACCCCGGACTGACCCCGGACTGACCCCGGACTGACCCCGGACTGACCCCGGACTGGCCCCGGACTGACCCCGGACTGACCCCGGACTGACCCCGGACTGACCCCGGACTGACCCCGGACTGACCCCGGACTGACCCCGGACTGACCAGCGACCCCGGACCGACCTACCCCTAACTGACCCCGGACCGACTTCGGACCCTGGAGTGACCTCGGACTGACCCGGGTCTGACCCCAGACATACAGAACGTTGTGTTTAGTATTCGAGTCCCGGCTCGGTAAAACTAGACTCGGTGAAAATAGATCTCGGCTAAACTAGGTCGCAATCTGATATCTAATTTAAACGAGTGGAGAGTATTCTTGAACACTCCTCCTGTAGAGGGGCACGCCCGCCGTAAAACCAGCCGCTTCTCTCGCTGTCCTCGCTGGCCCCCAACCAACCAGCACTGGCCACCACCAACCTCCAACCGCTCTTCTCCAAGGCCACGCTAACGGCGATGCTGCTTGACGGTGATGTTGGAAACCGCATTGTAGGAAATCACGAACCACACTTTCCTAAATTTTCAATATGCCGATGTATCGAACGACAGCGACACGGCGAATTGTGGGAAAGCGCGAACCGCGCCTTCCAACAATACCGAAACCTACATCGCCGTTACCTGCATCGTCCCAGTTTGGCCCCGCCGCCGCGCCGCCTGCACCGCGCCCGCCTGCTGCTCTGCCCCCCTCGAGGGCGACCGCGGCCCTCCCACGGCGAGGATCGCTCGATGTCGGCCGACTGTGTGCCGCTGGCCCGCTGGACAGAGAAAAGCCTTCTCGCAAACGCACAGCACGAAGGAAACGAACAGGACAGGGCTGCTCATCGGACGCCAAGTGAGCGACGGCTATTGTTTGTTTTGCCAAAGGGGGGCTCAAGAGGCTTCAGAGACTCTGGGCCACAGTCCGATGATGATGAAAGCCGTGCCACCTCCCCAGTGGCACAGCGGCCTGTGCAAGTGAGCGACGGCTATGGGGGTCGGGGTGATTGTGCTCTCCCTCGGCACGCCTCCTGTGCCGTTGGGTCCCGGTGCCCTCTCCGCCGCCACGCGCGCACGCTCTCTCGCTGACTCGCCCAGGCCCCCCCCTCCCAGTCCAGCCTGGCCTGGCCGCTACGCTGCCTGCATCATCACCGCGCTGCCCGCTGCTCCGTCCCCCCCCCCCCCCCCGCTCGAGAGCGATCGCGGCCGTCCGGCGATGCCGCTCGCTCGACGTCGGCCGACTGCCTGCCACTAGCCAAGGCCGCCCACGGCGACCGCAGACCTGAACACCGACCGAACCGGCAGCGAAACCGAGGCCGACCGGAATCGACCGGCCGCGAGCAGCCTGGATTGAGCAAGACCGACCGTCCCGGCATTCCTATAGTCCTACCGGGAGTCCTACCACAAAATGTTCTTCGAACCCAAACATGTTACAATAACAAAACATGTTCTTAGAACCCGATATGAGAAAAAAAAAAAAAAAAAAAAAAAAAAAAAACAGACTCCACCAGAAATGTTCTAAGAACATTTCGTGGAAACCTTCAAAAGAGTTCTTATAACAGTGTTTGGTAGGGCCATAGGCGAGCCAGGACGCTTCGCCGCTGCTTGACTGGAAGGGCTCCGCGACCCGGCAGGGGCACCATGACCGACCGCACCGAACGGACCGCACCATAACCGACTGCGACGTATCCGCGACCCGTGATCAACACTGCTGGCCCACTGGCAGCCCTCAGCCACGAATGCCCACGCCGGCGTCGTCGCCGCGCCCTCTCGGCGCGAGACTCACCGTAGCGTCGCCCCGCGCACGGATCGGGCCACAGAGGAAGCTCCGCCGACTGCTGCAGTGGGGGAGCTCGCACAGCGAAGTTGGCAGTCGTATCTTAAGACGTATGTTGCAAACAATGGGCGTGTCGCTTGAGACATCCTCCCAAAAATGGAGATCTTGAAATCGCTCGCCAAATTTTCGGATCCTCGCAAATGGGCGTTTCGCCTGAGACATCCTCCCCCGCCCTCCTCGGGGACTGCCAAGTGCGCCCCTGACCCAAGATGCCCAAAGCTTCTCGCTCCATTTGGAGCCCCTGAGGCCATCCCTGGGCCTCGCGAGGGGGCCTCCTTGGATATCCTGGGGGTTGGCTTGCCGGCCTGCCCATACCTGATAACTGCATCTCCTCCTCCTCCTCCTCCTCGCCCCTCGTCCTCCTCGTCCTCCTCGTCGTCCTGTTCCTCCTCCTCCTCCTCCTCCTCCCTCCTCCTCCCCTCCTCCCCCTCCTCCTCCTCCCTCCTCCCTCCTCCTCCTCCCCCTCCTCCTCCTCCTCCCTCCTCCCTCCTCCCTCCCTCCCTCCTCCCTCCTCCCTCCCCCTCCCTCCCTCCTCCCTCTCCCTCCTCCCCCTCCCTCCTCCCTCCTCCCTCCTCCCTCCTCCTCCTCCTCCTCCTCCTCCTCCTCCTCCTCCTCCTCCTCCTCCTCCTCCTCCTCCTCCTCCTCCCACGCGAGAAGAGGCGGCCCATGACACATACGGCTCCACAGCAAGCCTGGGGTCGGCCCAGGCCCTCTCGCGCTGCCGAAAAATCACGACGGGCTTCTGGCAAAATTTTGGCTCCGGGGGCCCTCACCGGGCCCAGGTTCCGTCAACAGGACGAAGCGCCGGTCTGGGCAAGAGGTCCGAGACTCAGGGGGGGCGGGGTGTGGAAAAAGCAACACGTCTCAGCTCCGGGGAGTCCCAAAGCAAACCTGGGTGGCGGCAAGGCCCTTCGGATGAATCGTCCGCCCTTCGGGCTGGGGGCAAGCTTTCTCGGTCAGGGAAGCAGCAAGTCCAGGCACAAGCAGGGCGGATAGGGAGGGAAGAGGGCGGGGAGGAGAAAGGCGAGAGATGGGTAGGGATGCGTGAAGAAGGGGGGTTGAAGCGGGGCCAAAGATATGCCAATGGAACCGCTAATCCCTCCTCGACCCCATCCCAAGATCGCTCAAGAACACCCATGTCCTCGAGGAAGAGGAGGAGGAGGAGAAGGAGGAAGAAGAGGAGGAGGTGGATAGGCAAGCCGAGCAGGAGGTAGACATGGAGGAACGAGATGATGTGGAGGGACGATGAACAGAGAGGAGGAGGAAAGGCTAGAAACTTCTCCTCCGAAGCAAAAGGGAAAGAGAGGGAAGAGCTCATTCTTGCTTAGGCAGGGTGCCTCGAAGCCTCCCTCCTTGGCGATTGAAAGCAGCGCCGCCCACTGGAAGAGGTGGTTGCCGAGGCGGCCGCGGTTGACCTGCGTCGTTGCCGTTGCCGCCGCCGTTGCTGCCGTCGCAATCGCAACCACCTCCGCCGCCGTCCCAAATTTCTCTCGCGTCGTGAACGAAATAAGGACGGCGGCCTTTGGGCCGTTAGTGGCCTGTGGGGACACACGCTCACCGGACCCCCAGGGCCACAGAAAAGCGACCCGGGATAAGAAACGGGTCACCGGGAAGGGGTCCAGACCTCTGGAGGTCCACTGCGCGACATTTGTTCTGCTTCTGTTTGGGAGCGCCTGTGCTGCGCGGAAGGCAGAGGCCATGACCCTCTTCGGGACCCGACCTCCGAGCTCCAGCCCAAGGAGAAGACGGGCCCGCCGAGAGGTCCAGACGAGCGGGCGAAGCACATAGCCCCCAGGGGTCGAACCATCGAGCCTTGAGCTCCGCCGACTGGCTCAAAACACAACACAAAAAGCCGTCCAGGGTCTGGGCCGCACGCCGCCACCGCTCTCGCCGTCGCCGTCGCTGCCGCCGGAGGAGGCGGTCGTGGTCGGCCTGAGTGACCACGATGCGCCCCTTGTTCGTGCTGCGCTGGTGCACCAGCGCGTCCACTCTACATTCCTGGGGGGGGGAGCGGGGAAAGAGCGACCTCACCCGCCACCAGGGGACGCAACCCTACCTGGTCGACCCGACACAAATTCACCAGCGTACGGGATAAAGCCAACATTAACTCTCTTGACTCATCCCAAACATGCACAGACATATTTTCGACATGCGAGAATGCGGTTGCTGCCTCCCTCAGACGCACGACGCGACCACGCAGACGACCGTGGGACTGGCGAGTCACAAGTAATTCATACCTATACTACCACCCGAGTAATAGGGAGGTTGGGGGGGACAGAACCAACTCAAGGCAATCTTGGTACTTGATGAAGACGATGCCGGTGATGCGCCTTAGGGTTGGCGACGACGCGTGATAGTGATGCTGGTCGAAGTGACTGCTGTTGTTTGTCATCCGACCTGGCGCGCTCCAGACAAGAGGGACGGCGCGATCGAGACACTGGGAATCAAGAAAGATCGCCCCATGGATTCTCCGAGGCACTGTCCTGCGCGGCGTCGGCTGGGCGAGCGGCACCGCCAACTCGGGAACTCCGGTCGCTGCTCGGTTCGCCCGTCTGGGGCGCCGTCCGGAGGAGCCGACTTCAGCGTAGCAATCTCCAGGGACCTGAAGCATGCCTGCTCGAGGAAGGACTGCGGCGGCACGGGCACGGCCGTCGTGCTGGCAGAGCCTGGCACGCGCCCTCCAGTGTGGCCGAGGATCGTCAGGCCCGTGTCGGGTACACAATGTTGTCCTTGTTCTCCGCTTCTCTGTGCTGCACGTGCATATCGGATCGCATTCGCGAAAGCATCGCTAAAGCGCTGACGTCGGCGGGGATGTCCGCGAAACGATAGCGGACCTGCAGAACCCCACGCGTCTGCATGGCGCGAGACTCGGCCGCCTGCGGACTCTCCGCCGTTGCGCTTCCCTGCGTGGTCCTCGCGCAGAAGGGGAGGTCGGCGGGCGGCGCCGCGGCCCGCGCGAGCCAACCGGAGGCCGTGACCACCGACCGTTCGCGCTGCGCCTCTGGGCCCTCGGGGCAGGGAGCGCCCGACTCTGCAAGCACGTCGGGGGCAGCAGCGCCCCCGCAGACATCCTCGCCACTGCCCCAATCTACTGCGAGCTCTTCCTCAAGCGCCGCTTCCGCCTCTCCACCTACCGGCGCAATTGGCGACTCGAGGCGGCCGCGGGGGCCATGGGCATCGGTGGGCCGGCAGGGCTCGGCGCCGAATCCTCTGCTGCCTCTGCGTCTGGGCCGGCATCGGCCTTCGCAGTGGTGGCCGCACTGTGGGCATGATGCGGCGGCGCCTTGGCAGAGCTGGCAGAGCCTGGCCCTTGCTTCCGGGTTGGCGCGCCCACTTCCGCAGCCTGGGGAAGAGACCGCGCACTGCGGAAGGCATGCGGGGCCGCCGCGGAAGAACTGGCAGGGCCTGGCTCCTGCTTCGGGCTCGGCTCGACCACTTGTGCAGCGTCTCGACGCCTGGCACAGCGGCAGCCCACCTTCAAGCAATTCGACGGCCACCGTCGCCAGCGCTTCCGCGCAG
>CAUYUJ010014720.1:237500-245000 GCA_963575745.1 Prorocentrum cordatum
GGAGAGACAAGAACGAAGCAACCAAAAGGCAGTCCGTGTAAGAAGACCGTGAGGGAACCCATGCAAGAAACCATGCTTCCAAGGAGGAGTACCGTGCTAGGAGACCATGAAGGAGCCCGTGCAGGAGACCATGATACGAAGAATGGGATGGCATGCCAGCAAGCGTGGGACCCAAACTGTAACCCATTGCACCGCGAAGGTGCAAGCTGTGCGCCGCACGCTATGTAGTGTAATTCGTGGAAGCTATGTTATGTGAGCTGTGGAGGTGATGTGCAGTGAAATTAGGGCTCGCGGATCGTAAGCTGACAACTGGACCACTCGCGCAAACGTCCCACCCTCCCACCCGCAACTTGCTTTGCACAACACATGCGGCCATGATGGCGGATGTGGTTGGCACTGACTGGTGCATCTCTACGGCGGAGCTGGCGCGCGCAAGCGCGCGCGCAGAGCGGCCAGCTGGTTTGGCACAACTGATGCGGCCGCGGTGGCGTTTGCCGATGGTAGCTTCAAAGCGCGTCTGAGGCCGCGGTGTCGCGCAGGTGCTTCAGGCGCTGTCGGTGACTCTGGCGGGCGCGGTGTCATGATGACGTCGACAACAGCGCAACGATGATGATAATAGCGCTGGTGGTGGCAATGGTAACGACGATGACTGCAAGGCCAACGACGGCGCCGATGCTGGTGTCAACGATGACGACAATGATTCCCACGTGTCGGTGATGAAAGCAATGTACTGATGATGCCAGCAATGGCGGATCGTTGCGATGACGGTGACAGCAGTGTAATCATGCCGCTGAGAGGGGGATGATGCTGGAAGGAAAGTGCGCGCGCAGAAATCTTAGAAACCTGGCAAGCTTGTGCTAATCAGCATGAGAGTTTTGATGTGTGCTCGAAGAGCTCCAAATTGACAACCAATGGTTTTGGGCGGATTTCGCCATGCGCGCCGTCACGCGTAGTACCATGTGATACGGGCTCGCGCATTGGGCGCATCCTGGATCAACAAGGGTGCACTGCGTGGTGAAATGGGAATTCGGGTCCTGATCGAAAGTGTGAAAATCTAATTGCTGTCCCAATTAGGTTAGCAGCATCGGCGCGTGATCAGAAACGTCATCATCGTCATCACTATCACCATCATCTTCGCACACACTTGCTCACACGCTCATACACTCGCTCTCTCTTCCGGGCGTCATCAGCGGGAGCTTCTTTTGTGAGCGAATCACGAGGACATCTCGAGCGCCTCCCGATGGGCCCCCCCACCTTCATGTTCGAACCCGAGCGGGGCCATCCAAACCCTGTAACTTCGGCGGCGGACACATCTCTCTGCAATAAACCTCCAATCCTGCAGCTGTCGTCACGATGGGACCCCTCAGGCTTGATCATGGGGACGTCTCGAGCGGAAGCCTCCTCTGTGACTGACTCGTGAAGGAATCTCGGGCGGGGGCCCGTCCGTGTGGGGCCCCCATGTTCGAACCAGAGCAGGAGGAGAAGGCGGAGGAGGAGGAGGAGGAGGAGGAGGAGGAGCAGGCCATCGCAGCCTCGCAACTAGCGTCACGGTTGCGCTGCTGGCGCCTGAATGGTGAAGCAGTCTCAAGCGGGATCCTCGCTTGTGAATGAATCTCGGGGAGGTCTCGAGCGGAGGCCCCTGCCCATGATGCCCCCACATCCATGCTGGAGTCCGAGCGGGGCCATCCAAATCAGGTACCAGCCGTCGCTTTTGGGATCATGAGGCTCGGAATCGCGGGAGTCCCTCCCTCCGGGGTTCCCACCCTCACGATGGAATCCGAGCGGGGCCATCCACACCTTCCAGGCGTCGTCACTTTGGAGCCCCTGGGGCCTGAATCTGGAGGATGTCTCGAGCGAGGGCCTCGGCTGTCAGTGAAAGTCGAAGAGGCCTCGAGCCCGAGCCCCCATTACTCTGAGCCCGCGCCTCGTGTTAGTGATCCGAGGCGGCCATCGGCACACCAAAGCAGGCGTGGCACTTGGACACCCCAAGGGGGCAACTCGTGCGGATGTCTCGAGCGAGGGCCTCGCCTGTCCGTGGAAGGGGAGGAACGCTCGAGCGGGCCGCGGCCTGGCCCTCGGAAAAAACGCGCCCCTGCTGGACGAGGCGGCGACGGCGACAAAGAAACTCGACGAAGCAAACAGTGTCCCAATCCCTGAAGGCAAGCATACATGTCAGGCAAGTGCGCAGAAGTGGTGTTGACAACATCCGAACTGGCTCCAGGAGGCGCCCAAGATCGCTCCAAGGGGGGCCCTACGTCGCCCCCGGGAGGGCCCCAATGTGGCCGAAGAAGGGCCCTATGATGGCCCAAGAAATCTCCCTCTTACTCCTCCTCCTCCTCATCGTCCTCCTCCTCCTGCTCCTCCTCCTCTTCCTCCTGCTCCTCCTCTTCCTCCTCCTCCTCCCTCCCTCCTCCCTCCTCCCTCCTCCCTCCTCCCTCCTCCCTCCTCCTCCTCCGCCTCCTCCTCGTCAGGGGCCCCCACAGGTCGCCAAGAGGAGCCCAAGAGAGGCCCTTCAAAGTGATATTCCGAGCCCTCCATCCACAGAGGACCCCGAGACCGCCTGCAGGCGTTCCAAAAAACACCCAACGAGCCCGAAGATGCCCCCAAGAAGCCCAAAAGAGGCCCCCAGAAGTCCAGACAGGGCACCAAAGGGCCTCTTCTCGTGGAACCCTCTTGAAGAATGTGTTACTTTTCATCATTGCCTTGCGTTGTGCCTGGGAAGACTTTTTTTTAAGAAAAGGTTGAGATCCGATGTAAATGTAACATTGACGGGAACTCGAACTGAAGCGAGACTGCGACTGGACCCACTGCTCCGTAAACACCTAAAAGAGCTTACGATTACCGGAAGTACTGGTGTGCATTGGTGTGGTTTCGGCATGTGCGCACTTGGCCTTGGCCCAGTCTTTCTCTCTAGCACGGGATCATTGAAGCATGATCTTTCGAGACAACAAAACATGCCAGCATATTGTCTCTTGACAGCGGGGAAGGGGATCTGTACTGGCTGGCCCGTGATGGTGTAAGGTCATATGGATAATGAACGATGAACCAGAATCATACGTCAACTGTACCATCTCAAGGTGCATCGATAAGGTCACGTGGAAGAGGGTGGGAGAGTATGTCATTATCCCGGGATTGTCATGTCGTGCGTATGTATGTGGTGTGGGCTGGGGGTGGACGCTACGTGGTATAAGAGAACTATGTGGTACAAAAATGCGAGGCACTGGTATGTGTGTACGTATGTGTCTATGACTATATACACGAGCATGTGTACGATGTGAGCGATGCGGTTTCAGCCATACGGGCTGGGCAAGCTCAGCGCAAGGGTCGGCCGCGAGCCCTCACGAGGCGGTACGGGCGGCAACGCGGCGCAACCTCCGTCGCCCTGCCCAGCGCACGGGGCGGTCACGAAAGCCCACGAGGCGGCACAGGCGGCAGCGTGGAACATCCTCAGCCGACCCACCGAGCGTAGAGGGCGCCCACGAGCGCCCACGAGGCGCCAATATTGACAGTCCTCGGCCGACCTGTCCAAATCCTTGAAAGAAGGCTCGTCAGAAACCACCTAAGTGCAACCACTGCTCAGGGGAATGGACAGAGCCACGAGGGAAACCGTGCGGGAGACAATGCGGTGGATCATGCGGGAGACCATGAGGGGAGACTATACGGGTGGGACACCGCGCGAGAGACCAGGGCGGAGGCCACGCAGGAGAACATGCGGGATACCATGCGGGCGCTTGTGCGCGGGAGACCATCTGGGAGATCAGCTGCAGAGGCACGCGCGGGAGATCACACGAAGGGGACCGTGCGGGCACCGAGTCCGAACCAGAAGACACAGATGGGAACCTTGCACGAGAAGCTGCTTGGGCAACCAAACTCGCTGTTCGACCCTGGGACCCATCCTTTGGCCTCCACCCCCGATCTTCGAATGCTGATGGCAGCGTGGACGGGGGCGGCGGCGACGCCCGGGACGACCACGGCTGCGGCGGCGGAGGCGGCGACGGCCCACGATGACGTGTGGAGGCCCGGAGGGGCGGGGAGCACATCACAAAACTCAGCCCTCGCCCCTCGAGTGACGACGGCGCCCAACTCCGCTCGAGATCGTGTCTGCGGACCCACGCCGTGCGGAATGCTGGCCGGTGGCCCCCCAAGCCGCGCCTGGCCGTGGCGACAGCAGCCTCGGACAAGGGGCACCAAGAGCGCCTCGAAGATCAGCACGACGACGCTGCACGATTGAGCGGCAGTCAAAATCGGGTCTTCTGCGAGACGGCACAGCGGCCTTGCGCCGCAGCTTGCGCGGGCCGCCAGCGCGGCACGCCGCATTGGAGAGGAGGGCGCCTACGCGCGACCTTGCGTGGGCAGCGTGCGCGCGAGCGTCGGCGAGGACGACCACGCTTGATCGCGTCGCTCCATTGGCTCCGACGTCGTCGTCTCTTCCATGATTGGACGTGGACCCCCGGCGGTCAGGGCCCTCCACTCCACGGGACGGGTTCTCCGTCCCGCGTCCTCCGAGGGCGTCTTTCTTCACTCGGCACGTTTGCACCCTCCCAACTCCGCCGCCTGTCCACACAACGCTGGGCCGAGAAAGCGTGCAGGTGAGCCTCCCCGGGCCCGGCGAGGGCCCCCCCCGGAAGCAGAAGCATGCTGCAAAGCTCCTCCGTCGCGATTGTCCTGCAGCGTGAGGAGGTTTCGCTCTCGGACCACACAGCTCGAGACTCTGGCGGCCGCTCGGGGCGCCAGTCGGGCACCCCTGGAGCACCCTGGCGAGGCGCAGCTGCTGGAAAGCATCCCGAAGCCGAGGGAGCCTGCCAGAACCGACGGAGACGTCAGCGAGTTCGCAGTTTCTGTTTTATCTCGATCTCGATCTCGATTTCGATCTTGAGCGATATTTAACTCTTTCGAAATCGATCTCGATCTCGTTCGAATTCGCGATCTCAAATCTTTCGATCTCGATCGAACTCGCGATGTGTAAATACTTCAATCTAGATCTCGATCTTTCGCGATTGCGATCTTCGAGTCTCGATCTTCGACCCCTGATCTGTCGCGATCTCAGAGGGAGCCTCGGCGATCCTGGCCGATCCTCGATCCTTCGATCCTTCGACCGTTCGACCGTTCGATCTTCGATCCTCTCCGCGGGAGCCTGCCAGATCCTCGATCGTTCGCGATCTCTCGCAGAGCGGAAGAATGTCTGGTGGTCACGGCGGCGGCGGCGGCGGCGGCGCCAGAACGGCGCGGGAGCCGCAGAGCGCTGCGGCGCCGAGGAGCGCCACGGGTCTGCGCCGCATGCCTACCCTGCGCGGGGGGTACGTGAAGTGAAATGCTGGCGGCGCGTCCAGAGAGGGCCTGGCAGGAGGCAGGAGGCCTGCACCGAGTCGTCTGGTCGGCCCCCCACGCTCCCGACGATGTGAACCACTGTGTTCGTTGCATGGTGGCGCGACCTCGGCCTCTCCTGGGCCCGTGGCCGAGGCCCGGTCCCATGAGACACAGACCCGGGAAGAGAAAGACCCCTGGGGAACGGGTCGGGGCCCCTGGGGTTTTGTTGCTCCCATCGTACTTAAGGACCACATTCCAGTAGATAATTTCGAGCACCCGGAAAAGCGTCGAAAGAGTGTCGAAACAGTGGCGAAACAGTGTCGGGCGAGTGTCTTCCAGGGCCTGGCACGTGAAAACGGTAGAGTTTCGGCACTTTTTTGGTGCTCGAACTTGTTGGTGCTCGAACACCATAATCCTGGGGCAGCGTATTCCAAGAAATCTTGTCGTCGGATCGGGGGGAGAGGCTCGGAGTGTACCCCAGGTCCTCTGGTCGGCCACGGGGCTCCGTGCACCGACGCCCCATTCTCCCAGGCGGCGAGCCGCCGGAGCGCATACCGCACTCCTTCGCCGAACCCCATGGGGTCCCTGGCCGGTCGAACGACGTGCTGTAACTACGGCAGGTTCGTTTCGTGTCGACCTGAGCGCTGGTTCCTGACACCGTCGAGATCGTTCCACCTGGAACGACCGGCCGTTTCCGCAACGTCCGATCGTTCAACATCGACCGATTCTGGGCCGCCGCCGGCGTTCAACGTTGAACGCCGTCGGCGGGGTTGATGGGCCTGTTTCCCGCCACCACCACCACCAAAAGTTGGAGGGGGAAGGAGGAGGAGGACGCAGAGGAGGAGGAGGAGGAGGAGGAGGAGGAGGAGGAGGAGGAGGAGGAGGAGGAGGAGGGAGGAGGAGGAGACGAGGAGGAGGAGGAGGAGGAGGAGGACGAAGAGGAGAGGAGGACGCAGAGGAGAGGAGGACGAAGAGGGACGAGGACGAGGAGGAGGAGGAGGAGAGAGGAGGAGGAGGAGGAGGAGGAGGACCCCCTCCACCTCCAACTTACGGTGGTGGTGGAGCCGCCGCCGGTCGACACCACGCGAGCCTTCCGCCCACACGCCGAGCCCCTCGCGAGCCCTGTGCTGCGCCCGCGGGCCGCCGAGCGGGCGGCCCGGCGGGGCCTGGGGCCGCCTCCTCCTCCTCCTCCTCCTCCTCCTCCTCCTCCTCCTCCTCCTCCTCCTCCTCCTCCTCCTCTGGCTCAAGTCCTGAGCACACCGCGGGAGGTGCAGGACTTTCGCACTGCCATCCAGGGAAGGCCCTGGGTGTTCGGGCTCAAGCCAGCGCTTTGCCCAGTGCCAGCCTGGTCCGCCCCAGGCAGCGGCACAGCTACGTCCCGCACTCGTGCCACCAGCTGGGCCCATTTCCCGCGTGCTGCTGCACAAGGGAGACAGAAGATGCCGACGGCCCAAAGGAAGTATGTCGTCTGCTCGAAGCGCGGCTGTAAAGGGTGGGCTTGGTGCTCTGCTAATGCTCGCCATTGCATCCAGTGTGGCAACCGTTTCAAGCAGCGTTCGGAATCAGTTTCGCATGCAGATCGCCCAGCAGGGGAAGGTGGAGGAGCTCTGCATGTTCGGCCTGACGTTCACGAGCCACCGCCCAAGCCAGGCCGCTGGAGACATGGCTCCCGCGGGCCTGAGCCCCCCCCTGGTCTGGGCCGCGGAGGAGGTCGCAAGGTCACCTTCGCGGAGGATGACACCCCAGTGAAGATCCAGTGGCCCTGGCCCAAGCGCAGGTCACTTTCTGGAAGAAGTGGAAACCAGACGGAGAGGAGCACAAGTCGGCGCTCGGCAAGCTCAAGTATGCCAAGGCGCAGGCCCTGTCCGCCAAGAGCCTGGATCAGCAAGCGCAGTCGCTGTCAGATCAGTTGCAGGTCGCGCGCCAGAAGCTCATGGCCCAGACGAAAGAAGCGACGGAGCTTGTTCACACCATCGTCGAGGCGAGTGAACACCAAGGCAAACTGGTCGCGGAGATCGAGACCAACACCAAAGAAGTGCAGTCATTGGAGTCTCAGCTCAACCTGGCCACCCAGGCGGCAGCGAACGAGGCATCCAAAGATGAGGATTTACTCACCACTCTCCAAGGCATGCTGGCAGCGCGCATGCCTGAGGGTGGGGAGGTCCCCACCAGAACTACGAGCTAAAGTATCGG
>CAUYUJ010014720.1:250000-267500 GCA_963575745.1 Prorocentrum cordatum
GGAGGTCCGCGTACCCCCCTCTGCGCTCAGCCAAACGATGTGACCCTACAGCACTTGAACCCCATCTGGAAAACCTCCATAGCCGCCTCCTGGATGGGATCCGAATAGATGGTGTCGGAGGATCTCGCCGCATCGGCGATACATGGGCGATGCATCGGCGATGCATCGGCCATGCATTGGCGACGCCGGCGTGGAGAAAACTTGGCCCCACATCGAGCCGCATCGCCGATGCGTCGCCGATGCCTCGGCGATGCGGCGCGATCCCCCGACCCCATCCACTCGGACCCCCACCTGGGAGGCCTGGGCTCCAGGCGCCAAGCCGCGGGCGCCCCGCCGCGCAGCCGCGGCGGGGGGGGCGGGCGCGCGCGGCGTGGAGAGCGGCACCGCGCGCGACGAGCACGGCCGCCAGGGCGCCCAGGACGCCGCGCGCGCCCGGCTGCGCGAGCCTCGGCCGCCGTCTCGTCGCCGCCGCCGCCCTCGCCACGGCCGTCGTCGCCGCGAGCGGTTCTCGTGGGACGCACAGAGACGCACTACTAGCACCAGATGTCCTCCCTGGAGGCGCGCGTCCGACCCGAACATCTATATATGCACCCGTCTTCTGGCATACCGCTTCCCGAGCGGCGTGGCCAGAGAGCGCCCGCCACGACGCACCTGTTGGGATGACGCCGATCTCGCGCCAAAGCACGGCAGAGGCGTTCCGCACGTGCGCTCGGGTTCTCGGGGGCGCGCGCGAAAACGACATTGTCCGGCAGCACGAGGGGACGCGGGGAGGAAGAACGGCCGCAGAAGGCAGGAGGGAAGAGGAGGGCACACGCACGGCAAAAGGGTTTCCACGGGCTTCTTCGCCCACTCTGACGGGTGCGGCTTGCAGAGGGAACGGCTTGCAACCCGCACCCTGGTACGAGGCCGATGTGGCATCACAGCAGCAATTCGGCCCCTGACTTTCGTCCTGGGTTCGGTTTAGTGAAGTGATGAATTTCGGGGTCCTTACGTGGGAAAAACATCACCTCACTAATCTGGGGCCCCTCGGGCCTCAGTGGGCCCTGGGGTGCAAAATGAATGAAGTGATGGTTTTCGGGCCTCGGACCTCGCACATACCCAAAGGCGCAACGAGGGTTCCAAGTGTCCTTACTCATCTACCTGTTGTAGCAGCTGCGCTCTGGCAGCACGAGCCGAGTCAGCCATCGGCCAACCTTGACGCCTGTGGTTATATGCGTAAAACGCAATCACTAACCGCTGCAGCGCCAAAGCTCTCTGTTCAGGCGTCATCCGACGAGCCAGACCGAGCCTCTTGTCGAGATGGTGCTTTATCGGAAGGTCTGGTTTCCAGTGAGACTGAACAAGACCCCAGAGCGTCGGACACGACAAATAGTGCTGTTGATCATCCATCTCCGACGGACATTCAAACAGGCACTTCGCATCCTTCTGACACATCCTCCTCTCCGTCGTCCAACCCCCGACTAACGTGCGAATGATCGAGAACTGCCACGCAGGCGGCATGGTCAACATGACTTGCTTCAGATCAGGCCAAGAAAGAGCCTGGAGAGCTCGAGCTGATGGCGGCCTCGAGGCCCACTTCGAGATACGCTTCACAATCGTGCTCGCAAGATCATCGCTAAGAAGAGTCTGCTCAAGACTTCTCGTGAGAGTGCGCTGGACAGGAGTAGCAGGGTCCTCCCTGCGCGCAGCCGAGAGAGCAAGACGGGCAGATGAGACAGCAGACGAAATCCGTGGCATAGAGGGAAACGACGCCTCCGCCTCTGCCAACTCCTGCACAAATGGGCGGGCCTGCCAGTGCGGTGGAGACCAGGAACCCGCCACCCACGAGACCAGCGGCAGCGCCTCGCGACCTCTCTCCTGCAACCTAGACCAGAGGCTACGCCAGTTCTGTATTGTAGCAATGGCAGAGCGGACAAGAGTGGCAGTGGTGACTATGCGCATCGACTGGGGACGAAGCTTAGCCCACAGGCGCAAGCCATGAAGGGCCGAGAGCGGGAGAGCACAAGAGGGCAGATGCAAAATGCGATGGAGAACCCAACTTTCCCACTTGACTATCGCCTTTGGGGCGGGGGCCAGCTGAGCCAGGTACGCAAACTTCGAGACAGCACGCGAACTATACATGTGAATGCTGATGGAGGGGGCGGCCATAGTAGCAGCAAGTTCCAGTATGACACCACACCACTCACGAAACGCCCTCGACCACAACTTCTCTCTGGTCGCTGCTGGGCCGATCCACACTCCAAGATATTCTGCGCACTCGGCAATGGGAAGGTCCTTCCGCCGAGGGACAGCAGCTGCTAGCTTAGTAGCAACTCGCTTTTGGAGGTCCAACGAAAAGCCTTCGCTTACAGGGATGAGCCTACACTTCGGGATTTTCAACTGAAGGCCAGCGAACACCTGCACCGCAAACAAAAAAAAACGAGAGTTTTGCAAGGGCGTCCAACTCCTCCACCGAAACCCCCACGTCGTCCGCACAAACTCCCACCTCCGACACAGGATACTTCTTTAGCCGCTTGCGAGTGTCTCGAATTATGGGGTCCATACAGAGTGCCCACGTCGTGCCACTGAGTGGATCTCCTTGCATCACCCCTGACTGGATGTAGCAGAAGAACGAAACAACACCATGCAGAGAGACGCACGCAGAGGCAGACATGTACGTGGCAGCCGTGAAGTACTGGAAACCAATTGGGAGAGCAATCGCATCAAGAAGATGCCAGAGGAAGAGGTGAGTCAGAGAGGGGAAGGCGTTTCCAAAGTCCAGAAGCAAGAGCGCAGGCGTCGCATCTTTCGCCTGCGGACGCATGCTAGCAATGCGGGAGCTAGTGTCCAACAATGTGAGGTTGTCTAGGAAATTGCGCTGCGCCACAAATCCCCGCTGATCAGGGTGGGCATCTGTTGTCAACACCCTCTTGAGACTATGGTTACAGGCCGAGGCTAAGATCTTCGCATCCGTATTTTTCAAAGCCAAAGGCCGAGTCGTGGCCGGTTCCCGGACCACAAACGATGAGTCCTCCAACCTATGTCCCTTCGGAACGAACACCAGTAAAAGTTCATTGAGCTCCACAGGAGGGGGGAAGCCACTGAGGAGGACAAGGAAGAGGTCATGAAGAATGACAGGTGCTAACTTCGCGCACCTCCAGGCCGCATGTGGAATCCCATCGGGCCCTGGGGCAGTCGGCGAAGCACGAGAAATCAACCGCTCTATATCATATTGCGTGGGCGGCACAACTGTCGACCAGTCAAGCGGCTTCACGTTGAGCGAGAGATATTTCTTCAGCTTCTCGAGCGGGGCCGTCTTAGAGGCAAAAACAAGATCCACTGGGCCTCGAGGGCTTGACACATGTCCGACGGGGAGGTGAGAAGGGAGCCAGTGGAGGGGTCCTCAAGGGCCTGGAGCGGGCGGGATTTCCCCTTAGGTGCCCACAGTTTTCCCCTGCGCCTCTCAGCCTTCATATACGCTCGAAGCCTTTTCTTCTGTGGAACGGCGTGCTGGGATTCTGAGACTGCGCGGCAGCAGCAGAGATGCGAGCATCAGAAATCTCCTGACGCAGACTCTCGTATTGCCTCCGAAAAGTCACAGGGTCCTTCAGGGTCACCGCGCTAGTCGAGGCATCAAACAGCAGGTGGTCCGCAGCAAACTGGGTCCTAGAGAGGAGCGTTTCAGCCAGACGCAAATCATCAAAATGAACCGCCCTGGAAATCGAACGGAAGGTGAGGAGACGAGCCTCAAGGGGAGAGGAAGAGGAGGAGGTAAGACGGTCCCTAGCAATACGAGAGGCCTCACGGATCAGTCTCTTCATGTCACGCCACTTCGGGATGGGCGGGGGCCTCAATAGATCCGACTGCTGGGTGACCAAATCCAGTGCTTCCTTGAATTCCAGGGTTCCACAGATGACGGCAGGAATAGGCAGCTGATCTGGAGGTCGTAGAGGTCGCGACGAGAACGAGACTGAGACTGGTGCATGATCGGAGATGCCACCTGCATGCAATGACTCAGGCGTCGCCAACACAGTAGCCGTCAAATTCCATTGGACCAGCAGCCGCGGTGGAATGGACGTGAAGATCTTGTCAAGCGCTGACAGCCGCTGCTCATCCGCCATGTAGTGTGTCGGGCGCTCAGGATCCAGCTCCACCAACTCAGAGAGCGATTGCCACCAAGATGAGCCGTGTTCCCTTTGCCGTGGCTGCACATGCACACCCTTGTCTACGAGGGAAACCTGCAAGTACATGGGGGCATCAATCGCAAAGTTGAAGTCTCCAAGAACCATCACAGTGACACGATGTGGAGCCGCCGCCGCAACATCAATCTCGGCCTTGATACGTGCCGTGAGAGAATCCACCTGATCAGTTGTGAGGCCATAGTTGTGAATATTGTAGATCACCAGCATGCTCTGTGAGTGTTCGCCCTGCGTCCTCTCGGCGGCGGTCGGGTGAACACCTCCAGCCTTGAGAGCCAACCTGCGTGCGCGCCCAGGGACAAGGACAGTGTGCCGAAACCGACCTTGGGCGACTCCGTCATCAAACGTCTGTTGTGTCATGCGCGGCAGAATGAATGCAACGCCACCGGCAGCATGCCCTGGAATTGATCCCACCATCGCATAGTCCAGCCTGCGCAAGTATAACTGAAAGGCCAACTCCGCCTCCGTACCATGGACTTCCTGAAGACCTAGAATGTCATTCTTTTGCAGGAACATTCGAAGCTTGTCACACTTCTTCTGTCGAATATCCAGTTGATGATGTAGCAGAGCACGACAATTCCATGTTCCCATTCGCACCATCCCCGTCGAGCCCAGTCCCTTCGTGTTGGCGCACACTCCCAGCAGTTGGTTAAATACTCCACTGCACTGCCCGCTCCTCCGTATAGAAATGAAAATTGAAAGCTGCCTGCACCTTCGCCTGGTCCACACCTTTGTCAGTGACTGCAGCATAGTTCCAGAGAAAACGAGAACGCGCCGAAACCGAATCTCCAGGAGACACCGACACCGTGGGCACCCCATCGATGTAGACCCCATCCCTTGTTCCTGTCGTGCTTGACCCTCGCCGTCTCGTGAATGTCCTTCGTGATCTGCGCCAACTTTTTCGTTCGCACCTCCATCCGCACCTGCTTCGGTGATTTGTCCACACCCACATAGACGCGAGCTTGTCCACCCTCTGTTGCAGGAACCGAGAAGTCCTTCCAGACCCCCTCCGAGCTGCGAAGCGCACGACGCGCGGCACGAACTTTGCGCTGGGCTGCGCCTGTATCTCCTGCCATCTGGATGACGTAGTGGCGACCTGGCGAGCTGCCATGAATCTTCCACTGCCCATCTTGCAAGCCCGCCTCCTGAAGCCAGGGCGTGAGCTCCCTCTCCACCTCCGCCTGCGCAGCAATGTGCGACAGGTTGGCCACCAGGATGGTTGGATCTGGGTCGCGATCCCAGTTCTCGAGGTCGCTGAAGTCCTTGATTGGGGTGATGCGCTATGCCAAGAGTTCTTTGCGCATCTTTTCAATCTCGTCACGCATTGCGTTCTGATCTTGAGAAAGAGAGTGTTGCGTCGCATACAACTGATCAAACTCACCTCGCACCTGCTGGTTCGTGCGGTCCTGATTGGCCGCCACCGTCTTGACCAACTGCGTTGTGTGCGTCGAGATCTCCTGAACGATCGCCACTTTGACATCATTGATCTGGGAGTCCACTGCACCCTGAATCTCACGCTTGAAGGAGGCGAGAAGGTCATCAATCGACTGTGCAGGGGGGGCTGCTGTCGCTGTTGAGCCAGAAGCTGCAGACGAAGCATCAGGTGGGCGGGCTGCCGCGCGACCACGAGCGGGGGAGGCAAGGTCACGACGAGGTGGGGCTCCAAGATTGGTGACTCCCTTTCCACGAGCTTTCCACGGATCGTGCGAAGCAAGAGGGTCAAGACCACTGGAAGGCATATGACCCAGGAGCTCGTGAGCCGCCTCCTCCTCGGCTTCCGACACAACAATGCGGGCAGACTTTTCGGCAGGGGAACGCTCGGCATTGCGTTGGGCATGAGCGAGCATCTAAGTGGGCCTTGAACCGGCCTGGGATTGATCAGAAAGTGAATGAGAAGGCCACCTGGGGCCTGCACTTGGGAGTGGCCACGGATAGGCCAAAGCTAATCGCTGGTTCTCAGGCGTCCATAGCCCTTCACAACGTTTAGCCTTGAGCCAAAATGGCTACGGATTTCGGGCCTCGGACCTGGGGGGAGGGTGCGGTTTGCAAGCCGCACCCTGGGGGGATAGAGTTCTCCGCTGCGCCCTGAGGGGGCCCGACGAGGGCAGCGTGGCGCCCCCAAACCCCAACGACGCAGATCGCAAACCACACCCCAGCGTAACCACACCGCTAGTAGTCGCCAACTTATCCCCAGTCTTTACGCGAGACAACCCAACCGTAGGTCGACGCAGATCGCAAACCACAACCGCACCGCTTGTAGTCGCCAACTTGTCCCCAAGCCTTACGCGAGATAATCCAACCGTAGGTCGATAAGTCCGAGGCGATGACAACCGCAGGGATGCATCCTGAGAAACTAAAAGGTTGTTCCGGATCGGCACCAATATCAGGGAATACGAATCGTGAGATGAAAGATATATTTGAAGCTGGCTAATCTTGCTCCGCCCCCCTACCCCGCGCCGTTTGAAAAAGGGAGAAGCATGACTAACATATTTGGCAATCTGTGGCGTCTAGGGGGCCCACTAGACCGTCAAAGAGCGGCTCGGGATGAGAAGCCGGCGCCTGGGAGGTGGTGTAGACCTTTGGGTGCTTTCGCCTTGAAAAACGAACGATTTCGGGGTCTGCGATCGTCGGGCTCCCGGAAATCCAGTTTCCGGAGGCTCTCGTCGCAGCGCCTGGGTGCCGTCTGCGATTCGAGGCAGATCGGCGATAGGCTCTGGTAGGGCATGTCCTCCTACAGGCGGATTCTGGATGACAGGTAAAAAATAATCAAACAGTATTCAAAAAAAGACAAAACGAAAGAAAATCGTCCCCAGACAATCTCTTAACTTTTTTATAGAAGAAGAAGGAGAAGAAGAACAAGTAACCACATAAACATACACTTTTGGCGCTCCGCGCGGGTTTTTCGGATCAGCGCCGGACACCCCTCCCTGGCGCGCGGAGCGCGCCAGGGGCGGCGCCGGAGGCGCTGCCAGGTGGGCCCCAGCGCGGATCCAAGAAATCCGCGCGGAGCGCCAAAACTTTACCTTTATGGCGTGTGTTCTTCTTCGGGATCTATTTCTTTACTAGTTTGAATATCTGGCAGGGGTGCCTCAGCCCCGCGCAGGAACAGCGTGTGCTTTGCCATCGAGGGCCTATCCTGAAGTCGGGGATGTCCCTCTACGGGAGGACTGTTCCAAAATTGCCCCCCAACAGAGATGGGGACAATTATTGGACAATGTTTGACCATTTTGGAATATGTTTTGACCATCTTGGGATATGTGGTGCTGATTTTTAATTTTTCGCCCAAGCCCCCCCTGTAGGACACGCCCGACCTAATCCTACCACGAAGAATTCTCAGAACCCCGAAATGCCCCATAACCAAAACAATGTTCTGAGAACATAATCCCGATGCACCACAACAAGACAGTCTCAGCCAGACATGTTCTGAAAGCATCGCGTGCAGACCACAAGAGGCTCTTAGAACACGCTTTGGTGGGCTACAGGCAGGCCAGGATGCTTCGCCAATGCTCCAAGGAATGAGTTTTTCATCCTGAATCGCTTCCTGAGAAGCCCAGGGCCCGTGGAGGGCCCCGTAGGGCCAACAAAAAGGAGGAGCCCCAGGGCCCGTCCCACTCGTGGCGGATCCTGGTCTCGAGGGCCCTGGTTCTCTCCCCTGTTTGCTCTCACGGATCGGGGCCCCGGGAGAGGCAGGCAGGTGGGCGGTGCGTCTCGCGGGCAGCCGTCGAGGGAACCCAAAAACGTCGCCGTCGAGCACCCACCACCTCTGTGGGGCTGGCACAATGAGGGAGGCTTGGTAGTCCCCAAATGTGGTGGTGACAACACCTGGCGGTGAACGTCCTGGCGATTTGGTGTCACCACCCGGTTTGGGGACTCGTGCGGTTTTCCGAGGATGTCCCGGACACTGGTGGGGCCCAGGAGTCACAAAACCCGGTGGTGACCCCCTCGTCCCCAAACCCAGCGGTGACCTTTTTGGGGATTCCAGGTCGCCACCTGGTGTCTCACCACCCGGTTTTCGGGAGCGGCAAAGAGGGGGGCTTCCAAGAGGGGGGGGTGCAAATCATGACCGGCGGCATGTGCGCGGCCCAGCGGGGGGACCAGGGACGTAATAAAATAAGAAGAGGCGCCATGAAATCTGAGGAAATATCATGGCCCCCGCCATGATATCCACCCCCCCCTAGTCATCACCCCCCTCTTTTCCGCCCCTGAGGTTTGGGGGTTCCCAAGAGGCCTCGAAGGCCCCTCCAGTCCCCTGGGGGGCCCCCCCAGCTGCCCTTGCCGGCCTCTGCCGGCCAGCTGCCGCACTCCGCCGAGGGAGGGACGCACCTAAGCTTGGGTCGGGCGCGTTACCCCTACAGGGGGATTTTTGGGGCGAAAAATTAAGAAGACCCAGAAGATGCTCAAACTTAACGAAAAATGCTGCAAACATCGTCCCGATACTATTTCATCATTTGACTATTCCTCCTGTTGAGGGACAGGGCCGACTGAAACAGAAGCCCCTCGACCCCTCGCAGGAGAGAGGCCCCCTCCGGAGCGTCCCGCCTGGCCGTGGCCGCCGCGGCCGCCGCCGTCGCCGTCAATCTCAGGTCGGGCGTGTCCCCCTACAGTGGGGGCGTTGACCTAAGGAACTCCAAATAAGGAACGAGGCCCCTTTCTCCCATAAGTTGAACTTCGATTTCCCATGGGAAACCTCAGGACAACCGAACGCAAACTGCAGAACAATCAAGGGACACCGAGCCCCTCCCCAACGAAAAGGGTTCCTTATTCAGGGCCCCGACTGTCCAGGCGGATTTGGGAGGAAAAGAAAGACAGCATGCCAGCAATGCTCAAGCATAACGCAAAAAGTTGTCTCCACATCGTCCCCAGACTATTTTTTTTCTTACTGTGTTTGAGCATCCCCCCTGTAGAGGGACAGGCCCGACTCCACGTCAAGCCGCGAGGGCAGCGACGAGCGCCCCGGCGAGCAGAGCTCCGTGGCTCGAGCGCGCCTCGGGAAGGGGCGATCGAGCAGGGCAGGGCCGTGCAGTGGCCGGGGAGGGTCGAGGCGCGTGCCAGCACTGTGCCGTCCTTCGCCGCCCCGACACGCAACACGCAACACGTATCGTATCGACGCGGAGCTCAACACGTAGAGAGAAGACGTAGGAAACAGTTTCTCTGGTCAGCGTAGAAGACGTGGAGCTCAACGCGTGATCGCCCGACCCTTCAAAAAACACAGCTTCTAGGTCCGACTAGATGCATTCGCCAAAACGTGGTCCAAGACGTGGAGCCAACACGCAAGGTATTGACACGGACGTTTTGAACACGGGACGTGTTGCGTATCACAACAAGCGTACCGAGGCAGCTAAGCAAAGAATCGAACTCTATACACCGATGTTTGTTTTCCGGCCCTGCATTGAAATTTGCACTGGAGAGCGGATCCTGGTGTATACGGGACCCTGGTGTATACATTTTTCGGTGTTTCCCCGGGACATCGGGGACAAAAGTATACAGCACACCACCCCAAAGTCGTCCCCAACCCTCAAAAAGTACTGGCATTGAAAAACAGCCCGCCACTGGTAATGTATATGTTCCAGTTTCCGACAACATGTATCGTATTGATACGGAGCTCAACACGTAGAGAAAAAACGTAGGTCCGACTAGATGCATTCGCCAAAACGTGGTCCAAGACGTGGAGCCAACACGCAAGGTATTGACACGGACGTCTTGAACACATGACGTGCTGCGTTTCAGAACGGGCGTATCGAGGCAACTAAACAAGGAATCGAACTCTATACACCGACGCTTTTTTCGGCCCTGCATTGAAATTTGCACTGGAGAGCGGATCCTGGTGTATACGGGACCCTGGTGTATACATTGTTCGGTGTTTCCCCGGGACATCGGGGACAAAAGTATACAGCACACCACCCCAAAGTCGTCCCCAACCCTCAAAAAGTACTGGCATTGAAAAACAGCCCGCCACTGGTAATGTATATGTTCCAGTTTCCGACAACATGTATCGTACTGATACGGAGCTCAACACGTAGAGAAAAAAACGCAGGTCCGACTAGATGCATTCGCCAAAGCGTGGTCCAAGACGTGGAGCCAACACGCAAGGTATTGACACGGACGTCTTGAACACGGGACGTGCTGCGTTTCAGAACGGGCGTATCGAGGCAACTGAGGTGCTTTCCTTTCTCCTGCCTTGGCATCTGGCCCCAGTAGCAAACGTTTCTCGGGGGCGCGCGGTCGCCATATCCATGGACCGGGGGAGGTGCCCTCCCCAAAACGTGGCCGGTGCCGCCCCGCTCGGCGGCGGAAAGCCGGGATTTCCCCTGGCAGCGGGACCCGCCGCTAATCCAGAGGCCGGAAATTGCAAACAAAATCCCGTCTTCTTTCTTCCCCACGCGACAGGTAGGGTATGCACTGAAGGGAAGAAAACTCCCGACCTGCCCAGCACACCATGCGTGCCGCGGCCGCCAAGCCAAAGGTATGCCGGTGCCCCCTGGGTGTCCTGCCTTGCGTCTTCGACGAGCGACCGCTGCATCTCGCGGCTCTCAGGTCCAATGTGTGGCAGAGGTCCCTGGGGATCTGGCCCTGGGCTCTCGGGTGGGGCTCGCTGATGCCCAGACTCGCGACGTCGTGATTTTTTCACAGCGTCGACCCCACAAGGTCTCGACCCCTCTCCCGGGACCGCTCAGGGCCGATGGAGGCCAACAAAATACCGCAAAAGCCTCCCGTCGCGCTGTTTTACAACGCGATGGGGGTCTGGGAAGCAAATAGATGTTGCAGACTTTGGATGGCGGAGGGCAACGGGTCCTGGACCCTGGGGCCTTCCCCGAGGACGCATTTTCTATCCTAAGGTCGTTTCCTGACAGGTCCCCGGGCCTGCGGAGGACCCCGGGAGCCCGAACACGGGAAAACCTTAGGGCCCGCTTACCCCATGGCGAGAATAGAAAGAGGAAAGAACGGCATAAACATAAAGCTTCGACGGTGCGCGTGGATTGCTGGAAGGTAGACCAGACCCCCATCCCCAGCGCGCGGAGCGCGCCAGGGGCGGCGCTGGAGGCGCCGCCAGGGGGGGCCCAATGCAAATCCAAGAGATCGGTGCGGACCGCCGAAAATCTATGTTTATGCTGTTAGCCTTTCTCCGACAAAGAAAGCCAGCACGTTGGACACGTTGGATGCCCATAGAGCCCGCCGTCCCCGGCCGCCATGGTCGTGGCCCGGTCGGCCCGGCGGCGCGCCGCATCCTTGGGCGGCCTGGCCGGAGACGCGGCGGAGCAGGTGGCGGGGCGCGGGCCAGCAGGAGGGGGGACCACGACCCTGACCTTCCAGGAGGGCTAAAAAATAGCACGCGACTTCAAAACCTATCCCAGAGCTATTCTACGTCTTGGTTTTAGGCTGTTTCGTCTCGTTTTTTAGGTTTTTAGGTCTCCAGTGCTAAAAAATAGCTCTCTGGAAGGTCAGGGGACGACGCCCCCCCGAAGATCTTTCCCAAACCCCCTCGAGACTAGAAGAGGAACAGAAACCCATAAACTAATAGACTTTCGGCTCTCCGCGCAGATTTCTCGGATCTGCGCTGCGCTGGACCTCCCTCCCCGGCGCGCGGAGCGCGCCAGTCGGGGGCGGCGCTGGAGGCGCCGCCGAGGGGGGCCAGCGCGGATCCAAGAAATCCGCGCGGAGCGCCAAGGGTTGATGCTAATGTTTTTTTCGAGAGGCATCAGAAAAGCACAACGGAAGCGTTCTTCGCTGCGTTCGGACTCTGGGGGCCATTGCAGGGCCGCGGGGCGCCGTCACAAAAAACACGACTCGGGAGGAGAAGCCTGTCCCAGGGAATGGGGTCGAGACCTCTGGGGGTCTACGTTATGAACAGCTCACGACATCGGGGGCCTGGGTTTCGCGCAACGGCAAAAACACAAAACGGATGATTCGGGGCCACTCTCGCCTCCAGACGCCACGCGAGCGTCAGCAAAACGACTTGTGACATTTGGTCTGGCGATAGATACAACCATATGCAGTTGTAAGCAACACAGTTGTGAATATCGATTTCGGTGGAGCTCCCTTTGGGGGCGCGAAGCTCGTGAGGGCTGTGCCAAAATGGGCGCGGCGGGTTGATGCGAACGCAGCTACAGGGGCCTTCGGCGGAGCTCCCTTTGGGACCACCAGAAGTGTGAGGGGTGTGCCGAAATGGGGCGGGGCCGTCAAGCGAATACTGCCACCGGGGCATTCGTTGGAGCTTCTATGGGGCCACGAAACGTGTGAAGGGTGTGCCGGACTGGGGCGGGGCCGCAATGCGAACCCTGCCACAGGGATCTTCGGTGGAGCTCCCTCTGGGACCACCAAGCGTGTGAGGGTATGCCGACATGGGGCGGGGCCGCCATGCGAACCCTGCCACCGGGGCCTGTGGTGGAGCTCCCTCTTGGGGCCACGACACGTGTGAAGGGTGTGCCGAACTGGGGCCGGGCCGCCATGCGAACCGTGCCACCGAGGCCTTCGGTGGAACTCCCTCTGGGTCCAAGAGACGTGTGAGGGATGGGGGGATGCTGAGATAATTATGATGGTGATGATGATGGTATGAATGATGGTGAAGATGATGCTAATGATGATTATGCTGATGGTGATGCTGCTGATGATGATGATGATGATGATGATGATGATGATGATGATGATGATGGTGCTGATGGTGCTGATGGTGCTGATGGTGCTGATGATGATGATGCGGATGCTGCTGATGATGATGATGATGATGATGATGATGATGATGATGATGATGATGATGATGCCTGTCTCTCTCTCTCTCTATCTCTCTCTCTCTCTCCCTGGACCCCTAGGCCCTTGGATATCCCTGACATGGGTCTATGAGCAACTGCGAATCGTGCAAACCTGGATGTCGGGCATTGGGTGGCGAAAACTGCACGCGTCCCTGAATACGCGTCTCTCAACAGTCACGGAGGACCATCGGAGCGACACGAGCTGCCAACAACTTCGAGGAGATTCGCTCTGGCACCGACCCCATAGACGATCCACTCCTACTAGACCGAGCTGTGGTCCTAGGAAAGTTACGCATCCAAGTTACTCAAGGCTGGCCCCTGAGGTGCCCACAACACCGATGTATTTCAGAACCCCCTAAGATTTCTCGTCCGTGTTACAACTGTTGTCGTTATCTGATGACTGCTGCTGGTACTGCTACCTATTGCGACTCTGGTGGTGCAGTATATATATATGATGATGATGAATGCTTTGTGGTGCAGTGTGGATGGCGTGTGGCATGTTTTGCTAACTTGCGGCAAGCCATGTGGTGTAGGATATGTGGTGTAACTGTTCTACGGTGCCGTAAGCGCGGTGCAGTCCATCCGGTGTCACACATGTGGTGCGAACCACGGGTTGGAATATCTGGTGCACGCAGTGTGGCGGATTCTGGAAACCCTGAACCCACAAGCGTTTTCATATCAGGGAGGCGCTTCTGTTACTTCCGCCACCTTCCGCTGGCGGAGGCGGCCTCGTTTTACTTCCGCCGACCTTCCGCGCCCTTCTGCCGCCCTCCGCCGAGGAAGGGATGGCAACTCCTTCGATCCTCGAAGGCGAGGCCCTTTTTGGAATGCCTCATGTGGTGCAGGCAATTGGGGAGACCAAGAGGTACCGATACTGCTACTCCCCGGACCTCTCCTGGGGTGCGTTCTGACCAGGATCTCGAGGCGAATCCAGCGGCGGCGACGAGGTCCGCCCAGGAGGCCGAAAGAAGGAAAACGCGGGCGAGGTAGAGATATTCCACTGGGCAACCTTGTGGAATCGATGCGGTGCAAGCCATGTGGTGACATCTGCGTGGTGCCAGCTACGAAGTAGGCATCGCGGGTCGCCCCCGCGGGGTGCCCACGCGGCCGCCCACCAAGCGCGACACCCCAGCACACAGGCACACACCCAGGCGCCATCGCGCCAGGGGCGTCGACGAGGTGCCTCTTGCCGCCCGCTGGGCGCGAAAACCTGGGCACACCCATCCAACTATTTCAGAACTCGCCATCACTGGGTCGCCCATTCCCCGTATTTTTGTTCGATCTCCTGCGCGTGTTTTTCGCCAAGATGGCCCAAAAGGCTCCTCGCTGGCCCTCGCCGAGAAGAATAACAAACGCACGCGTCCAAGCGGTGCCGGGCTTGGCGCTAGCACTGCGGGGGGGAGGCGGAGGAGGAGGAGGAGGAGGAGGAGGAGGAGGAGGAGGAGGAGGAGGAGGAGGAGGAGGAGGAGGAGGAGGAGGAGGAGGAGGAGGAGGGGAGGAGGAGGAGGAGGAGGAGAGGAGGAGGAAGGAGGAGGGAGGAGGAGGGAAGGAGGAGGAGGAGGAGGAGGAGGAGGGGGGGGAGGAAGAGGAGGAGGAGGAGGAGGAAGAGGAGGAGGAGGAGGAGGAGGAGGCGGAGGGACCCCAAAGTGCGCAGCGCGGACGGACCGCCTCCGCCCCGACGCCGGAGCCCCCGCGGCCGCCCTGTCGGGCGGGCTGCCCCGGCAGTCCGGGCACCCCGCCCGTTCCGAGCCTCGGGGCGCGGGCGTGTGCGGCGCGGGTCGCCCCTGGGCAAGGGGAGGCCCCCCGTCGCGCCGAGGTCCGAGGAGCTCGTTCTGCGAGCCCCCGTCCTGCCGCCACCCCAACAATACGAATAGTTTCGCGATTCTAGATCGGGCAGCAGACCAAGTTCAGAGCTCCCGATTCGACAGACGAACGCGACTAATTATTCTGAATCGGTTTCTGTAAGTATCAGCTCTGTAGCTGTCCTATAGCTCGAGTTAAGTACAGAACATCGAGAGCGTCTGTCAAGATGACTCGAATAATACGAATAGGTTTGCGGCCCCCCCCCCTGGCAATCGCTCGGACGCCCATGCCCTGTGTTTTTCGGTTTCGTGCGCGGTCTTTTCGCCAAGCGATCAAGGATGCTCTTCGATAGTCCCCGCCGAGAGAAGAATGCACATGTCCGAGCGATGCCCGGGCCCAGGGGGCCTGCACGGGCGCCCCTCGGGTCGCAGCTCGGGCACCGCCCCCGAGACTGAGCAGGGGCGGACCGTCCTGGCATTCCTGTAGTCCTACCACGAACTGCTCTTAGAACTCAATCAAGTTCTCAGAACAGAGCAGAAGTTCTCAGAACATGCGTGAAACCGATGTGACAAAACAAGACAGACTCCGCCAGAAATGGTCCAAGAGCACTTCGTGGAAACCACACACACAAGGTTCTTAGAACATTGTTTGGTATGGCTATAGGCGAGCCAGGACGCTTCGCCACTGCTTGATGAGAGCCGACGTCGTGATTCCTTCACTGCGGGGTCCGCGGAAGTCTCGACCCATTAAACAGGACCGGTTTTCCATCCTGAGTCGTTTTTGACGGTCCCGAGGCCCGGCGATGGCCCCTAACTAGGGGCCGAACTTTGCGAAAGACTTCCGTCTTGATTTTTTCGATGCGTTGGATCTCTGGGGCTGCGGCGCCATAATCGGAGGACGCCAGCTGACCACCCCGCAAGTCCTGGACCGGCCTATCCTTGGCCCAGAGCCGGGGTGCACCTGAGCCCCCCGGCGTGGCCAGGGACGCATCGATGTAACGATCCCAGGCCCAGGACGGGCCTGGCCAGGTTCGATGATCGGGTCGGGCGAAAGGGGGGGGATGGCAAAGGGGGGGTTTGAGAATCAGCTCACGTAGCTGATTTTCCCGGCGCCTCCCGGCGCCGGAGGGAGCTATGTATCGAGGCATGGACCCCTCGGGGAGGCCGAAACCAGCTGCATGCAGCCAATTTCGTACCCCCCCTTTCCCCACCCCCCCATTTCGTCCGGCCAGAGATGAGGCGGTCAGCCGACGAGCCTCGAGCCATGGTGGGCAAGGTCGGGCAGCCGCAGCGGGGAAGTCGTCCCGGCGTCGAGTCCCCCTCCTGGCCACCCTAGGCGGCGCGCTGCCTCGGCAGTAGGGCCGGCCCCGGCAAGATACCCAGGGATCCAGCGTATTGAAAAAATCAGGACGGAGGTTTTGCACAGTCTTCGGCCCCTACAGGGGCCCTCACCGGGCCTCGGAGCCATCAACAAAACGACTCGGGATGGAAAACCGGTCCTGGGGAGTGGGTCGAGACTTCCTGGGACCCCGTATTGAAAAAATCACGACGTCGGATCTCTGGGTACTGCCCACTCCCTACGCCCCACCCCGCCGGGCCTGCGCGGTTGCCCTTGGGGCCGCGGCCCCAGCCGAGCTGTGCGCCGCTTGTTGTCCCCTCCTCTTCTCCAAGAAGCATGGGCTGAAGAGGGGACCACGATCGGAGGGGAGAGAAGGGGGTTCGGTTTGAAGGAGGGCGGACGGGAAGGGGCGTGGAAATCGAGAGCAGGAACGAAGGAAGGCAAAGAGCATGACAGGACAGAGCCAGACGATGGCTATGATCAGGAACCTTCCGCACATTCTCTAGGGGCCACAATCCGTCCAGAGACCCGATCATAGAAAGAACCTGTATCAAACAGCCAGTCTCCATTTGCAATGGATAGTCACCTGGAGGCGGATTGAACAATTCGCATTATATGGCGGAGTACTCCGACAGCGCTGGCCATGCTAAAACGATCAGGTACGACGGGGCACAGCGGTCGGAAGCTTCCATAATGGAGCCCGCCCGCATCAAAAAACAGGATCTCGCGAGATGAATACGTGTTCTGATGCTGCTGCCGCATCCGTTTCGAGCAGCGGCCAAAAGCCTGACCTCCAGCAAGACAGGACAGCGTAGTTCACACAAATCGACACTTGAACCTGAAGTTGTGCCAAGTGGTTGAAGCCATGGAAAAGGACACGGCGACTCCGATGTACACTGTAATCGGCACTGCTCCCAAACAGGTGGTGGGCCCGCGAGCTGTATCTGGCTGGCCATTTGTTCAAAGTGTCGGTAAATATGAGGAAAGCTCATCCCCGACTCAAACTACAGGAACGGGCACCATACCCAATCCGTATCATCCAATCCAGCACTGAATCAGTCAGAACCCACGCGCCAACTCACGACTCAGTGACAGGACTAGAAAACAAAATTTTGTGGAATATACAAGCCCTACTTTGTAGAGAAACTGTGAGAAGGCCATGCGAGAGGTTGGGGGAGGAGAAGGGGGGGAGATCAAATATACGTTCGGTCGCCCTGCACATGCTGCATTAACTTGTGCGCCTGGGGCATAAATCCGCCACCGTGCCGGTAGCACTGAATGGAGAGCCCTCAAGTCATCAAATCTCCTCGGGACTGCAGAGAATCATCGATCGTGGGCGCTCTTGGGGCTTGGCATGTGACTTCCTCCGAGGCCCAGTAGCACCCTTGGGGGCCCAAGGCTGTCTGTCATTGAGCCCTCCTGGGGCAACCTGAC
>CAUYUJ010014720.1:270000-272500 GCA_963575745.1 Prorocentrum cordatum
CAGTTATGCTTCTTACTGCTTGTTACTGTCCGCGCGAGGGGGGGGAGCCGAAAACCAGCTCGGCTAGCGCCTCCGAAGCACATCCTCCGAATTTCTAGGCGGGGCTCTGGGACACACACAAATCCATAACATCCGCGCTCCCGGCTCAAGAATCTTACGAACATTACAATGATTTCGCGCCCCCGAGGCCACGACTCCCGTAAATTGCACCACGCTCGCGCTCCCGAAGCCACGGTCCTTCGTATGTATGTATATATACATATATATGTATATATATCTATATATATATATATATACGTCTATGTTCATACTCGCGCTTCTGAAGCCACAATCTGGGCCACGCTCCCCGTCAAACTACGCAACACTCGCGCCCCCGAGGCTAAGATCCCTTGTAAATTACAGCACAGTCGCGCCCCCGAGGCCACGATCTTCAGCGAATTACACCACATCCACGCTCCCGAGGCCACGATCCCGAGCAAATGAACCACTTTCGAACCCAGAGTAGTCCCCCGGAGGCCCCAAAAGACCGTCAAGAGGCCCCAAGAGACCGTCAAGAGGCCCCAAGAGGCCCCAAGAAGCGCCCAAGAAGCGACCAAGAGGCCTCAAAGAAGCCCAAGACATACCCCACGAGACCCCAAGATGCCCCAAAGAGGCGCCCAAACCGCCTCCGGGAGGCCCCCGAGAAGCTCCCCACGACACCCCAACACATGCACAAGAGGCCTCAGACCCACAACCCAAGCACGGTGCCGGGATGGGCCGAAGGCCACTAGGAGAACGCCAACGTTTCAACATGCGCTGATGACTCCTATCCGCCCTCGCATGCTGTTCCCAGATGCGCCAAGGCAGCGCCGAGACGCACCGACGCGACTTTGTTATTTCCCATTCTGATAGAGGGGGCCGGCGGCAGGTGGCGAAGCCCTGACGCATATATTGGTAGTATGAGTAGTAGTAGTAGTAGTAGTAGTAGTAGTAGTAGTAGTAGTAGTAGTAGTAGTAGTAGTAGTAGTAGTAGTAGTAGTAGTGGTAGTAGTGGTAGTAGTAGTAGTAGTAGTAGTAGTAGTGGTAGTAGTAGTAGTAGTAGTAATAAGTAGTAGTATAGTAGTAGTAGTAGTAGTAGTAAGCAGTAGTGCTAGTATTAGTAGTAGTATAATAGTGGCCGTAGTAGTAGTAGTAGTAGTAGTAGTAGTAGTAGTAAGTAGTAGTAGTAGTAGTAGTAGTATAGTAGTAAGTAGTAGTATAGTAGTTAGTAGTAGTAGTAGTAGTAGTAGTAGTAGTAGTAGTAGTAGTAGGTAGTAGTAGTAGACGTAGTAGTAGTTAGTAGTAGTATAGTAGTGTAGTAGTAGTAGTAGTAGTAGCGTAGTAGTAGTAGTAGTAGTAGTGTAGTATAAGTAGTAGTAGTAGTAGTAGTAGTAGTAGTAGTAGCAGTAGTAATAGTAGTAGTAGTAGTAGTAGTAGTAGCAGTAACCCTAGTATTAGTAGTAGTAGCAGTTGTAGTAGCAGTGAGAGGAGTAGTAGTAGTAGTAGTAGTCGTCGTAGTAGTAGTAGTCGTAGTCGTGGTAGCAGTAGTAGTAGTAGTCGCAGCAGCAGTGGTAGTAGGAACATCAAAATAGAACTAGAAGGAAACATAAGTAGTAGTCACAGAAGTAGTAGTAGTAGTAGTAGTAGTCGTAGTAGTAGTCGTAGTAGTAGTAACAATAGTCGTCGTATTAGCAGTAGGAGTAGTAGTAAAAGTAGCAGTAGTAGTTGCAGTAGTAGTAGCAGTAGTAGTTATAGTAGTAGTAGTAGTAATAGTAGTAACAGTCGTAGTAGTAGTGCTAGTCATGCAACTAGTAGCAGTAGTAGTAGTAGTAGTAGTAGTAGTAGTACTGATAGTAATAGTAGCGGTAGAAGAAGAAGTAGTAGTAGTAGTAGTAGTTGTAGAAGTAGTAGTAGTCGACGTAGTAGTAGTAGTAGTAGTCGTAGTAGTAGTAGTAGTAGTAGTAGTAGTAGTGGTAGTAGAAATAGTAGGAGTACTAGTCGTAGTAGTAACAGTAGTAGAAGTAGTCGTCGTCGTCGTCGTCGTCGTTGTAGTAGTAGTAGTAGTAGTAGTAGTAGTAGTAGTAGTAGTCGCCTTAGTAGCAGTAATAGTACTAGTAGTAATAGTAGAAGCAGTAGTGGTAGTAGTAGTAGTAGTAGTAGTAGTTATCGTGTCAATCGTCGTAGTTGTAGAAGTAGTAGTAGTAGAGTGAATATCGTTTACCCGATCCCCATCACCAGCGGCATTGCCTGGGCTCCACTGGCCGATTTACTTCCCTGGATGGGGATATAGGGCGCTGCGGTCGGGTTCCGAAGGGTGTATCCCAAACTGGGGGGTAATTTGGTGGTCTCGATGGGGATGGGGATGGGGATGGGGATGGGGATGGGTTCGGTTCAACGATACCGACCTTGCCCTGCTAGTATTGCCCCCCCCCCTCCGTCGCTCTACCCCCCAACGGGCCTCAAAAGATCTGCTGTCGAACCC
>CAUYUJ010014720.1:277500-305000 GCA_963575745.1 Prorocentrum cordatum
ACATGTTTGAAACGTTTTCTTTAGACACCTGGAGATGATTTCGCAGCCTGCTCCCTCTCCATTGACCGTCCTCCACCACCCTGCCCCCCGCTGCCGATCCCACCTCGCCGGCGGCGGCCGTGTGGGGGGGGCCCGCGAGGCGGCCGAGGGCGACGTCGGTGTCGGCGCGCGAGCTGCCGCGGCTGAGCGGCGGGAGAGCCCCGCAGCTGGCGCTGGGGCGCATGGCGGCCGGCGGCCTCGGCGCCGCGAAGGCCACCAGCCGGCAGCCGGCGCCCGCCCTGCGCTCTCGCCCCCGGGCCCTGGGCGACCGCGGCCCGCCGGCGCCCGAGCAGCACACCCTCCCACGCAGAGGGCATCCGTGCGCCACCCCCCCTGCCCCTCCTCCTCCTCCTCCTCCTCCTCCTCCTCCTCCTCCTCCTCCTCCTCCTCCTCCTCCTCCTCCTACTACTACTACTACTACTACTACTACTACTACTACTACTTCAGATCCGCAATTGATCATGGCTCAGAAGGTGGAGAGGTGGGCCCCCATCTGGACCGACAACAACGCCTCCCACAACGCAATTCTGGACATGATGGAGCTACTCCACACGCAGAGCAGGATCGATGCTCTGCCGCCGCTCACTACTGATGACTTGGAGCCGCTGTGGAACAAGTTACCGAGTTCCAAGGCCAAAGGCGTTGACGTCCTCGGGCCGACAGATCTGCAAAGGCTGCCGATGGCCGCCAAGTTCGAGGTGGTCGCCATCCTCAACGCTGCGGGGGAGGTTGGCTCATGGCCGTTGCAGTTGCTGCTGACGATGTGCGCCACTCTGCCGAAGCCTGCTGGCGGCGAGCGCATCATCGGCGTCCTTCCGAAGATCGTGGGACTGTGGTCACGTGCGCGCTCGTCTGCCACCGACAGCTGGGCCGACAGCAGGAGCGACTTCTGGGACACCGCGGTGCGGCACTCGTCGGCCTTGAGAGCCGCCCTGCAGCGGTCCGTCATGGACGAGGCCGCCCATGAGCTGGGTTTCTCTGTGGCTGTGCTACTGCTCGATTTAGAAAAAAAATTGACAACATCTCTCTTCTGAAGCTGATGCAGATCGCTTTAGCTCAGTCTTATCCTGCCGTTGTAGCTCTGTTGGAAGTCCAGATGTTTTTGGCTCCGCGTGTTTTGAAATCTCGGGCCATGGCCAGCGAATTTGTGTTCCCGACTCGGTCCTTGGTCGCGGGGTCCTCCAAGGGAGTTTCGCTGGCCAAACTTTTCCTGGGACCTATCATGGAGGAGGCCCACAGGGTGCTGGCCGTGAGTCAGGCCAAGGCCTCCTCGGCCATCTGGACGTTCGTAGATGATACTGTTGCTCGGTCCGAAGGGAGATGGGCCGACGTTGCTGGCCAGATGTCGGGGCTCGCTGACTCGTTTGTGCGGTCGTTTGCGGACCAGGAGCTCCCGATATCTTCCAAGACCAAGCTTGTGGTCAACACTCCCAGGTTGGGCCCCGAGCTTTTGACCAAAATCAACCGTCTGGGGATGCCGGCCTCGCTCGTCAAAACTGCGGTGGATTTGGGGTGTGACGTTGCGGGGGGGTCGCGTCGGTCGTGCGTGAAGCTCAACCAGCGACTGAGCAAGGGCCGCTCCAGAGGTGCTCGCATTAATAAACTTCGCAGGCACGCTTCTCTTGCCAAGGAGGCCCAAGGTCTGTGGCTGCAGGGGGCGTTGCCCCAGTCGGTGTATGGGCACCAGGCAATGGGGCCTTCCCCCTCCTCCATCCTCCAGTTGCGGAGGCAGGCGGCCCAAGCTGTCGCGGGCAAGGGCCCAGGGCGCTGCCTCACCACCACTCTGGCGATTTGGTTTGGGGACAAGGACCCTGGAATCAGTTTACGGACCCAGCTGGTCCGCTCCTGGCTCGACCTCTGGGACAAGTGCCCCTCCCTCCACCCTCGTATCGTGAAAGCTTGGCCGTTGGTGGCCGCGCGTCTCGGGCACGACCCCAAGTTTAGGTGGCGGAAAGTCCGAAGGCATATTGGGGCCATCATCGCCACCCTGAGAGACGGAGGTTGGAGGCCCATCTCTCCCACCGAATGGAAGAGGCCCATCGGGGCCGATACGTTTGAAACCTGGCAGTTTCCTGACATCGCGGCCGATCGAGTCGCTGGAGATTTCGACATTGCTGGATTAGTTAGCGATGTTGCTGAGGACCTCAAAGCTCAGCTGTGGCAGCAGGCGGCTAAACACGAGCACGGGGATGATCTCGTCTCAGGTGCCGACGTGACTGCCATTCGCTCACGGCTCCAGCGTTTCCTGAAACGTGATGAATTCGATCAGATCGGTCAGATGGTCACAGTGGCCTCTGGAGGCCAGTGGCCTCATCAGAGGCAGCGAGATCGAGGCTATCTTGTTTCCTTGAAATGTCCGCGCTGCGGGGCCCCTGAGGAGACCCTTTTCCGCCGTATTTGGGAGTGCCCCTGCAACAAGGATGACCCCGCTTATGAAACATCAGAGTTTTTAGTTGCTCAGGCCCGCGCAGGCCACGAGGCCAACCCGAGTCTCTGGCTGCGCGGGCTCCCGCCTCGCTCTTTCACGTGTCCTGACTTTCGGGACGGGGGTGAGGACGTGGAGTGGGGGGTGGACGGAGAGCACTCGGACCTCCTCGACTGTAGAGAGGATGGCATGCTGCTCGTTTTCGGCGACGGCTAAGGAGGGCAATTTAGCAGCGACCCTCGTCGCCGAAGGGTGGGCGCGGCTGCGATTTCGCTGGCGCCAGCCTCTGGAGGCTGGACTCGGGCCCGCGGCTTTGCCTCGACCCTTGGAGGTCGCCGCCAAACGGTGCCCAGAGCCGAGATCCGCGCGTTTGAGCTTGCGCTTCGCCGATGTCCAAGCCCGTTGCGTTTTGTCACGGACAACGCGGCCCTCCATCGAGGGTGGCACTCCAGAAAGCATGAGCACTGTAAAGGCCCCAACTCTGACCTCTGGTTCCGCGTCCGTGCCGCCCTCGCTGACAGGGGAGAAGGTGAAGTCCAGGTGGTGTGGTACCCGTCGCACGTTGACCCTGAGGACCCCGCCCTCTCCCCTCAGGAGCGGTTGTTCGCCACGGGCAATGGGTTTGCCGACATTCTCGCTGGAGAAGCGGCCAAGTTTTCCTGGACCCACGGCCTCCAGGGCCAAAGGCCCCCCGACACAGATCTCTGGGATTGCACGGCGTCGCTGGTTAGGCGACGAGCGGCGAAGGCTATGGTGGACTCCATCAGTGTGGCCCCGTGGTCCGCCGAGCGGCCTCCCGAGGCCCGTCGGGTTGTTGGCCTCCCTGAGGCCCTTCTTAAGAGCGAGCACTGTTTGGTCAGGACCGAACGTAAATGGCTGTGCTCGCTGTGTCACAAAGTTGCCCCCGTGCATGATGTGGCAGCCTTTGCGGCGACGCAGTGTCAGGCGGCGAGCCCTGACCTTTCTGGTCTCGCCGATCATGGGCCATGGGGTGGTGCGGGCTGGTGGGGCGGTGACTGTTGGGGGGAAGGTCTGTCACGCCTCACACAATTTGCATTTCTGGCCCAAGTTTGGGCTACATTTTTGTTTGACGTGTGGTAAAACGGCCACGGAGGACCCACGTCATTTCGTTGCCGAATGCAAAGACCGCACCAAGAAAGGTCTAGAGAACCTTCAACGAATTCAAAAGGGACTGTTTCCCAGCCACGCGGGGCCGTCGAAGACGTCCCAGGCACGTGAGCTGGGCATTGTCAGGCGCGAGGCTGCCCTCCGAGGCCCGCCGCCTGTTGCTCGCTGAACTCGCTGCCACCCCGTGGATATCAGCGAATTCCAGCGAATTCCTCCTCCTCCTCCCTTCCTCCCCCTCCTCCTCCTCCTCCTCCTTCTCCTCCTCCTCCTCCTCCTCCTCCTCTTCCTCCTCCTCCTCCTGCTCCTCCTCCTCCTCCTCCTCCTCATCCTCCTCCTCCTCCTCCTCCTCCTTTCCACCTCCGCCTCCTCCTCCTTTCCTCCTCCTCCTCCTCCTCCCCTCCTCCTCCTCCTCCTCCTTTCCTCCTCCTCCTTTCCTCCTCCTCCTCCTCCTCCTCCTCCTCCTCCTCCTCCTCCTCCTCCGCCTCCTCGCCGTGCCGGGTTGGTGCCGTCCTGTGCCACGGCACGGGCACGAGCGCTGCCCTCGTGGGACCCTGTGCGGCTGCAGCGCGGGAGCCGAGATCGAGCCCGTGCCGCGGCCGAAGGGTCCCGGTTCCCGGAACGCTGTCTGGGCTAAGCCCGTTCTGCTGATCTGAGGGGGCCCTGGGACACACGAGCAAATACACACAAATAAAAAGATGCCCCATATTTTTCCTGCATGTTCTGGGTTTTTGTCTTCCCCCCCACTTCCCATATTTTCCTATATTTTCTGGGGAATCGAAGATTAATTGTGTCTGTGTGTGTTTTTCCCTCCTGATGATCGCTCGGCGGCAGAACAAGCTTAGACGCCGAAGGGGCTCACAAGGAAGCCCTGGGGGCGCGCGCTCCTGAACTGAGGCCAGGAGGGTCTGTGCATCCGCCATGTGGCCCAGGGTGGCCCTTGCCAGGCACGGCGGTGGTGTACTGATGTCTTCTGCGGGCCTCAGGTCAAGGGAGCTGTTCGCAGTCACCACCTCGGCCAGCTCGGCCTGCAGCATGGCGTGCTGATCTATCAAGTGCTGGCCAGCGGGGAAGTCGAGCAGCTTCACCGACTTGATGAGCCGCGAAGACTGGCCGTTGCCTCCGAAGGCGACCTTCCGCTCAATGGCGGCCTTCAGCCGGAGACTCGCCGCACGCTCCGCGTCACCGTCCCCCACGGAGATGACGTTCCTGTACGACTTGCACTCCCTCTGGAAGGCGCAGACCTTGAAGTCGATCGGCACACTCGTAGGCCTCGCGTAAATGTCATATCCACGCATCTGCTGCAGCAGCTGCGGCATGAAGTGCTGGCAGGACTGGTCCACCCATCCTGGGGAAACCACACGGCACCGATACTACTACTCCCCGAACCTCTCCCGGGGCGCGTTCTGACCAGCATCTCGAGGCGAAACCGGCGGTGGCGACGAGGGCCGCCCAGGAGACCCCAAAAAGGGCAGGACGAGCGATGGGTGGAGGCATGGGCGCAGTTTCCTCCTCTGACGTCCTGGCGCGCTGTTGGTGATGAAGATCACCTTCCCGAGCGTCTCGGCGAGCCTCAGGGTCTCGCCGGCCGCGCTGCACAGGGCGGCCAGGACGTGCTGCACCGCGGGCCTCTCGAGCCCGCCCGCCGCCGCGGCCGCCTCCTCGAGCCACGAGGTGGGGAGGATGGTGTCGTCCCAGTCGAAGACGATGACCGTGTCCCGCCTCGCGCTCTCGGCGGCCCCCTCCGCGCCCCCCGCCCGGGCCCCGGCGGCCGCGCCGCCCCACTCCATCGAGCGGCAGGCCGAGGCCCTGCGCGCGCGGCTCGGTGCGCCCCGGCCGCCCGCCGCCGTCGAGCTGGAGCCGAGGTATGGTCGTGTGCGGAGGCGGCCTCGGCACCGCCTGCACCCCGGCCCGCCCTCCGGCCGACCGAGGCCCCGCCCGCCTGTGCCCTCAGGGCACAGGCGGGCGGGCACAGGCGGGCTACGCACAGCTCTAACTGGGGAGACAGTGTCTCCCCAGTTAGAGCTGTGCGTAGCCCGCCCAGCTTTTACCGGAAGAGGTTCGCTCTCGCCCCGCAGAGCACAAACGTGTGCGGAGACGGCCTGGACGGGTGTGAGGAAGATGCCTCTGCGCAGTCCCTGCTCGGGTGCATCCTCGGAGGACTCCTGTCTGGCCTGGCAAAGGCTTCCAACGTGCGCGACAACGTCTGGCCAAGGAAGCTACCGTGTCTGGTAGCACAGAGTTGTCTCGTACTTTCCGCCTGGGCGGGCTGACGCCGCCGAGAGAATTCATACATCGTGTGTGTTTGATTCGTTGAGGGTTTGTCGTAGAAGAACTCATACCCGTCAAGTCCGTCAGTACAGCTGGACAGCTCGAAACTACACGCTCCGCAGGATTGCTCTCGTCTAGAGTGAGTGCGCTGCCTCACTGCCTCCAGCGAGTGCGCTGGAGAACCTGGTGCATACAACCACACGTTTGTCCCCGTAGCTCCCCAGAGGCCTCCAGAGGCTCCCCTGAGACCCTGACGACGACCGGGAACGTCAAAAACAGAGATCCTCGAACCTCGATCCTCGAACTCTGAGGGGCACCGACCACAGTCCCCCCGCCTGGCTCAAATCCGTTGCAAATCCGTCCCCGACCACTCCGGATGTCTATCCCGTCTGTTTTTCGCAGCGGATCCAGCCATGTCTACGAGGAGCCTCCAGGATGCCCGGAAACGCGAGAGAGGGGCGCCGTTGTCTCGTCAGGCCATCCTCCGAGACGACGACGACGGCGGGACGACGACGACGACGACGACGACGACGACGACGACGACGACGAGGACCCGAGGCGCGAGACGAGCCCCGCCCGCTCGCGGCCCTCAGAGGGTCGCGAACCGAGCGCCGCTTTGGCCAGAAGAGCGGCGGCCCAGAGACCCGCGGGAAGGATCGGCGCCTGGAAAGATCTTACAGGGCAGTGTCTGATACATAGGATCTTAATGCATGGTCAATGTATGAATACATGCATGCACAAACTCATGGTTGTGTTTAATACAACCCCCCTGCATTTGCAATACATGGTTCGCACGCGGAGCATGTATTAAAAACGGCACTGTATGGGTTTCCTGCGTTAAGACGGACCTGTGAGATCCAGCAGCTCTTGAAGACGTATCGGGCGCCGCGGCACTCTGGAACGGATGTGTCTTCGTTCTGGCCCCGCCCGATGGGTCCTACACGCCACCACGAACGCTTACCGCTTCATCCGAAGCCATGTCATGCAGGCGAGACGATCCAGGACGAGTTCACCCAGATGAACTTGCCTGGATACATTCCTCTTGAAGAATGTATCGGAAAACGAGTTCACCCGAATGCGTGTTCATTCAGAGACGAGATCATCTGCAGGTGAGCTCATCTGGACAAATTCATCTGGACAGCTTCGTCCGGACGAATTCGTCCGGGAGAGCGTGCATTCGGATGAACTCGTCGCGGGAGAATTCGGTGAATATGAACTAGTCTTGCCTGGCCAGCGCCATCCTGGGCCCCAGGTGGTGCACACCCCCACCTCCTCTCGCCGTAAAAAAAACACGACTGGCGTGTTGCTTGCTGTCGGCGCCGTGAGGCACAACTCGGGATGGAGAGCCTGTTCCCGGGAAGGGTTCGGTAGCAAGTCAGGGAAGCATCCCATACCATCTTGTCGGCTCTTGCGAATCGGCGCTGGTCGACGCTAAATCGACGCTAATTCGACGCTTGTCGACGCAAGCTCTCTCCCAGACGCAAATCGACGCGAATCGACGGAATTAAGACGGTATGCCAGGCTCCCATGACTTGCTGCAGAAGGGCCCACGATTCGAAACAGCATCACGCAGGTGACCCCACCATGCAAAACAGTCCCGCCATCGCGGTGCCGTGAGTGATGGGCCGATTTCCCACCACCACTACCGTAGGCAGGATGAGGAGGAGGAGGAGGGGGAGGAGGAGGAGGAGGAGAAGGAGGAGGAGGAAGAGGAGGACGAGGGGAGAGGAGAGGAGGAAAGGAGGAGAGAGGAGGACGAAGGAGGAGGAGGAGGAGGAGGAGGAGGAGGGAGGAGGAGGAGGAGGAGGAGGAGGAGGAGAGGAGGAGGGGGAGGAGGAGGAGGAGGAGGAGGAGGAGGAGGAGGATGAGGAGGAGGAGGAGGAGGACCTATGGTACGAAGGGGCTCTTCTGGCCACGGCGAGCCTCGGCCACGAACGGGCAAGCAGACCGGCAGCAGCCGAGGAACGGCCCAGGAGGAGCTCTGGAGCCCCCCTTGCTCGTCCTCCTCCTACCGGCAGCAGCCGAGGAACGGCCCAGGAGGAGCTCTGGAGCCCCCCTTGCTCCCTCCTCCCTCTCCTCCTCATCCTCCTCCTCCTCCCTCCTCCTCCCCCTCCTCCTCCTCTCCTCCTCCTCTCTCTCCTCCCTCGTCTCCTCTCGTCTCCTCTCCTCCTCCTCCTCTCCTCCTCCTCCCTCCTCCTCCTCCTCCTCCTCCCTCCTCCTCCTCCCCTCCTCCTCCTCCTCCGCTTCCTCCTCCCTCCTCCTCCTCCTCTTCCTCCTACGCCTCCTCCTCCTCCTCCTCCTCCTCCTCCTCCTGTGCACCTCAGCATACAGGAAGAGCCCGACCACAAGAAACCTTTCACAAGGAACCCCACCCTGAGACCCCAGGGCGTCCATCGAATAGTGGCGTGGGAGCGTCACGCTTTCCATGGCAGGGCTATCGAAACCAAGATAGCCAGGCCCCCCTGGAGGCAAGCAGGGCGTGTCTTGGCATGGGCTTCTAACTGTGCCACAGTATCTGCACAGCGCGCCTTCGCACAGGGGGGGGGGGGAAGCGGGTCCTGAGGGCAAAGGGCCCTGGACCCCCTGGGGCCTTCTCCCACGACGAGATCGTCATCTTCACCCGTGTTCTGACCACCCCGGGGCCCGCGGTGGGCCCCGAGAGCCCGAGAGCTGTGAAACGCCTCGGGGCCCGCTTCCCTCGGGACCTGTGCGCCCCCTGGCGAATGCCCGAGGCTCTTTTTATTCTCATGTAAGAACAGACCACCATTCAAAGGACACGCACGGCCCCCGAGGATGCATCGCAGCAGAACAGCCCCAAACATGACGCCCGAACAAAGAGAAGCGGCACCATGCAGGGTCCTCCTGGTGGTGTGGTGAGAATCGTCGCCAGGCTCTTCTTGTGTCCTCCAGGATGGCCCCTACGAGAGCCCCCGAGGCTTTCAAGCAGACTCCAAGACATCCCCAACAGGCTCCAAAAATGTCTTCAGGCAGACCCAAGAACCACCACGAGCTTTTCAAGAGGTGAACTCTTGCGCCGAACAGGGGCAACCTCTCACTCTCCTCATCAGCAGCCTGACGCACGCGTACATTATGGTACGCGAACTGTGGCTCGCGAATCGTTGTGTTCTCTGGTGGGCGGCCTGTGATACGAGATCTTGGCTTCATCGGTTGGTACAAGGCCATGGGCTCACGTCTACAACACGAGCACACAACAACACACTAACTTATTACAAGATCATCCTCGATCTTCTTGGTCCTTCTCTTCCTCGCGTGGCTTCTCTCGCCTGCTACCTACGCCTCCCCCCCTCTTCTTCTTCCTCTTCCCCCGACTGAGCGTAGCGGAGATTCCGCCTTGGATGGTCTACCACCCGCGATCGAAACAAGTTATTCGGGTTTCCTGTGCGGTCGTGTCCGCAGCATCTGGACGGCCTCGAGGGCGTCTCATGGACGACAGATGGGAGACAAAAGTGGACCGTGCCGCTATAGGCATTATGGCGCAATCTTGAAATCCTTTCGGCAGCTCTGAGCTGCCGAATGCATGAACATACTGCAACCCTGAAGCGAATGTGTAACTATATAGGAGAACAAGACGTTTCACTGTTGCGGCCCCTGGTGGAGATCCTTTTGAATACGTTTGGAAGTGTGTTGGGTGGCCTTATCCGCTGTCTCCAAAGTGTCATTGGCCGTTTCGAGACCATTGGACCTGCTCGGCCCGTCTTGCTGGCCATCGGAGGCATCTCGCAATTCACTTTGAAACATCCTGCTGGCATTGAGGACCGTTGTTGAAGCCACTCCGGCCGTCTCAACAACCTCTTGGAAGCCTCTTGGGCCGTCTTGGACCTCTCCCGTGCCCTCTTGGAAGCCTCTCAGGCCGTCTCTTGTGAACCCTCCAAGGCCATGTTGGGTGCCTCGTGGGCCGGCTTGGGCCCGTGTTGCCCAAAGATGCCCAAAGAAAACCCTGCAGAACCCGGCAACTGCATGGACAGAGAAACATCGAGAACCCCTGAGAGAACCCCGCGCTACGGAAAACACCAAGATAGCCCACAGAGAACACTGCAGAATCCTGTCACTGCATGGATGGAGATGCAGCTACAAAAGTTGGGTGAAAACGCGCTCGAACAAGCTCATCCCCCTTCTGCTCGACTTTCTTTTTTCCCCTGCTGTTCACACGCCACACGCCTCTATCATCCCTCGCCCTCCTCCTCCTCCTCCTTCTCCTCCCCTTCCTTTTCCCGCATCCTGATCCTTCATCCCCCCCTTCCTCTCTCGACAGGGTCGCGAATGCAGTGGTCGACGCTCTTTGGCACGCCCACGCTGACCTAACACATCGGCTTGACGGCTCCCCGAGCTCTCTGCCGAAGTGTATGCTCCGCCACTCCTCTCCTCAAGGCAGTTCGCCTAGGCATCGTTGCTGGATGGGCTGGCGGTGATAATGTCAGCGCGTGGCTCAGGAAAACAAGTTGGGCGCGCGATTAAATCGCGGGAGCGGCGCCCGCCAAATGGAAACGAATGGCGGCGGCGCCAGCGATTAGCGCCGACGTCCTGCCGACAGCAGGGAGGCGACAAGCGCGATGCAAGCGGCACCGCGTCAGCGGAAACGGACAGCAGCGTTTCTGCTAATTATAGCGGGGCGGTTAAGCAAAAATGGCGACAGACAGGAGAGAAGCACAAGGTGGGCACGGAGAAGCCTCGAATGGCGGGCGGCGCAGACATGGCTACAAACAACAATGAAACAAGGGGGGAGAAGCGACGAAAGCAGGCGGTAAAGGCTCCTGCTTGTCCTTCCCCGCCCCCCCCCCCCCTCCACTACAATATCCGACGACGACGGCGACGGCGGACGACGACGCACTGCCTGCGGATGCTCCATGCGGGGGGGGGGCTGCTCATGCCCGCTGTGCTGTTGGACGAGGACGACGAGGACGAGGACGACCGCAAGGACGAGGACGAGGACGAGGACGAGGACAACGACGACGACGACAACGACGACGACGACGACAACGACGACGACGACGACAAAGACTACGACGACGACGACGACGCGACGACGACGGCGACGATCACGACGACGACAACGCAATGCTGCGGATGCCTCATGGGGGGGGGCGTGGTGCTGCGTAGGCCCTCCGTAGTCGACGACGACGACGATTGTGGCCCATCGGTAATCAGCCTGACGGGCAGAAACATTCCCCCTTCGGATGTATACAGTTCCATTAATAAATTCGATTCGAAAGCCAATCGTTTTGAGGGCGTCGTGCAGGGGGGCACACGACCCCCTCGGTGGCGCCCGCGACGACCCCTGGCGCGCGTGTGAAAAAATGTATCCGCGCACCGCGGGATCTATTCATCAGCCCCGAGGGGGGCAGAACTTGCGAATCACAAACTGACATTGCGTGAAACGTCAAGACTTGTTCCAGACGCTAGAAGTCTTGAAAGCAAACGTTCCTGACCGCACTCGCGCGGCCCCAGGGGTTCCGACCCCTTCCCCGGGGTCAGTTTCGCCCCGGATCCATTCTGGTGGTCCGGGGGCCCAGGAAGGGTCCTAAAGTCAGAGATCGTACAGAAAAATCCCATGTTAACGAAAACATCTCCTCGGACCTCTGTCCTCCTCCCCCCTCCCTCTCCCGCTCCCCCCCCCCCCGAGATGGCCGCTTGCACACGCAACCCCACATCCCAGCTCGCTTGCACCACCCCGCCACGGCCGCAGCAGCGGAGGCTCCAGCGAGAGCGTGCCCTGCCATTCTGCCTCGCCCTCGCGCTGCGACTGACGGGCTGCCCCCCTTCAAAACAGCGCCCCGTCCTCCCGAGGCGGCCGACCGCGCCACAGCGCGCGCGGGCGGCGCGAGGGCGCCGCCGCCGCCGCGCGGGCCCAGCGAGGCGCACGCCTCGGCAGGCCGCGGCGGAGGGGCGCGGGCGTGCCGCGCGCGGCGCCCCCGGGCAAAGGGGAGGCTCCCCGTCGTGCCGAGGTCCGAGGAGCTCGTTCTGCGAACCCCCCGCCCTGCCGCCCCCCCCCCCTGGCCATCGCTCGGACGTCCATTCCCTGTGTTTTTTTTTTCTCGGTTTCGTGCGTTTTTTTTTTTTGCCAAGTGATCAAGGATGCTCCTCGTTGGTCCTCGCCGAAGGAAAAATGCACACGTCCGTGCGATGCCAAGCCCCCAACTGGGTGGCGCATCCCTCCTGCGTGTCCTGCTCCACCTGCGGCGCCAGTGTTGCGCGTCCGCGCAGCATTCCCCGCCCGCGTCGGCAAACCCCTCACGCGACGCGAGCCCCACATGGAGCTCAGCCTGTAGGACCAATGCACGCGCCCGCGTAACAACTTCCCCTCGCCCATTCTGGCCACACCCGTCAATCAGTTCGCGCCCTGCATGAAGCTCAGCACGACTCTAGCCCCGCAGCCAGCTATCCACACTGCCCTGTTGCGCGCGATACATCAAGAGAGGACCGCGCCCTGGGCCACACGCTTCTGCACCGGGGTGGGCCAATCACCAAGCTGTTTTGTTGCTAGAGAAGTCGGGAAGTCCAAGATTTGCCGCTGGAGGGCCGCTGGAGGCCTGCGGGAGGGCCGCCACGAGGCCCCCGAAGACCCGCCAGGAGGCCGCCGATGGGGTCGCGGAAGAAGAACGCCGGCCGCTGGGCGTCCCAGGGCCGTCCGGTGACAGACAGCGCGGCGACCTCGAAGCCCTAAAATAGGGGGAAAACGAACCTACCTCGCTTTTGACCACCCTCGCCTCCAAGAGATGCCAAGCGATGCCAAATTTCAGCCTGTACTGGTCAGGCCGCTTGACGAGGAGGCGCGTGGTAGGACTCGGTTTTGCCCGGAAGCGAAAGCGGGGAGGGTAATTCACGCTCTGATAGAAGACCTCACCGCACGCGGAGCGCCTCCGCACCGCCCAGTGACCCCGGGGGGCCCCACGTCGCCCGAGGCGGGCGAGCCAAGCCTGGGGCAGTCTGTCGCTCGAGGCGAGGCGCCCGGGGGGGCCCCGTCGCTGCAGGCCCGCCCGAGGCCCCCCTCCGCGGCCTCGCACGACGGCGTGGCTCCCCGCGCGCCGTTTCTGTGGCGTGACGGGCGCGGGCCTCTGACGGCACGCCGGTCCTCGGGGGCCTGCCCCCGGGACAGGCTCTTTGGCGTGCCCGCACGCAGGTCGGGAGAAGCTATATGTGGAAAGATGGAGCTAGGGGCAAAACAAACCTACCTCGCTTTCGACCACCCTCGCTTCCAAGAGACACCAAACGATGCCAAATTGCAGCCTGTACTGGTCAGGCCGCTTGACGAGGAGGCGCGTGGTATGGCTTGGTTTTGCCTGGAAGCGAAAGCGGGGTAGGTAATTCACGCTCTGAGAAGCGGGAGGGCGGCTGAAGCAGGTGGGGTTCGGGCCCTTCCAGAGAACAACACGCCACGGCAGCAGCAGATCGATCCTGGAAGCAGGAGGGCGCTATGGGCAGATTGGGATGTGGGAGTCCAAAAATACCTGCTGTCGACGACCGGCGTGCAGTCGTTTCCACATGACCAAGGGACAAAGGAGCAATCAACGGGCCAAAGGGGACAAAGGGGCAATCAACGGGACCAGTCGGGCCCGTGGAGGGGACAAAGGGGCAATCAACGGGGGGAACCCTCGGGACCTGCCTCCCTCTGGACCCGTCTGCTTACACCAGCTGGCGAGCGCTCCCAGACATGCGGCGTCCCTGGAAGGCCCGACCCTTTCCCCAAGGCAGAATTCCCGTCCCGAGCCCTTCTGTTGACGGTCCCTGGGCCCGGCCATGGCTCCCGGGAGGCCAGAAGCGACCCAAAACCTCCCGCTGAGTTAAGCTCAGGTCCGGCATATCCCCCTGCAGGCGGATTTTGGAAGAAAGATCAAGACTTGTCCAACAAGATTGCAACATGGTCAACAAAAAGACAGGGGAAAGCGTCCTGGACTATTCCTGAACTACTCTTGCAGTACGCCTCCTGTAGAGGGACAGGCCCGACCTACAGGCCATCTCACGCCGCAAGGCTGCCTGGGCGGGGGCCTCCGAGGCCGCCCAGCCGCCGACGGGCCGCCGGCAGGACCGCCGGATCCGAGCGGCGACCGAGCCGCGGGCGGCGGCGGCGGCGCCGGCCGCGAGGCAGCGCCGCAGGGCCCCCCCGCGGGCGCGGGCGGGGGTGGCCGCGGCGGGCGCGGCCGGGGGCATCACGGCGTGGGCGTGGCTGCGATCAGCGGCCACTGGGCGCCGGGGAGCTTTTTTTTTGAATTCCGATCGGGCCTGCTCGCGCCGGTAGGCGGGAGAGGCGCCTCGGGGGGTCTGGGGCACCCTGCGGCATCCGGAGGGCGGAGCACACGGCGCGGCGGTCGAGAGGGCCCAGAGCCCCCGAGCTTCTGTGTGGTGCGTTCGGGCGGAGCACACGGCGCGGCGGTCGAGAGGGCCCAGAGCCCCCGAGCTTCAGTGTTGTGAGCGACCACCAAGCGCGCCGCAGGCGCGAGCAACAGATCGTACAATCCATGTGCTCGAGCCGGGGTCACTTTGGGCCACGGCAGGGACACCTCTCGCAGCTCTCAGACGACTGCGGCGATGGTTTCCGCCTCGCCTCGTTTTGCTGCTTGGTCTCATCCAGCATCGTCGCCTTTTAGCGCCGCAGTTGGGCGCGCACGACTGGGACGAAGGCTCCCACCTCTCTGCCCTCGTCATATATCCCTGCCGCGCCTCACAGACTCTGGACCCTCGCTCGCGCAGCCTCGAGGGACAGCAGGCCTCGACGCCGCTAGAGGGCAGCGGCCACGCTGCGCCCCACGATGATAGCTCTGCTGCGAGCGATCCCCACCCGATCATGCGAGGCGGGATAATCTGGGAGCGCCGGCGCGTTTCGAGCCTTGCGGCCGAGGGGTGCAACTCTCAATCGTGCGTCGAAGGCATGGGGCAAGAGACCCAGGGAACACGAGCGCACTCTGGGCCTGGCAGCCTCTGCAAACAGGGCGCGAGGCAGGTCGGGAGATCTTTCCCTCACATCTGGGAACCCCAAGCTGTCGGGTAGGGAACATGGAAAGCAAGAAACAACGGCATGCACATCAGGTTTTGGCGCTCCACGCGGATTTCTTGGATCCGCGCTGGACCCTCCTCCCTGGCGCGGGGAGCGCGCCAAGGGCGGCGCCGGAGGCGCCGCCGGGGGGGCCCAGCGCGAATCCAAGAAATCCGCGCGGAGCGCCAAAAGTATATGCTTATGCCGCGTTTCTCTTCCGCGAGGAAAGTCTCCGAGCCGTTCCGATGGAAACGCTCCTCCTCCTCCTCCTCCTCCTCCCTCCTCTCCTCCTCCTCCTCCTCCTCCTCCTCCTCCTCCTCCTCCTATCCTCATTTCCTCCTCCTCCTCCTCCTCCTATCCATCATTTCCTCCTTTCCCTCCTCCTCCTCCTCCTGCTCCGCAGCTTTCTCCTCCTCCGCCTCCTCCTCCCTCCTCCTCTTCCACCTCCTCCTCCTCCGCCTCCTCCTCCTCCCTCCTCCTCCCTCCTCTCCTCCTCCTCCTCCTCCTCCTCCTCTCCTCCTCCTCCTCCTCCTCCTCCTCCTCCTCCTCCTCCTCCTCCTCCCGAGCCCGCTCGGCGCCGGCTGCCCGCTCGTGCCCGCCGAGATGAGGCAGCCGAGCGGGCACGGTGCCCGTACGGGGGTCGTGCGAGCTGAGACCGCTCGGCCGCCGCACGGGCCCGAGCCCGAGCCCGGTGGGCGGCCCAGCGCTGCACGGTCGAGGTGCTGCCACTGGCCATCGCTCGGACGTCCATTCCCTGTGCTTTTTTCGGTTTCGTGAGCGGATTTTTTCGCCAAGTGATCAAGGATGCTCCTCGATGGTCCTCGCCGAAGGAAACATGCACACGTCCGAGCGATGCCAAGACCAGAGGGAGCGCCAAATGAGGAACGGAGTGGCTTTTTTCTGGCCCCGGTGGGCCTAGGCCAGAAGCAAACCCCGCGGCATGAATCGAAGAAACGGCCCAGATCCCCGAGCCACGTCCGAACCCAAAGCGGTCGCTTATTTCAGCGTCTTGGCTGTAGGCTTGAATCTACTCCTAGGTTGGGCACGTCTCCCTACAGGCGGATTTTGGAGGCAAAATGAAAAATAGTCAAAAATACTCAAGCATAGTCAAACAAAATACGCAAGAAATCGTCCCCTGGCGATTTTTTTACTATTTTTGAATTCTCCTCCTGTAGAGGGACAGGCCTGACTGAACTCGAGGTTTCTTAATAAGCGTGGCGCGGCCGTAAGAAACCCTCGCAAGAAACCCAACCCTGAGAACCCGTGCGCGAGGTGCGCCTGAGGAAAAAAACCTGGAGCGCACTGAACGCAGCAGCTCCTTTCGCGGCTGCGGGAAGGCACCGCGCAGCGCGAGGAGCGAAGACACCCAGGATACCCTGACGAAAAGCATCTGGTTTCTTGTTCGCGCCCACTGTGCTCCCAGGCCGGGCATGTCCGCTTACAAGCGGATTTTGGAAGAAAAAATGAAAATAGCCAAAAAGTGCCCAAATCAAACAACATACTCAAAAAAAACACCTGACGATTTTTGGAATATATTTGAATACTTCTCCTGTAGGAAACAGGCCCGACTTAACTCGAGGTTTCTTCATAAGCGTGGAGGGGTACCCCCCCGACAGGGGTCAGCCTCGCCTCGTCGTCGCGCCGCGGGTGGGAGCGCCTTCGGCGCGCGGTGGCTGCCCGCGAAGGGGTCGATGTGGGGCTGTTGGCGGGGGTGACCCCCCCCCGACGCTTCTTAAGAAACTCGGGGTAAGCACCAACACCAGAACAGGGAGTTGCCTCCACCAGGGGAAGACGGTCCTAGATTCTGGCGCGGGAGTGCATATCTCGGCCATCTGGAGCATCACCACCATCACCGAAACCAGGAGCATCTACCCTCGGTAAAAGGCACACCGCCGACACTGTTTCTGGTGTCAACCTGCAGGCCTCCGACAACGGGCTTTGGACGCCGAGCGGCCTCAGAAGGCAACCCTGGGGTGGCAAGCCGGAGGGCGGGCAAGGAGCAAGGAAACACCACTGGCGAGCAAACCGTGCATTAGGAAAGCCTGTCGGAACTCCGTACGTGATGTCTTGGATCGGCGCCGGGCCCTCCTCCCTCGCGCGCGGCGAGGGATTGCAGCAGGCAGCAAGCAGGGTTTGACACGGAAGCTGGAGGGGTGCACCCCGCAGCAAGGGTGGCCCGGCGCCGGAGGCGCCGGAAGGGAGGTCCAGCGCCGATCCGAGATCTCCGCGCGAAGCTGCGAAAAGTTGTGCTTATGCAAGGTGGTCTTCTTCGAGAGGCGCGTCCTGTCTCCCACCATCGGCGTCTGTCCCGCGGGGCCCCAACGGTCCGCGAAATCTTGCGGCTTGGGGCGCGCGCCGGCACAGGCTAGAGGCATGGCGAAGGAGGAAGGGGAGGACAAAATATGACGAGGCTTGGACCGAGCGCTGACATCACACCTGCACGGCTTTCCACTCGAACACTGCGGTGCGAACGTCCAGACAATGATAGCGCCACGCTGCGACACGAGCAACCTGCTGTGCCACTGCGCAATCTACAAGATAGGATTGATACGGACAAGAAGCCAAACTTAATGCGAATAAGGTACAAGCCAAGCGAGCGAAAACATCAGCAGCAATGGCAATTACCAGGATGACAAACCCCGCAGCATAGGCCACATAACTATGCCGCCTCTGCAGAATTCGACAAACCATGCTCGCATGATCGCATGCTCCATCTGAGAAGAATTCCCTCACGGGAATATCATGAAAAGAAGCGCAACCAAAATAACCAAATACACACACACTCACTGAATAGTATACAGCCGCCGTGTAAGATACTGCGAAGGTCCAGGCTCATCTGCTTCACGCGCAATGCGGCAATATGCTGAGCTCCTGTTTTCGCCCGCGGCCACAACGGCGCCGCCCCATGCTCTGCCCCTTGCGCGCCTGATGGAACATGATCCGACAGCCGTTGAGCCACGGCGCGCTGCTGATCATGTGCTTTCCCCTGTGAAAACATACCTAACTTAACTGCGCGCGCGCCCAACCCCCCCACCCCTGCGGCAGCTGGCAATCGCCTCGCTTACAGGGCACCTACACTCACGCACAGTCGCCATACTTGCAGATTAAATACATTGTCGCGGGGGCTGGGGTCGGTTACCCACTGTTCAATCATCATCATGCGCAGAGACACAATGTGGTGCACATGCGTCAGGGTGGATACGGAGGTGCACTGCTGCAGAACAGTTCCCACGGCCGGCCGAAGTCCACGCGGGCCACACGCGCGGGCGCCCCCCAAACGCGGGCGCAAAACCAAACACCGTCTGATGCCTATCCGCTTCAAACCCTTCGTCCTCCTCCTCCCCCTCGCCCTCCTCCTCCTCCTCCTCCTCCTCCTCCTCCTCCTCCCCCTCCTCCTCCTCCTCCTCCTCCTCCTCCTCCTCCTCTCCCCCTCCTCCTCCTCTCCCCCTTCTCCTCCTCCTCCGTCCTCCTCCATCCTCCTCCTCCGTCCTCCTCCTCCGTCCTCATCCTTCCTTCCTTTCCCCCTCCTTCTCATCCACTCCAGCCCTAGCAGTCAGTCACAATGCAACAAAGATGCCTACAGTCGGACCTAGGCCAGAGCGACATCCTCCAAGGACACGACACCCTCCGCCAGTCAAAACAAACAGAACAACACAGGATGCCCTCACCAGGGTGAACAATACCATCCAACAAGCACGTGGGACACGAGGGTACCCTCCCCGAAATGACCTCGATCTTATACCTCAGTCCGACTGCACTCAGTCACAATGCAGCAAGTGTGCTCAATAGAAAACAGATGTCAAACTTCTGTGCTCGAGCATTCGCTAAAACTGGACCGAAACCATAAGTGTTTCGCCATTGCCAAATGGAAGACTGTGGGTTGCGCGCGCAATTCGAAAACATCAATTGCTCACCGCGAAGCCGCCAGCTGCTTCAACTGCGCATCGCGAAACCGCCACACCGTCGCGCGTGTCCGCGCGTTCACGTCGAAATCTGCCAAGCCCATTTATGTCGAGAGCATTTGCTTCACGGGGGGATCCCAAAGCGAATGAACACGCAATGGTTGTTAAATGACCATTCTGCCACCTTCCCATATTTCGTGCGAGCGCATGTCCGAGTCCCCCTTTCAAGCATCATCGCCAACATTGTCATCAACGTCATGGTTGCCAACGTTGCAACAGGCATCGTTCACACCGCCGTCATCAAAATTGCCACGGTGATCGCCATCGTCATTGTCGTCGCCCTCGACAACAACGCCGTGGCCATCCCCATCACCATTATCATGATCTACCTGAGGGGGGGTCCTCGCATCAATACGCAACTTGTGTGTTGCCAGCATGCTCTGGGTGGGTGGGGTTGATGTTTGCTCAAGCATCGGGATTGGTCTCGCGCTGATTCCCACAGCTAGTTGCACAGGATATCCCCCGCCGAAGTTAGTGTACCACCAACAGGGGAATGGCTTGTTTCGTCTACGAGTCTATGCTGCAAGATCGTTGAACATAGATGTCACATAAAGATGTGCCCACCACTTAGTGGGCCCTGGAAACGACAGGGCCGTGTTTGTTACCGGTTCCGTTTTGCCGTTTTTTGCCGGTTCCGGCGCCGTTTTTTTACCGGTCCCGTCGCTGTTTTTTGACCGGTTCCGTCGCCGTGTTTTGACCGGTTCCGGCTCCGGTTCCAATCCTGGAGCCGTTTTTGTTGCCGTTTCCGGTCTCCGTTTTTTGGCCGTTTCCATTCTCAAGGGGCATTTTTTTGGAAACGGTGAAAAAACGGCCCTGCCGTTTCCGGGGCCCACAAAGGCCCGTCGGCAACGACCAACCCCCCACCTTGCACCCCTGCCAGAGAAGACAGTTCGGTGCCCGCGCGTCGATCGGAGGGGAGGTGCCCCTGAAGTCCCATGGCCAAGAGCAGCATGCGGGGCCCACCTGGTCGGCATGAAGAGCGAACAAGAGGGCCCAAGATGTCACTAATGCCAGCCCAAGACAGACCCCCAGGTCCCCAGGAGGGCCCACGAGGACCCCAAGGAGGCCCCAAGAACGCGGGGGCACGAAATTGAATTTCGAGCCCTGCCCTCCAAGGTAGCAGTCGAGGCCCGACCACGGAGGGCTGCGAACGACCCCATGGAGGTTTGCAAAGGGGCATCTTGTCCACGACACCCAGGCACGGTACCGCCGGGATGGGCCGAAGGCCAACATGCATACTTTTTGCGTCGGCGGCTAGGCAGAGTCACTGCGCTGGCGATGGAGCGTTAGTGGTGTAGATATGTGTCTTATATATATATATATATATATATATATATATACAGGTTAGCCAGCGCGGACCCGAAGCAATGAGATCTTGCAATCTATGCGCCGCAGTCTGGGTGGTGCAACCGATGTGGTACAATCTAGGTGCTGCAGTCCATGTGACGCTTAGAAACACGAAGCAACGTAAAGGAATGCAAATCAATGCGAAGCACAATCATACGAAGCACTGCGAAACAATGCAAGGCAACGCACACCAACGAACAGCAATCCAAAGAAACGCAAATCAATGCGAAGCAATGCAAAGCAAATCAAACCAACACAGCGCAACGCACACCAATGCTACGCATCGCAAAACAATACAAAGCCATGCACCTCAACGCAAAGCAAAGCAACGCGAAGCAATGCGACGCAGCGCAAAGCAAAGCACAGCAACGCACATCAATGCAACTCAGCGCAACGCAATGCAAAGGAATTCATCGCAACGCATGCACATTCAAACCCATGTAAAGCAATGCAACGCCAACACAACGCAAAGCAAGGTGCAGCAATGCAGAGTCAGGCAATGCCATGCCAATCAAATCAAAGCAACGCGCATCAGTGCCAAGCAATACAAATCAATGCGAAACGATCTGAAGCAATGCGGAGGAATGAAAAACCATGCCAAGTAATGCCATCCAAGCAATGCAAAGAAATGCAAACCGATGCAAAGCAATGAAAAGCAATGCGAAGCGGATGGCGACGAGGCGACGGGCGGCGACGAGGCAGCGACGGCGGCCACATGGCGGCCAGAGCGGCCCGCAGGCCCAGGCGACGGGCGGCGACAAGCGGCGACGAGGCGGCGACGGCGGCTACATGGCAGCCACAGCGGCCCGCAGGCCCAGGCGACGGGCGGCGACGGACGGCGACGCCGGCCACATGGCGGCCAGAGCAGCCAGCAGGCCCAGTTCCTGAGAAAAGAAATAAGAAACCCTAGATGCACGCACTGTTGGGGGAATCTTCATGTACACACGTGTGCGTAAGTCATAGCTGTGTATGCATACATGTCATGAGGGCCACCACTGTCTGTCCCCCCCTCTCTCTCCCTCTCCCTCTCCCTCATGATTTCCCCCTCCCTCTCCCGCCCGTCCTGATCACAGATCGGTGTCCCGGACTCAGCCATCGCAACCGTCGGGGATGGACAGACCTCCCTTTAGTAAAACGTGGCTCAGTGAAAACGACCTCCGGCCCAAACCTGGCGGGCGCAAACCTGGAAAATAACGGCCGCGGCGCCCTCTCGAGAACCGAAAACGGACAATTCACTAATCGACGTGTCACTGTTAGGAGGTCTGTCCACCCCCGAAACCGTGAGTACAGCGCGACAACAAACCGCACACACTGCAGCCATAGCGATGCACTGAGGAAACAACGTGCAGGACAAAGCCACCACGATTCGTCGTGAGAGCCGCGGCTCTCCGCCGACATTAGCTGGCTCGCTCTGCTCGGGGGCCGGGGTCGCGGGGTGCTGCCGCAAGGCGTCCTCCATGATCAGTTCGAGCACAAGAGGACGAAGCCAAGAAGAGGACAGATCCGGATCTAAGGGAAAAATTGAGCATCTCTGAGATCTGGCCGCTCTGGAGGATGTCTCGGACGCCGCGGCCTTCTCAGCGCGTTCCGGAACGCTCTGAGAGAGCGTCCCAAGACACTCTGGACCAGATCAATCCTCGCCCTAGCCCCGTCCGGCAAAAGCAGCTGCTACAGGGCACCCACCCAAAAAAGGCCGAATCCCGCCTAGACACCTCCGCAGCGCCTGGAGGCTCATTGTCCACCCAACGGCACACTGGCGGGGTCGGAGTGGGACCATTGAGAAAAGACTGCATCCACAGGCCTCGCCTGTGTCTCCGGTGGAACTTCAGTCCAGGCACTAGCGCACGAAGTCTCTATGACTCAGCGGGAACTGGAACCAATCCCAAAATCCGCTCCAACCTTAGCACGGCGGAGAAGATAGGGGAGAAGGGGAGGGGGGGCAGGATAACAGACCGCGGAACGATGGGGGCCGAGCGCCATCACCAGATGAGGCGACCACCACTGGACCGAATCTGCCGGAATGGGGCGGGGGAGCCGGACACCGGCTTGAACAAATGGAACCGCATCAGGACTGTGTCCATCCTCGCGGGATCGAAGCGCACAGGATCGAGTCGCCCATCCTGGCCCAGCAGCTCGAAACAGCTAGGCCCCGGGCAGCTTCACGTCGCGCGGCTGCTCCCCGCCCGTCTTCGCATACATGTCCAGCAGCCGCTGCCTCGTGCTGCCGAAGGCTGCATACACCCATCGGCCGGCAGAAGCAGGCAGAAACAGGAAGCGGGAGGGCGTCGAAAGCAGATCGGGTGCGCGCCAGCCCCCGAAGGAAGACGAACAAGGTGAAGCCACTCGAACATTGAGATGGGAAGGCGCTTAAAGTATGTTGGAATATGGGGCTCAACAAATGCATAATGTCGGGGCGCTGAAGAAGGAACCCTTTTCGTTGGGGAGGGGCTCGGTGTTCCTGGATTGTTTCAAAGTTTGCCTCGGGTTTTCCCGAGGCTTTCCATGGGAAGTCGAGGGTGAACTTGTGGAAAAAGGGGCCTCGTTCCTGAAAAAGGGTTCCTGAGGTCAACGCCCCGACTGTACTTTCCACGACCGATGGGTACACACACAGAAAGGGAACACCAACGTCGGGGCACGAGCGTGGGCGAGCTGCACTGCCCGGCGAACTACCCGCGCAGGGCAGCACGGGCGTGGCGACAGAGGCGGTACTTTGCTCGGCGGGGTGTCAGCCGCAGAAGAGGTGGAGCACAGGGAGGCAACACGGGTACGGCAGGCTCGTGTCGGCGGCGCGCAAAGGGGGTACAGGGAGAGGGGGGAGGGCTTCCTACCCTACCGCCCTCTGCGCGTGGCTGATCGTGTCGTGACGACCTGGGCGTTGGTCCCTGACCCCGTGGGATGGTTCAACCTGGCACAGTCGGCGGTTTTTCGATCGCCAGATCGTTCCAGTGGCCGGTTCTGGGCCACTCGCGGCTGTCGGCGTTGAGCCGTGCACGCCCGCTGCGGGGTCGCTGCCGCGTCGGCACGACACGAACCAACCGTTTGGTGAGGTACTTTTGCTTAGCGCGTTGCGGCAGCGGCCCCTGCAACTTGCTCCGCTTTCGAATCAAATTATGTCTCGCTGTGTTTCGTGACACGGGGGTGTTGCAACAGTTCGTGGCACTCGTTCTTGGGGACTGCCACGTGCCTGCCGTGTCGTGCCGACGCGATGTGGGCCAGAACCGGCGGCACAACACTCTGAGAAAAACTTGCCCTGGCCGTGGTTGAGCGGGGCGAAAGTCCAGAACGTATTTTTCGCCCGCGGGCGCCAGGTGGTCAAAGACAGTCAGGCGCCGGTCAGCGAGCGGTGGGGTGCACCGGGAGCGACTCGAGGCGGGAAGGCGACGAGGAACCGAGCGCGAGGGGGTGGGGGGGAAGATATGGAATCGAACTCTATACACCGACGCTTCTTCCGGCCCTGCATTGGAAACTGCACTGGAAAGCGGATTCTTGTGCATACCTGCATTGGAAACTGCACTGGAGAGCGGATTCCAGTGTATACGGGACCCTGGTGTATACATGTTTCGTTGCTTCCACGGGACATCGGGGAAAAAAAGTATGCACCACACCAACCCAGCGTCGTCCTCGATCCTCAAAAAAAGTCCTGGTATTGAAAAAGAGCCAGCCACTGGTAATGTCTATGCTCCAGCTTCCGTGAAGAGGGAGGAGCCCGCTCAGGCCACGGAAGCTGGCGCGGGGGTGCCGCAATGGATCTTCCACGCGAGAGCAGTTGAGAGCGCACACAGGATCCCATCGGCGGGGGGCCCGACCTGGCCGGTGGGCCACTCGGGCGGGCCGCCCACGCCGCCCTTGGCGGCAGGATCGGGGAAAGCTCGGGTCCGAGCGCCACGTGGGGAAGCCGGGGCGCTCGAGAGGTCGAAGCTCTGCGTGCTGTGCCCCAAGCACGGCCGCCACACCTCGGCCGCCGCTGGAGGCCCCATGATCTCAGACAGATGCGGCGGACTTTTCGGACACCCTGGACCCAACCACGTTTTCATCCCTGGCTGGGGTGTGGGCCGCGCGGGTGCGCATGCACTGTCTGCCTGCTGCGGGAGGCGGGTGCGAGATGGGGGGCGTCATCCAGGGCTGGACCAAAACGTTGTTTCTCGTTTTTTTTCGTTTTGCTTTCCGTTTTGCTCTACCTGTTTTCCTGTACCTCCCTGCCAAAACGAAAAACAAGGCACAGCCAAGTCCAGCAAAACAGCGTTTAGGTCTAGCCCTGGCGTCATCCGTGCCATCTCATCTGTCACGTGGACGGCCTTGACGCCTGAGGACAAGGACATGGTGAATTCTGAAGGTCGGAACGGGGTGTGGCATAGAGGGGCGTGCTAATGCTGAATCTGGCGATGCTCACCATCGTAGACAACATCTCCATTCCCACGATTGGCACCACACCCCTTTATGCCATACCACTTTCCGACCTCCAGGTTAAGGAGCGTGTCGCGCCGAGGCGTGGTGGGCCAGAGCCGGCGGAGCGACAAGCTAAGCAAACCTTCCCGACAGTGACACCTAAGTGTCCACAATGACGGCGCAGTGACAGCCCAGCGAGCGCACCGCTGCGAACAGAACGCGCTGCGCCGACCTCTGGCCGCCCTGGAACAAAGCCTGGATCGAAACTTTGAGAATCAACACCCAGCTTGCCCAGTCACGCGAGAACCTACTGCTAGAAAGGCCCGCGGCCGCGCGTGCATCCATCTGCTTCTGTCGAGTTTCCTGGTGGCACTTGCAGTGCTTGACTTTGCGGCGGATTCGCGTCGCGATGACCCAATCAACGGCGCCTGGCACCCAGCGGATCGCGGACCTCTGGTAGCGCAGATCCGCAGTGTACACTCGCGGACCTCCACTGGCGAAGATAATTTGTTGCCGCTTCTGGGCTACTGGCGGCGCTCGACCTTGAACGCCAGCGCTGGGGTCGCAGCCGCGTCAACGCGGCGAGCCTACGGCATCCGCATGGCACGCCCGAAATGGTACAGACTGTAAAAGGGTGCGATGCCGAACGGAAAATGATCCCAAACCAACCTGCTGTGGCCTCTGTTGGGCAGGCGACCTTCTGTCCAAAGTGGACAACGCCCGCGACAACACCGCCAACGCATCGTACAGCAAGCGGGCACAAACTGATTGTGGTCGTCGCTCCTGGTCCTTTCGTGCCGACTTCGACTGGAAGTAAAGGAGCAACAAGTGAAAAGCAACAAGTCAATGAGCAAAAACGTTGACTCATCCGCGCTGATTTCTTGCATCGGCGCTGAACCCCCTCCCTGGCACGAGAAGTGCGCAAGGGGCGGCGCCAGAGGGGCGCCATAGGCGCCGCCAGGGGGCCCAGCGCAGATCCAAGACATCCGCGCGGAGCTCCGACAGTACATGTTAATACAAGTCGTTAGCGTGTTATGATGCAATTCTTTGTGTACCGATTCCTGTCGTGAAGGCCAAGCCGGCGTGGGGCCTCATGCCCGGGTCGACCTCCCAGTCGCTTACCAAGTCCAGCTTGCCAGCCTCGTCCGCGAAGACGGCGAGCTGCTCCAGCCTCCAAATACTCCTCCTCCTCCGCCTCCTCCTCCTCACCATCATCATCATCATCATCATCATCATCATCATCATCATCATCAGCATCAGCATCAGCATCAGCAGCAGCATCAGCAGCATCATCATCATCATCGTCATCATCACCATCATCCTGATTTCCATCCTCTTCCGCACTCCCCCTGCCTCACCATCCCCATCCTCAGCCTCATCGTCCACCCCATCATCAACCTCGACCCCTTGGGGGGGATGACGAAGAGGACCACAGGACAAGAAAGACGAGGCGGAGGGAGGAGGAGGGAGGAGAAAAGGGAGGACAAAAGATGAGGATAGCCCTGCTCCAACCTTCTGGCGATAGTTCGCAATCCTCCCCCCTCCGCCGCCCCAAGCTGTAGCCACTCCTCCTCCTCGCTCCTCCTCGCTCACCCTTGGTCCTTATCATCTCCCTCCTCCTCTTCCTCCTCCTCCTCCTCCTCCTTCTCCCGCCACTCGCACCCCCCTCCCCCGACCCCCCTCCTCCTCCTCCCCCCTCCTCCCCCTCCTCCTTATACTCCTCCTCCCTCTCCTCCTCTACCCCCCCCTCCTCTTCCGCCCCTCCCACCTCCTCCTCCTCCTCCTCCTCCTCATCCCCCTCACCCCCATTCCTCCTCCCTCCTCCCCGTCCCCCTCCTAGCCTCCCCCTCCCCCTCCCCCTGCCCCTTCTCCCCCCAAAAGGGCCCCATGTCCTCAGCATCTCGGACATGGCGGACGCGCTGTTCCCCTGCATCGCGTCCCCCACCGCGTTCACCAGGGACGCCTCTCAGCTGTTGCTTGTTGTTTGGTTGTGTTTCTCTCTCTCTCTCTCTCGCTCTCATTTTTTCCTCCCACACACGTATTATCTGAAGATAAATCCCTCCAAGCTTTCACATGAAGGAGGGAGGGAGGGGGAGGGGCATGCGCACGAAGGGCATGCATCGAAGCATCCCTCGAAGCAATCATCGTAAGGCTGCTGGAGAAGGATGCAGGGCCCTTCAAAGACCAATGAAAGACCTTGCAGGGACCTAAGCTGGCTCAGGGAGCATCGAAACAGCCAGAATACACGGGTAGCCTTGTACAGTGCTGGAGCCTTACTCTGGTCTTTGACTGTAGGGGGGACGCATCCTCCTCCTCATTCTCCTCCTCCTCCTCTTTCTCCTCCTCCTCCTCCTCCTCCTCCTCCTCCTCCCACAGAGACCTCCCGCTGGTGGCGTCATCATCAACCGCTCCTCGTGCCCACACTTGCTTTCGCGTGGCGCGCGCTGACTTGCGCACGACATCCTGTTTACAGTGTAGACTTTGCCACGAAACTGGGGACTACTGCGGCTGAGCTCGCACGCGGGACATGCGAAGACCATGCGATGGAATTCCATGCGGGGGCCAGCGTGCCTGCCCATATGAGAGCCGAGCGCATGAACGACTCGCGACCACATGTGCATTCAATTCTCGCCAAGGCCGGCCACGCCAAGCCTATCCAGTTCCTAGTGTTCTCTACTGTCCCAACGAATTCTGATGTCGGCAAGGAGCCCAAGCCCGATTGCACTTGCAAAGAGACGATCTTACACTTCCTTGGGGGCTCCGGAGACGGCCCTGGGCGCCGTCCCCGATCGCACCTTGACATGCGATAGGCTCGAGCTGGGGCTGCACTCAGGCCTCAGCGTCGCCGCGGGACACTCCCTTGGGGTTCTCGGACCCAGACCCAGACACCAGACGTCGTGATTACCTAACAGCGAAGACTGATAGGTTTCTAGTGGGGTCAAAAGAAAGCGTCATG
>CAUYUJ010014720.1:310000-335000 GCA_963575745.1 Prorocentrum cordatum
GGGACACGCTTGTCGCTTCCTGCACCCTCCGCCCAGTTTCCGCCTTTTCCGCATGCTTTTGCTGAGGGCTGGGATGCGCCGAAGGCGAGTTCCCTTGTGGAACACCTCATTGGGGCCCAAGGTTGCCAGGAGATTTGCAGTTTGGAGCTCGACCACAGGAAACCTTCCACAAGACACCCAACCCTGAGATCCAAGGACGTCCACTGGATTTTGGTGTGGGAGCGTCAATTCGGGAAACCCAGGGCCCCCTGGAAGCAAGCAGGATGCTTCTTGGCATGGTTGTCCACTGTAACAATTCACCACCTTCCGAGGTTCAGGACGGTCTGTTCCCCAGGCAGTGGATGCGGTAGCTGCACGTCACGGTGACGTCGGCATCGGTTTTTGACACCGCGTGGATCGTTCAACCATGAACGATCGCGGCTCTCCGAAAAGCGAGGGTGAGTCTATGTTGGATGAATTCAGGCCGCTGGCGGCGTTCAACCTTGAACGCCCGCAATGTGGTCGTCGCCGAGTCGACACAACACGGCGGTCCCTGGACATCATGAACCCAAACATGTTGCCATCTCATAGGGGGTACATGTTGTACTTCCGCTGGCTTCCACCAGCCATCCGCCAGCTGACCCGCCCTCGTTCTACTTCCGCCTCCTTCTGCCAAGGGAGAGCTGCCGATGCCAACTCCTCCGATCCTGGACGGCGAGATGTCGAAAGGCTCCTGGATGGGGTCCGAGTAGATGGGAGCGGAAGGATGCACCGGATCGCTGATGCATCGCAGATGCATCATCGATGCGTCGGCGATGCATCGGGGTGAAGTCGACGGTGCTTCGGCGACGCCAGCGCGGAAAAAATCAGGCTCCACGTCGAGCCGCATCGGCAGTGCATCGGCGAAGCGGCGCCATCCTCCAACTGGGCATCTACTCCGACCCCATCTGAAAGGCCTCTGGACCCAAGGCAGGTCCAGACAGCATTGCAGCGGGGAGTCGGCTCGGATCGGACCAGATCTGACTACCTACCAGACCACCCACACCCAACCCGAAGACCCGAATTTGACCCAAATTTCGGGTGGGGTGGGGGTACGGGTTTCATGTGTTTTTGCAAATGTTCCTCGACCCCCCCTCTGGATATGGAGGGGAACTTGAAGCCTTCGGGTTGAGTTGGGGTGGTTTGGTGCGTGGTAAATATCTACCCGGACCCCATCTCAAGGACGCCGAGCACAGCTGCACATCCAAGCCACGCACATCGGCGGCGACGATAGGGGCGAATAGCCCAGGGGCGGGCAGTACATGTATTCGCCCAGACGCCTTTCGTCGAAGATATAGATCATCGGCACACCTGAATACATGTGCTACTCGCCCCTGGGCTATTCGCCCCTATCGTCGCCTCTGAGCACAGGGCGCCCCTGCGTCGCCCGACTCCCCGGCCGGCGCGGCCGGCGCGGCGGGCCGTTCCTGCCTCGAGGCGACTCGCGGCCGCGCGCGAATTCGGCCGCGGGGTGGCGCCCAGCAGTGCCCGAAGACGGGGGCGGCCAAGAGGGGGGCGTCCAAGAGGGAGGGGCGCAAATCATGGCCCGCGGCACGTGCGCGGCCCAAGGAGGAGCCATGGGGCGCATTGAAAGGCCTCCCTGGTCGTCCCCCCTCCCTGGTCGCCGCCCCCCTCTTGGCCGCCCTCGACGAAGAGCAGGACTTGCTCCCGAAACGAGATCCTCAATCATGCACGCCACCCTTGGAGGAAGAAAAAAAGGCACAATACAAACATGTGGCGCTCCCCGCGGATTTCTTGTGTCCGCGCTGGGCCTCCATCCCTGGCGCGCGGAGCGCGCCAGGGGCGTCGCCGGAGGGATCCGAGGAATCCGCAAGGAGCGCCAAAAAATGTTTGTGCCGTGCTTTCTTCTTCGAGCCCTGCTTGGAGCCACACGCGGCGCGGCCGCTCAGAACAAGGAGGAGGAGGGAAAAGAGGAGGAGGAGGAGGAGGAGGAGGGAGAAGAGGAGGAGGAGTAGGAGGAGGAGGATGAGGAGGGGGAGGGGGAGGAGGAGGAGGAGGGGGATGAGGAGGAAGGGGAGGAGAAAGGAGGAGGAGGAGGAGGAGGAGGAGAAGGACGAGAAGGATGAGGAGGGGGAGGAGGAGGAGAGGAGGAAGAGGAGGAGGAGGAGGGGGGGGAGGGGAAAGGAGGAGGCGGCGCGCCGGCGCCTGGCGCAGAACGGCACCCGCGCGCGCGGCCGCTCAGAAGTGGGGCGCCACGCTGCCCGGCGGCGGGCCGTACCGCCCCGGCGCGGCCTCCGGGCCGCGCGGGTTCGGCGGGGGGGCCGTCGTGGCCTCTCGGGGGGAGGGGCGCGTCCCAGAGGGGGGTCGCAGGCCACGGCCCGAGGCATGTGCGCAGACGAGGGAGGGGGGGGCAGGGGACAGAGAAGAAGAATGAGAAGAAGAATGAGAAGAAGAAGAAGAAGAAAGAAAAATAAGAAAAACAACAAACAAGAAGGAGAAGAAAACGAAGAAGGGGCCACGACATCCGGGGCGGCAGCGCTGCCCCCAGCAATGACCTCCACCGCCCCCTGGTCATGCCACCCCTCTTGGGTGGGCTTGTTTTCCACCGCCACCACCACAAGTAGGAGGGGGAGGGGGTCCTCCTCCTCCTCCTCCTCCTCTCCTTCCTCCTCCTCCTCCTCCTCCTCCTCCTCCTCCTCATCCTCCACCTCCTTCCCCCCTTCAACTAATGGTTGTGGTGGTGTAAAACAGGCCCATCACTCTTGGCCGCCCCCGAGCCTTGATCCTGGCGACCATGTGCGCGTGCTCCAGTGGGTGCACTGCGGCGCCGTGTCGCCTGGCTTGCAACGACACGTCCTGGGTAAGCACGAAGGTGCCGATACCGCTGCCCTTCTCCTGCTCCTCCCTCCTCCTCCTCCTCCTCCTCCTCCTCCTCCTCCTCCTCCTCCTCCTCCTCATCTTCCATTCCGAGGTGCAGCCAGCCGTGGCGACGAGGGCCTCCCAGGGGGGGGGGCCCAAGGAGCGAGAGAGAGGCCAGGGCGACGACGGTGGTGCCTGTTTCGGCTACACGCAAGGAGTGACCCTAGGCAAGAGTGAGCCTTGGTACGCGGACCAAGGGGGTGCAAGGTGGCCCAGTCCAAGCGCGCAAGCAGCCGCCATCGCATCGCGCTCCACGATCTGGAGGACCCCGATGATTCCGCACCCAGAGAGGTCACTCTGGCGAAGGGTCACTTTTAGGTGTAGTCGACTTTTCCTCCTTTGGCGTCCGAGCTTTCGCGCGAGAGTGAGCCCGAGGTGAGCACGCTGGGCTGCGGGGCGCCGCAGCCGCCAGGGTGCGGCCCGGCGGCGCCCCCCGAGCGCCGCGAGGGCGCGCCGCTCTCGAAGCTGGTGAAGCTGGACCCGCCAGTCCCGCGGAGCCACGGGTGGCTGAGTGCCTGTGAGGGTTAATGCGGGGTGACGATTAATACACAAAATGGGGTGGAACGATTAAAAAAAAGTTTCCTGCTATTTCTGCACAAGTTTCTGACTGGAGGAGAACGATTATACAACAACAAAAAAGTGTCCCAGCCCGCGGCCGGTTTTTTCTAATCGTCATCCCGGGCGCCGCCGCGTGAACACGACCCCCGGTCATTTATTAATCGTCATCCTCCATTACGGCACTTTTGGACGCCCGAAATGGGTACGGAAGGAATGGTAACGATGCCCAACAACACATGGTGTCCAAAACCGACAGCGGCCGCGGTTGGGCAGGCGGCCGTCTGTCTCACATGGGCAGCGTCCGCCGCGGCGCGGACAGCGAGTGCTGCTCAAAATGAAAAGGAACTGCTGTTGGGCCTCGTACCCATTCTCTTCGTCCCAATTTCGTTCGTGCCGAGCTATGAACATCGATTTGCCAGGGGATCTGTCGACCCCTATCGGCGGCTCTGTCGGGTCTTCAGACGGACCGGAATGTTTGGGTCCAACCCTGGGATATACGATGGCGGGGCGTCCATCCTCGATAGGCGTGCGTCCGAATAGCTCCCTGGGCGGCCTCACTTTTCGTCGAAAAGTCGGAGGCTGGGCGAGAAAAATTACTTTCGAAGTTCAACCGACTGCAAAGTCCAATGGGGGCCGGGCGAGGACATCCCTGTCCCCACTGGCTTGGCCTTGGCCCCACTGGCGAGTGGCCCACCCAGGTGAAGATATAAAGCCGATCCTTCCGCTCCGGCGGGGCGCATCCCCACCTCGGAGGGTGGGCTGGCAAGGCCGAGATACCCCGGTCCCGCGGGGGCGGGAGATCTGCAGAACAGTGAAGTTTGGGGGGGAGACAGCAACTCCGGCGGAGAGCAGCGATCCGGAACGGGCGGTGCTGAAGGGGCCCCAGGACACACAAATAAATGCACACAAATAAAAATACTCCCCATATCTTCCCATATTTCCTGGGTTTCTGTCTTCCCGCCCACTTCCCATAGTTTCCCATCTTGTCTGGGGAATCGAGGATTCATTGTGTCTGTGTGTTTCTTTTCCTCCTGAGGTACATCGCCAGTGTCAAGTCGGGCCGGTCCCTCTACAGGGGGATTGTGGACGAGAAGTGCAAAGCACTCCAAAAGCATCCCCAACCAAGCATACTCAAAGCACAGGCAGAGACGCCCAAGAATACTCAAAACACAGTCCCTGGAGCATGTTTTGACTATTCTTGGAGGAGGAGGAGGAGGAGGAGGAGGAGGAGGAGCGAGGAGGAGGAGGAGGAGGAGGAGGAGGAAGAGGAGGAGGAGGAGGAGGAGGAGGAGGATGAGGAGGAGGAGGAGGAGGAGGAGGAGGAGCGAGGGACACGTCCGACCTCACGCCAGTGGGCGGGCCGCAGGCCCCCGAGGCTCGAGCCCGCACGCTGCTCGGCGGAGCGGGGTCCAGCAGGCCTCCGTCGGCGATGGCGTGGGCGCTTTGGGGGTCGACGCGCGCCCCCGCTGAGCGCGTCGCTAAGTCGGGCGTGCCCCCCTACAGGGGGATTTGAGGTGTTTTTTCTTTATATATATATATATATAAAGGAGAGAAGAACAAAACCAACAAAAAACCTCAAAAACATACCCCCCAAATGGGCAACAACTCATCAAAACATCGTCCCCGGACTGTTTTCGGAGTGTCTGGAGCATCCCCCCCGGAAGAGGGACAGGCCCGACTTCACCCTGTCGTTGCCCCGGGGCCTGGTCGGCCGTGAGCCGGTCCCCGGCGCGCACCTGCAGCAGCCTGAGGATGAAGTCCAAGGCGCCCTTGGACACGTTCTTCCACGCCTGCTCGGGGAAGCTGAGGTCCTTATAGGAGGTAGCTACTGGGAGGCGTTCGTCGGAAAGACTAAGGCGGACGAAGCCCTATTTGGGAGCTGTTACGCCGGAGTGGGGCTCGGATTGAGCGGGATTAAGATGGCTTGAGCAGGGTTCAATGGGATCAAGCCGGAGTAAGCGGGATTAAGCCGGATTAAGCCGGATTTCGGACCAGGGCGAAATCAGGATTTGACCTCCCAAGAGTTGCATGCGAGAGGTCCCGCTCGACCACCTGCCGGTAGAGCTTGTGGAGCACGTTGTGGAAAAACGGCAGCGAGCCGCTGAGCAAGACGTAGGTAATCACGCCCACCGCCCAGACGTCGATCTCGCGGCCGTATTCTTCCTGCTTGATCACCTCGGGAGCCAAGTAAAAATCCGATCCGCAAATGGAGTGCGACCTCGGTAACTTGCGCGGGAAGTCGCGCGAGATCTTTGCCAGCCCAAAGTCCGAGATCTTGATGTCTGTGTTGCTCACCTTGCTGGCCAAGAGGATGTTTTCAGGCTTCAGATCCCTGTGCATTATGCCGTTGGCGTGGATGAAGGAGACGGCCTCCATGAGCTGTCGGCAGCAGGCCTTGGCCTCGTGCTCCGGGTAGTCCGCCACCGTGGCTTTGGCACGTTGGGGTGTGTTAGAATGTTTGTGAGCTATGTGGTTGGGTTTCTGTGGACGTTTGATGATGCAACCGCCTGCGAAGCAGGCCGCTCTACAAGACCGCATCCCTATATGTTGCGATCGGCGCTGCTCTCGGTCCCAAGGCGGCGAAGAACAGGCCCAAGAAGGCTACGACATGCCCCAGTTCAAGCAAAAGAATGCCAGAATAATTTCAGATATGTTGTTACTCCTACGCCCCAAAAGTTCTCAGGAAGCACCCGGGAACTTTCCAAGGATCTCCCCGACTGCTTGTTGGCGTCGCGGCCGCGCGCGCGGCGTCTGGCATAGGTCAAATCAAGCGAGCGCGCGCGGGCCGGGCCAGCTCACGCAGCATGAAGAATCGGGACCGCCCCTCAGGGGATCGACAGCAACACTCGCGAAGGGGCAGCCACGAGGTGAGGGGGGGGGTGACACGAGTACCACCCCGACAGACATTGAAAAGCAAAACTCACGAAACAGTGCTTGCGGTTAGGGTTGCACACTTGTGGTCTACGGAATTGGCCCTACATGTAAGTCTGGCGGCTATGTTGTCGCCGTCGCCGACCCGTCGACGCCTCGTCGCCGCCCGACGTCTGGCCCTGAATGTCGGTCTGGCGGCTATGCTGTCGCCGTCGCCGTCCCGTCGACGCCTCGTCGCCGCCCGTCGTCTGGGCCTGATTCGCCGTTTGGCATCTATGTTGTGGCCGTTGCCGCATCGTCGGCGTCTGACATCATTTTCTCTACATGGATTCCATTCTCTAAGAAAAGAATTGCACTAGACTACCGCCACCATCCCCAGGTTTTTTCCGTCCGTCTTTTCATATCTCAATGTGCGTGCAATTTTGCCCCATCGTTCATTCGACATGAACTGTAAACTCAGACCGTCCCACCGAGGCCCGGCTCGACACCACCGCATCCTAGGAACAAAGCACCATGCGCACACGCGAATTCATCACACATTAGTCATTGCCAGAACCCTTTTCATTGCACCGACCTGCAGACGTGCTGCGACGGATTTTTGAATGGGTTTCTGTCCACGCAAAACCCCCGAAGCGGCAAGCGGAAAACGAAGTGTATGTCACGTGGACTTCTGGTAATCATCATCCGCACGATATTCACTTCGAAATCCGGAACGGAAATCTCCAGGACCATCCGGGCCCATCCCTTTGCTTCTCAAATACAAATCCGCTTTGCGATGTTGGCGCCCTGACCCTTTTGCAGAACATTGGGCGAAGTGCATATGCATGAGTCCATCAAACAAACCCAAATGCCGTAGGGATTGCAAGATCATGTGCCCGGGCAGCAGATAAAAGACACGTGGCGTGTTTAGCATGTCTTGTTCGCCCACCATATAAGACATCTGTGTGCGCGCTGTTGCGCATACTTACGAAAACCATGCGTGGCTCCAAGACGCTCATCAAACACGACCAAGCGGGCCTGGCGCGCGCGTGTCGGAATCATTCGAACGCCACTGCGCGCACGACGGGGGGGGGGGGGCCATTCTCGTCAAAGAATACCCGCGCAGCCCGCTTGCGCCCGGCGGCCGCGCGCGCATGCCGAAATGCTTCCAACAACTTCATCGCCGACTCGTGGACACCATAATCGCGATCGGCGTGGTCAACATAGTCGCCGTCATTGGCTTTACCGTCGTTGTCGTTATCGTCGTCGCCAGCACAAATACAATCATCAGCGCGCCTGATCCTGCCCAATCGCGTATCCTCCATACGGCTGACCTCGGAAACCCTGAACCCAAAACCATTTTCCTTTCTTCGTGCCGCACTTTAACCTCCGGCACGTTCCGCCGTTCTTTTCCGACTGCTTCCGCCACCAGGGGCGGCCTTGTTCTATTTCCGCCGCCCGCCGCCGATTTTCCGCCGCAGGCGAGATGACAACCCGTTCGATCCTCCCAGGCAAACCCTTTTGTGGAACGCCCCATACACACTCAGACCATCCCGGTCAGGCTGGCACCGCCCCCCCACGTCCCTTGCAACAGAAAGAATGCGCGCGCCCTCGTTTATCAACAATCATCAGTTTACAAGAATCCACTGCAGAAAAATCACAGGAAGTCCACACGCGCGCGCCGTCGCGAACGCACGCCCGATTATTCAAAACTTTTGGGCGACCCAAGTGTTTGAAAATCGCATGTCCCAAAAACATACACTAAACCAGTGGTATCGCAGCCCGAATATTCAAGAAACTGCTCGCTTCTGCAAACTTCTAGTGTGACCATTTAGCTTGGAACGTGTTCGTCGAATGCCACCAGACGGGCCTCTCGCACTCGCGTGCAGTGTTCATTCGGACGCCCTTGCGAGCGTGCGGCGGGGAGGCAAGGGGGGACGATCCCGGTCAAAGAATGCCACGCGGGCCACTCGTGCCAGTCGGCCGCCCGCGCTGTCCAAATCTGGCCGAAGACTTCATCACGGACACGTGGACACCATGATCGTCATCAAAGTGATCAACATCGGCGACGTGATTGGCCTGGCCGGCGTGGTCGTCACCGTCGTCACCAGCATCGCTACAAGCATCATCGCGGCTGCCGCTGCCGAAGTCACAATTGTACCGCACCCGCCCGAGTCACCGACTCGCATAATGCGCCCGCGCGCCAGCGCGGCCTGCGAGACGCGCTGGGAGGGCGAAGCGGTCAGCGCCGAAGTCTACGCGTAAGTCGCGTCAGATTGGCTGGCCGCTCTGCGCGCGAGCCTGTGCGAGCTAGCGCGGCCGCAGCGATGCGCCAACCAGCCCAGCGCAAAAAAGTCATGGCAATCGTTGCCGCGAGGGCTTTGCAACCCAAGTTGCGAGGGTGCTTGCGCGAGCAGTGTAGTTAACACGCCACCGCCAGCATACATCGATCGCACCAGATTGATTGCAGCAAGTAGGTCGCACAACATAGACTCTCCTTTCTAAGACGGAACTACGATCTACTACCCCACTCCCAACGGACATATAAACTGAATGCATCTGACAAACACAGGGTGGCGGTAATGAAGTTCGGAAGTCGGAGGGGATAACACACGCATTCTTCGGGCAAATCGTATGTACAGAAATAGTGGCGTGATGTGAATCCCACATGGGCCTCGGAATCCTCTGGCGTGCCCCACGCTAGAAATATTTGTTTAAATCAGAACTAGTAGCAGTAGAAGTAGAAGTAGAAGTAGTAGTAGTCGTAGTAGTACTAGTACTAGTACTAGTACTAGTACTAGCAGTGGTGGTGGTGGTGGTAGTAGTAGTAGTAGTAGTAGTAGCAGTGGTAGTGGTAGTAGTAGTAGTAGTAGTAGTAGTAGTAGTAGTAGTAGTAGTAGTAGTAGTAGTAGTGGTGGTAGTAGTAGTAGTAGTAGTAGTAGTAGTAGTAGTAGTAGTGGTAATAGTAATAGTGGACGTAGAAGTAGTAGTAGTAAGACTAGTAGTACTAGTACTGGTATTACTAATACTACTAGCCGCAATCAATATCTACATCGTAGTCGTGGTAGCCGTCGTAGACGTACTAATCGCAATCGTAGCAATAGTCGTAGTAGCAGTAGTAGTAGTAGCAGCCGCAAAAATAATATAATTAGTAGTTGGAAAAGACATGATCGTAGCAGGTCGTAGAAAAATGTAGGAGGATTGGTGATATGAGGGTAATGGTGATAGGAGTAGTAGAAAGGAATGGGGATACGAGTGGTAGAAAGTGATAGGGGAAATAGAAATAGTAGTAGTAGTAGTAGTAGTAGTAGTAGTAGTAGTAGTAGGAGTAGGAGTAGGAGTAGAAGTAGGAGTAGTAGTAGTAGCAGTAGTAGTAGTAGTAGCAGTAGCAGTAGTAGTAGTAGTAGTAGTAGTAGTAGTAGTAGTAGTAGTAGTAGTAGTAGTAGTAGTAGTAGTAGTAGTAGTAGTAGTAGTAGTAGTAGTAGTAGTAGTAGTAGTAGTAGTAGTAGTAGTAGTAGTAGTAGTAGTAGTAGTAGTAGTCGTAGTAGCAGTAGCAGTAGCAGTAGTAGTAGTAGTAGTAGTAGCAGTAGTAGTAGTAGCAGTAGTAGTAGTAGTAGTAGCAGTAGTAGTAGTAGTAGTAGTAGTAGTAGTAGTAGTAGTAGTAGTAGTAACAGCGATAGTAGTAGTAGTAGTGGTAGCAATCGCATGAAAAATCGTAGTAGTAGAAATAGTAGTAGCCGACGTCGTAATGATACAAGTAGTAGCAAAAGTACACGTTGCTGATGTTGCTGCTGCCGCTACTGCACCACTTCGCCGCCCTCCTTCACACGCCTCGCGCCTCAGGGTATGGCCCCAGGCGGGGGCTCTTCGGCGCGCGCCAAGGTGCGGCCCGCCTTGGGAGAGGGGCCTCCTCCGTGCACGGCTCGCGGTGCCAGGGGCCGCCACGTCCCGTTGGGAATGCAGCAGGCACGCGCGTGCTTCAGGCCCTCTGCGTGGGTCCCTGGGGCCGCTGTGGGGACGAGAGGCGTCCGCAGGGGCACCTGCCGGCGGGCCTGCTCCCTTTCTCGAGGGTGCCTGCTGCGCCGGCACCCGAGCAGACCCCATCACGCGCATGGTGAAGCACAGGGATCCCTCCCAGGCTACGGCCGCAGCGGGGGTGCGCGCGTGCCCCCCCCCCCCGCGCCACCACTTGCCCAAAACACACAAACACACAGACTCACACACACACACACACCTTACTCGCACTCTTCGTGCCCCCCAGGGGGTCAAAAAGTACGGCTCCAACAAAGACCTCATTGGGCACAGGCGCAACTGCCCAACGACGCACCAGCTTCGGTACAAGCACCGTCTATCGCTTCGTAGCCCGTAGGGGTAAAGCAAACCACTGAGCTAGAGCGATACCAGGGATAGCCGGTCGGGGCGGGGTTTGCCAAACGATCACCAGACATGCTTGGCAGCTCTGCGCAATGCCACATGCGACTCAATACAGTGTTTCACAGGGCACGCTTCTAGGAGCCGCCCGCCAAATCTGCGTCATCGTAAGGATCCAATGCAAGTCCGGACGGCCGCCGTAAGATGATCATGCCTGGCCATTTCTGGAGATCTCAAATCAGTCATTGCGCCCAAGACGGCACCAAGACCCCTGTCAATCTCGTGAGAGTCCCCCCACGGAAGTAGTCCCCGAGAAGGCCCAGGGCCCTTACGAACAACGCAACAACGATACAGCGGTACCGTCACGCTTCGTTACAACGTCGCAGCGCTCATCCCAAGAAAACCTTCAGATGGTTCCACCGAGCCTTTTCACGGCAGGGCCGGATACACATGCCGATCCTGCCCTGGCACGCTGGCGGGGCTTGTCGGAGGCAGCCGGATACTGCTTCTGCTGAATGCGATCGTAGAGCTCACCGCCTTCGCAGAGCTCCAGCACTAAACGGATGTTGCCGACAAGGGTCTCGTCGACGTCGATGAGAGACACCATTCCAGGATGATTGCCCAATGTCTGCAAGATATTAATCTCCTCGCGAATTCGATTCAAGCTGGCCGTGTCACCAACACGGGTGTTGATCACCTTCAGCGCAAACCGCTTCTCAGGCGTGTACCTCTTCCAACACAAGTGGACCACCGCGAACTTGCCCGTGCCTATATCCGCCACCGTGACACTGGCACGAAGTGGAGTGAGTACCCCAAGGCTTACGCAGTGAAACGACGCGAAGATCGGGACAACATCGGATCGGGATAACTCGAAATCTCTGAGAATCGGCGGGTTTGGAGGATGTATTGGGCGCCGCGGCCGTTCCAGAGCGTTCCGGAACGCTCTGAGAGCGCTCCGGAACGCTCTGGAGCGATTTATCCCGATCCTAGCTTTGTCTTACGCAGCCCTGAAAAATGAAGTTGTGAGGTTCTTCAAGGCCCGGACCCGTGGTTTCGCCACTGGGCGCTTCGGGGCGCTACTGGGGTGTGTCGCGTTGGCCTCCGGACCGGTGACCCTGTCGAAAATGACCCGGGATCAACCACTGAATTCGTCAGCAGCGTTCCAGGGGGTCCAGAAAGTGCCCGTAGACAGCCCCAGAAGGCATCTGGACTGGCCACGCTGCCCTGCAGATGGCCCTCCAAGACACCCCAAGAGGCCTCCGAGAGCACTCCCCGGAGGCCCCGAGAAAGCCAAAACCATTCTCCAAACAGTGTTTGCACATGGGGGTTAGTACTAACGTGCTTCTGATTCGGAACTGTGCCGTGTCTTCCGTGCGGCGGCTACATGGCCGCCGTGGCCGCCCCGTCGCCGCCTCGTCGCCGCCTGTCGTATGGGTTATGTTTTCGGTCTGGCGGCAATGTGGCCGCCGTAGCCGCCACGTCGACGCCTCGTCGCCGCCTGCCGCCGCTGGATTCTCTGAATTTTGAAAATATTGAGGTGTACGTTCCCCCCAGGCTTAAGGGCCCCTCCCGGGAATGTTCAATTTACATGTGTTTTGCCCAATCGTCCATCCCGATATGAACGCAGATCATCCAAGCTAAACCGGTAACCCCCCTCCCCCTCACCCTTTGCAGAACGCACTAGTCGCGCGCACTCGTTTATCAAACACGAGAAGTTTCCAGAAATCCTTTTGCGCCAAATCATGGCGTGCACATGCGCGTAGGGGTATCGAAACCGCGCGTCACGATAACATTAGAAACACGCGTGTTCCCGCAACGCGGACGTCCCAAAAAACGTTCGCGTTGTTGCAAGATCCCGGGGGGGACAAATGTTTCCAACATGTTAATGTCATGCTACCACGCGGGCCTCTCTCGCGCGCGTATGTCGGAATCGATCGAACGCCCAAGCGCGCGTGTTGTCGCGAGAACACACTCGCGCGCATCGTCGCGCGCACATCGTCTCCCGCCCGATGGGTTCATTTCGGCAACGAGCGCCCCGAAAATGAATGAAACACCTGGTTTTGCAACATCAGTGCTCAAAAGGAACTTGTGCGCGCTCTTGCTAATTCTGTCGTGCAGCATCGGCTTTTAAGCAGTGGCATCCAATTCTGCCAAACGGGCCCCTCGCGCCGCATGCCGCACTCAACCGAAAACCCTTGCGCGAGCGCTGAGGGGGAGGGGGGGGGGGGGGGCACGATCCGTGTCAACAAAACACCACGCGGGTCACTCGCGCGCGTCGGCCGCGCGCGCATTCCGAACTCTTTCCGAAACCCCCATCGCCTACGCGAGGATATCGTCATCGTTTTCGGCGGGCGTCATCAACATCGGCGCCGTCAGTGGCCTTGCCGTCGTCATCGCCACCATCGTCTCCATCATCGTTACTCACAACATCGCGTCCACCATTGCCGGCGTCGCCATGATACCGAGCCCGCCCAAGTCACCGACTCGCACTGAAGTGCCAGCTGGGAAGTGCCCTACGGTCCGCGCAACAGCGGCCGAATCGGTCGCGCCGCATTAGATGGCCGCTGCGCGCACGAGCATGCGCGGGCTACCGCGGCAGCAGAGATGCACCAACCAACGCCAGGCACTCATCGCAAACGCCGTCGCATGGGTTGAACGAAACAACTTGCGGACGGCGGTAGAGCTGACAACTCACTGCGAGCATGGGTGGTTGCACCACACGGATTGCTCCACGGCGCACTCTTTGATCGCTGTCAGCAGGGATGCCACCACGAATGTTGCACTGCATAGTTAACGCCACCTAGATTGCGCAGCGTATATATGTATGCATACATTAATATACAAACGTTGCAACCACGTGTGCTGCACAACATAGATTGCGAAACATAGATGTCCTAAGGCCCGTTGTACAGCATAGGTCGCACCACATATAGCAATCTGCGTATATGGCGCAATAAGGATTGCACAAACACAGACTGCAACACATACGACGCACAGCATAGGTTGCACAACCTACATGGCACCACCTATGCTACGCCACGTAGATAGCATCACAGATATTGCACCACACACGTGGCATGGTCACATAACTTGCCTCACCGAAATTGCACCAAAATAGATTACACCACATCTACTGCACGAAATAGATTGCACATCGTACATAGCAGATCTCAATTGGGCAACACAACATTGCCAGAAACAAGCACTGTTTGGGATCTCCGCTGGCTAACCCCAAAATGGCCCAGCAGGTCCCAAAAGCGGCAAACAAAGGACCCCCGACGTCTGGGGCCCACAATACGGCTTCAAGAGGAGGCACCGACGGGGGGCCCGAACGGACATTTCGAGCCCTCGGCCCCGAGAGGCCCCCAGGATACCCCAAGGGGCCCTCGAGAGGCAGGCACGAGGCCTCACGAGGCGCCCCAAGAGGCCCGCCCCAAGAGGCCCCCAAACTGCCCCGAGCGCTCCGACGAGATCCCAAGAAGCAGCCCTAAGGACTCTGAGCCACAACCCAAGATGGCCTCCAAGACTAGGTCGGGCATGTCTCCCTGCAGGCGAATGTGTAAGGACAAATAGAAGATATTCAAGCAACACCCAAAAATGAGAAGAAAAAAACCAGAATCCACACATCGTCCCCCCACTATTCTTTTTACTATGTTTAAATACTCCTCCTGTAAAAGGGCATGCCCGACTGAACTCCAAGACGGCCCTGGAGCGCCGTAAGAGGGTCCCAAGACGGCCCAGATTGGCTCCCAAGACGGTTTCCAACGGCAACAGACGGGCCACGAACGCCGCAAGACGGCCAAGAAGGCCCACCCAAAGCCCCCCAAAGACCCCCAAGAGGCAGGAAGCTCCCGAGGCCCCAGGAATGCAGAAATGACCCAAGAAGCTCCCAAGAGGTCTCCTCGTCCTCCTTGTTCCCCCCTCTCCTCTCTCCCACGTGTCTCCCGGAGAGCTTCCACAACGTCTTCCGCTGCAGGAGCGCATGGTACAATGGAGCGGCCAAACTCTACCCAAACGTCTGGCCACACAGGCATATCCTCAATGGCGGGGGGGCGGCGGTGATTCGCCGCAGGCGTCTTTCGATAATTATCCTCGTCCACCTCGTACTTGTTGTCGAAGTCGTCGTCGTGGCGGGAGTCGTGCATGCAATGGGTCAGGAGGGCATTCGAATTCCCCATTGCGGCCGCCCCGGAGCACGACTGCACGGCGGGGGCGTACCTGAGCCAAAAAAAAGGCTGGCGAGGAGGAGCTCCCTTTCAAGTCGGGCATGTCTCTCCACAGGAGGGATGCTCAACACTAGCCAAACAGACTATCGTCTGGACGATGTTTCTATTATGTTGGCCATTACTGCATGTTGTTTGGCTATCTTACGTTTTTCCTACAGAATCCGCCTGTAGGGGGACATACCCGACTTACAACTCCCTCTCCGTGGCCCCCCTTTTGGGGAACGCACGGTTGATTCAAGCGCCCGAGAGGCCGTCGCCATTCACCTCCCTGACGATTTGGGAACGTTCATGCCCTCCTCCTCCTGCTCATCCTGCTCCTCCTGCTGCTCCCCCTCCTCCTCCTCCACCTCCTCCTCCTCCCTCCTCCCTCCTCCCTGCTCCTCCTCCTCCTCCTCCTCCTCCTCCTCCTCCTCCTCCTCCTCCTCCTCCTCCTCCTCCTCCTCCTCCTCCTCCTCCTCCTCCTCCTCCTCCTCCTCCTCCTCCTCCTCCCATTCTCCTTCTCCTCCTCCTCCTCCTCCTCCTCCTCCTTCTCCTCCTCCTCCTCCTCCTCCTCCTCCTCCTTCTCCTACTCCTTTTCTTCCCCCTCCTCCTCCTCCTTCTCCTCCTCCGTCCCACTTTTCACTCTCCGTGCTCGACATGCCGTGGCCGACCATCGCCGGGTCACACGCCCGATGCTCCCGCTGATCGGAGCTGTGGTCGCACGCCGACCTGCTAAGCCACCTCGTTTTCATCACCCCGTCACGCGCACCTGTGAGCTTTTGTCGCTGGCGGCAAGGCAGAAGAGCTGCACCAGCGGTGAGCGATCGGCCAGCATGCGGGCGTACTAGCAAGCATGTACCTCATGGTGGCTCAGGAACACCTGCGCAAGGTGCGCTGCTTTTGTGGCGGACCTCTCGCAGAATTCCACGGACAGTGATTGCACCGACTGCTCCTTGCATGCTCTGCCAGGAACGCCCTGAGGCAGCGCGGTTGTCGGAAACCGCCGCCGCGCAGACAGCCCCGCCTAGCTGCGTTTACCTCGCTGAGCAGGCCAACAGGGCATCCGTATAACTGGGCATCCAGGTAAGGCCAGATATAACTCAACTGGGCATCGGCTGTTCACCCCCGCCTGTCCCATAGCAGCCGTCGCGCCGGTCCAGGGAGGTCTCCCGGCCACGGGGTGTCGGTCGAAGCAGGCCGGGGGCGACCAAAGGGGGGGGACGACAAGGAGGGGGGAGATCTTGGACGCCTCCTCGTGGACAGCCCGCCCCCATAGCGCAGTTCTCCAACTTCCCTGAGCCACTGTCGGCACCTGTAACACCTGTAGCCCAGTGATGATCCAGCTTTGGCCAGACGCAACCCAAACTGGGCCTCCACTGATGCCCAAGGCCTCACCCAGAAAGCCACGCAGGCCCTCGCTTGCCCTGGGGTGCCCAGACTGGCCGTCGCTCGGAGGGCCACGCCCACAGCCCCCCCGCCCTTGTTCCCCGTAGCTGGAGGCTTGGAAATGAGCACCAACACCGAAACAAAGGTTTGCCTCCAGCGGGCGACATGTATCCCGGATGTTGGCGTTGATGGTAATAGTTTGGCCATCTTGGAAGGCCGAATATTACCATCAACACCGAGATCTACGTCATCTTCCTTCGGTGGAGGCACACAGCCGATATTGGTGTTGGTGCCAGCCTCTATGTATGCGATGTAGGTGACGAGACTCGCCGTCGCCCACGGCGTCGCGCGCGCACGGTCCGGCTCATGGGTCCTGCCCTCGAGGTCTCACACTCCGTGCTTCCGGGACGCCGCCAGGCAGCGCTTCCTCTCGGAGAGGGGCTCCAGAGCATCAACTCCTTCTTCGCAGAGCGTGTTGCCCTCCACCGGGGGGGGAATGGCGGCCACTACAGTCAGCCCGTATCATAAGGACGCGCGGTAAGGATGCAAAGGCCTTGGAGGGCCATGTCGAGACTTTGCAAGCGGGGCGCGGCCAGCGAAAGCGGCCAGGGATGGACCGAGGAGGCGAGGATGCAAGGGTGCCCTTGGCGGTAAGGTTCCCCATCCTTACTATGCGGTATGACTGTATCCCGTCCAGGAAAACAACGATTGGGCATCAGAAGCCCCCAGCCCGCCCCTGCAGATGGCGGGGGGGTCGGAGTCGAAGTCGGAAGCCGTGGCAACTGGTGAGCCCTCTGCTCTGGAGGAGGGGCTCGTCTCGCAAGTCTTGCGAGCTCGGTGGCTGCTGGCGGCATCGTCGGCATTGCAGGGGTCAGCCTACGTTGAGCAGGGACCGACCGTCCCGGCACTCCTATAGTCCTACCACGAAATGTTCCTAGAACCCAAACATGTTCTCAAAACGAAAACAATGTTCTTGGAACATAAACCCGATGTGATAAAACAGGACAGCCTCCGCCAGAAATGTTCTAAGAGCATTTCGTGGAAACCACAAAGGGTTCACAGAACATTGCTTGGTAGGGCTGTACGCGAGCCAGCACGCTTCGCCACTGCTTGACTGCGGGTCCCTGGCTTCTTGGGAAGCGGAGCGAAGGAGCGGGGACCGAGCTGCCGCAACCGAGCTGCATGCCCCACCTATCGGCAACTATCGGGAGCTGCCATCGGCTGGGGGGCATCTGCTTTGGGCGGACCGGTGCAACAACCGATCAAACTCAGACCCACCCCCTTCCCCCAGGGCACACCCCCCCTTTTTGGGGGTCCCGACCCTGGAGCCCCGAGGCCGTCGACGATTCTGGCTCCCCGAGGGGGACGCCGGCCGGGTGACGCGCTCACCGTCCCCCCGGAGCCTCACTGCCACGGCTCCCTCAAGCAGCCGCGCCCTCAAGCAGCCGCGCCCTCAAGCAGCCGCGGACCGAAGTGCCGTGCGACCAGATCCTAAGGCTGCCCGACGAGGATGCAGGGCCCGTTGGCGCCAGGCTCGAAGCTGAAGTTGGAAGCCAATGGCTGAGGGCCAGGAGGGCCGAGCCATCAGGTACGACGTCACAAAAACATCGTGAAGCAACTCGACCACCCTGAGCCTCCATCTTCCACACCTTCCGACCAGCTGGTGGCTGATTTAGTGATCTTCTCGAGGGGCAGAAGCTGCATGCGGAGCTCCGAAAGTGAATGTCTATGCCATGTTCGAAATCATCCACCTGCTGGTCGGAAGGTGTGGAAGGTGGAGGGTCAGGGCAGAGCCCCAGACCCCGACTGTTCGCTGCATGCTGAAAGCAAAATTGAGCCGTGGTGGCCCCTGGGCCCGACACTGGGCAACACCGCCCGCTGTGCGGAAGCCATGCGACGCCAACAGCTCAGGGAGAGGCAAGGATGCAAGAGCACCCTCGGGAACGCAACCTGATGATCCTGGTCGACTCTGCAATCGAAGTTGTGTAATAAGGGACCCTGGAGAAGGAACGAAGCCCCTGTCCGCCCAAATCCGCGAGGAACGCCAGAGGCGAGCACACCTACACTGACCAAAGGAGCACCGAGCCGCCCCCGCGAAACCAAAGCGGACCTCAATGCAAATCTCTGCTTGCAAATGGGGTGCAGGACTGAGTTGTTGCACCCCTGGATCCAGATCGGAACGAGCAAGAGAATGCACAAGTTGGGAGTGAAGGATGCGTTGTTCACCCGAGTCCGCACAACATCTCGCGTATTCAGCGCCTTGCCTTTGGACTGGTCGCGGCTTCGTGCCCTGACCCTCACCTGGTAAGCAAGAAGGGTCCACCGCGGACCCCTCCGCCCCCTGCCCTCCGCCATCACCCCCCGTCGTCGTCGTCGTCGTCGTCGTCGTCGTCGTCGTCGTCGTCGTCGTCGTCGTCGTCGTCGTCGTCGTCGTCGTCGTCGTCGTCGTCGTCGTCGTCGTCGTCGTCGTCGTCGTCGTCGTCGTCGTCGTCGTCGTCGTCATCGTCGTCGTCGTCGTTCTCGTCATCGTCGTCGTCGTCATCGTCTCGTCGTAGTCCTCCTCCTCCTCCTCCTCCTCCTCCTCCTCCTCCTCCTCCTCCTCCTCCTCCTCCTCCTCCCCAAGGGCGTCCGAAGGGAGACCTCCAGAGGTCCCCAGGAAGATGCAACGCGCGGAGGTCCGCGACAGCGCCCGGAGGCCCCGGAAAGAGCAAGAAACGTCCAAAAACCGACGACCCCGATCGTCGCATCGAGGATCGGAGGTATTGGTTTCCGGGCTCGAGGAGGAGGCTCGACGATCGAATCGGGGCTCAAGGAACACCGAACAATCCGCTGTCCTCCTCGAGAGCCTGGATTTGTCGGCCCCTCCCGCCGCGAGCGCGGGATGCCGCTGGCGCGGGCGCTCCGTGCGCAGCTGCGGGCTCGTGCAGCAGAAGTACGCTGCCGCCTGCCCGACGCAGAGGACGGGGGCGAGCAGCGCGAGGAAGCAGCAGGAGAGCCAACCGAAGGAGTACAGGATTCAGCCGTGCCTCGCCGCCCTGGGCCGGCGGGTGCTGCCTCCGTGGGGGGGCACCAAAAGGTACCGATACCGCTACTTCCCAGACCTCTCCTGGGGTGCGTTCTGACCAGGATTTCGGGGCGAATCCAGCGGTGGCGACGGACGGGGGCCCAGGAGGCCCAAAGAGAGGAACACGAGGGGAGGGCATAGGCATCGGTGCCGTACATCCTGCTCCGAATCCTTCCCTGACGTATCCCGCTCGCCACTAGATCGGTCGGCATCGGGTCAGGAGGGCGGATCGGATAGGCGTACTGCGCGCCGACGTCGGGGCACATCGGCACAGGGTTGGCATCGAATCGGACAGGCTGCGCAGGGATGCACAGACGCGCCATGCAAGTCTCGGGCTGCATCGGCGGAGCATCTGGATCGAACTGGAACGAGCGCCAAATCCAGATCGAAATGCCAACCCAGTTCGATCCAGAACGAACTGGATCGAACTGGCAAGCCAGAATCCAGATCCAACTGGACCAGTCCGATTGACAGAGACTCTGCCTCAGACGTAGCAGACCCTGCCTCTAGACAGGTTTGCACAACTGGGGGGTGGGGCGTGGATGGCGTGGACGTGACGTCTGGGGGGTGGGGCGTGGATGGCGTGTGGCGCCGCAGCGTGATGGGCCAGAACTGGCGGCGCGACACGCTGAGGCAAAGTTGCTGACCGTAGGGGGGGGGGGCGGCTCAAGAGGTGGGGGCAAGGGGAGGGACATCGAGCTGGAAGCAACGGCACCTCGATGATGCATCTGCGATGAGCCTCGATAGCAACGCCGCCCGCTCCTGGGCGATTCGGGGTAGGTGCTTCCCCCCCCTGAGCCCGGGCAAGTGGCGACAGCTACGCAGTTCACAGCCACCCAAGGGGCAGCGAGACTTTCCGGGAGCCCCTGTAATAATCAATAATTGCGCACTTCGCAGACACCCCGGAAGCCGCAAGGTCTTGCCTGGGTGCGCGTGGCCCCCGACTCCGCTGGACGTTCCAGGAGCGCGACAATTGCCCAGTTTGCAGACCACCAGGGGGCAGCGAGGTCGCGTCTGGTCCGCGCGGACTCCGCTGGACCTCACAGGAACTTCCGAAAGTGGCGACAACTGCACAGCCAACAGCAACCCAGGGAGCAGCGAGGTCTCGTCTGGGTCCGCGCGGCCCCCGACTCCGCTGGACCTCCCAGGAGCCCACGACAGTGGCGACGGCTGCGCAGTTCAGAACCACCCAGGGAGCAGCGAGGTCTCGTCTGAGTGCGCGTGGCCCTCGACTCCGCTGGACCTCAAAGGAGCCCACGAAAGTGCCGACAACTGCGCAGTTCAGAACCACCCAGGGGGCAGCGAGGTCGCGTCTGGTCCCCGCGCGGACCCCGACTCCGCTGGACCTCACAGGAACTTCCGAAAGTGGCGACAACTGCACAGCCAACAGCAACCCAGGGAGCAGCGAGGTCTCGTCTGGGTCCGCGCGGCCCCCGACTCCGCTGGACCTCCCAGGAGCCCATGCAAGTGGCGACGGCTGCGCAGCTCAGAACCACCCAGGGAGCAGCGAGGTCTCGTCTGGGCCCGCGTGCCCCCCGACTCCGCTGGCCCTCCCAGGAGCCCACGACAGTGGCGACGGCTGCGCAGCCAACAGCAACCCAGGGAGCAGCGAGGTCTCGTCTGGGTCCGCGTGCCCCCCGACTCCGCTGGCTCTCCCAGGAGCCCACGAAAGTGGCGACGGCTGCGCAGTGCACAGCCACCCAGGGAGCAGCGAGGTCTCGTCTGGGCCCCGCGCGGCCCCCGACTCCGCTGGACCTCACAGGAGCCCACGAACGTGGCGACGGCTGCGCAGTTCAGAACCACCCAGGAGGCAGCGAGGTCTCGTCTGGGTCCGCGCGGCCCCAGACTCCGCTGGACCTCCCAGGAGCCCATGCAAGTGGCGACGGCTGCGCAGTTCAGAACCACCCGGGCGGGCAGCGAGGTCGCGTCTGGGCCCCGCGCGGCCCCCGACTCCGCTGGGCCTCCCCGGAGCCCACGAGAGGTGGCGACGGCTGCGCGGCTCGCAGCCTCCCACGGCGCAGCGCGGGAGGAGGAGGAGGAGGAGGCAGACGGCGGGAGGGAGGCGCGGGGAGGAGAAGGGAGGCGGGAGGGAGAGGAGACAACAGTGCGCTACATCAGCAGGAAGACCCAACACAGCTTTTGTTCTCAATCACCACGATTATATGTTCCTATTAGATGAGAAAAATATGTTATCTGTTCCAACACAATTGTTTTATTCTCTATCTACATCAGCAAAAAGACACCCGCTACATCAGCAGGAAGACCCAACACAGTTTTTTTGGCCTGAGGGTCGAGAGCGAGCCTCTTCCGGTTAGTAAAAGCTGGGCGTGCCACGCAGAGCTCTCATTTGGGGAGACAGCTGCACAGGCGGACGGGGCCTCCGGCGGCCGGAGGGCGGGCCGGGGTGCAGGCGGTAGGAACACCCAACACAGGGAACCTCGGAAACAAAAAAAAGCCAAGACCTTCCGTCGATCCAGGACTCGCTTCCTCCGGGCCCGTGCTGCCCCACGGCGCGCGGTGGCCCCCAGGCAGCCCCCCCATTGCCGCGCCTGCGCCGCAGGCTACGCGGGCGCGCCCCGGCAGTGCGGGCGCGGCGGCAGCACGGCGCAGGGCTGGGCCTAAACGCTGTTCGTTTTGCTCTACATGGCTTCCTCTAATGCGGGATGACGAGTAATCCAAACATGGGAGAGAACGATTAAAAAAATAGTGTTCAGTTATTTCTGCACAATTTTCTGACTGGAGGAAAACGATTAATCAAATAATTTTCCAGCCCGCAGGCCGGTTTTTTCTAATCGTCATCCCGGGCGCCGCCGCGTGAACACGACCCCCGGTCATCTATCAATCGTCATCCTCCATTACCTCCCGGCCAACACGGACAACAAAACGAGGCCGAGGTCCAGCAGAACCGTGCTCAGGTCCAGCCCGGGCACGGAGCGCGCGGGCTCGCCATGACTGCGAGGGCACGGGCCAGGGGCCTCGGCGGGGGAGGGGGGGACTCGCCATCGCTCGGACGTCCATTCCCTGTGTTTTTTTCGGTTTCGTGCGTGGTTTTTTCGCCAAATGATCAAGGATGCTCCTCGATGGTCCTCGCCGAAGGAAAAATGCACACGTCCGAGCGATGCCAAGGGGAGGGCAGGGCGGAGTGCAGTGCTCGAGCCAAACGTCAGCGGCCAGAGAGGCCCAGAGCGCCCCGCGAGCGAGCGCGGGCGACGGTCTTGGTTTTTTTTTCTGCGGCGGCGCTTCGCTCTTCTCCTTGAGTCTGCGTCAGAGGTCGAGTTAGCATCGGTTCCACACCGAGCCCGCGTCGAACCGGCGTCGGATGGAAGAAGACGTCGACACTTGCATGGCCGCCTCGGGAAACCTGACTCCAAGTTGTCGTTGAACCTCTCGGAAGGACGAGTTGTTCTTCCGCCGGCTGGTTTTTCGTGGGAAGGATCAAGGAGGATTAAGCCTCATGGGGGGGCTGCTACGCTGAATTAGGCCGCAAATTAAGTGGGATTAAGCCAGATCAACCAGGATTAATACGGAGCATGCGAGATGAGGCCGAATTAAGCGGGATCCAAACGAATTAAGCCGGATTTCGGACCAGGGCAAAGTCAGAATTTGACCCCCCATGAGTTGCATCCGAGTGGTCCCAGTCAGACACGTGCCCCGCCACCCGGAGCACAAATCAATACCATCGCCACCTGCTGGCAGGCCGAGGGGGCCAGGAGAGGGGGGCGGCCACGGTCGCGGCGCCATGCTCGCGGCAGAACGTCACGGCTCCCTGCGCGGTGGCCTACGCGGGCCGTCAGCGTGGCACACCGCGTGAATACGAGGGTGCGTTTGCCCCGCCTTTACGCGCGAATGTCCGCGCAGTCGAATCCGTTTTCCTGCGTCGCCCAAGCAGGGATGGGTGCCGTCTCCTTCGGGCCTCGCGGCACCACTCGCCACCAAGGGGGCTATGCTGGGACAGCCGCATTGCCCTGCCCCACCCAGGCCCAGAACCCCGACGACCCGACTTCTTCACAACGTCCACCTCCCGAGGCCTGGACCCCTTCCCCGGGACCGGCATTCCATCTTCCACTTACTGACTGTCCCAGGGCCCGGTGGGGGCCCGCGGAGGCTGAAGATGGCGCAACACCCTCCGTCGAGATCTGCGCAGAAAGAAGAAGTGTGGGGGGTTGGGATGGTCCTCCTGACAGTGACGAAGAGGGTCGCGCCGCATTCGAGGCGCGAGGTGTCCTTTCCACCTTTGAAAATCGAGGAGGCGCGAGGTCCCCGGAAGCCTCTCAGATGCGGTCCGAGTAGATGGGGTAGGAGGATCGTGCCGCATCGCTGATGCATCGCCGATCCAGCGGCGATACACTGGCGATGCATCGGTGATACGCCGCCGCAGTCGGCGTAGAGACTCTCGGGCTCAACATCAAGCCGCATCGCAGATGCATCGGCGATGCGGCGCGATTCTCCTGAACATGGTTTTACCAATCCCCGTCCCACTGGCAAAGCATTGGCCCCCCCTCCGGATGGGGGTCGATCCCTTCGGGTTTCGAGGGGCACATCCCCAACCAAGGGGGCGCGATGGCGGGGCTGCGATGCAATGGCCTGGAGGGGGATAGGTTGAACGACGCTGACCTGCGAGCCCATCCGCTGGGGTCCCACCTTTAGAATGGGCAGAGACTCCACCCCCAGAATGATCCCCCCGACAAGCGCAGCCGTCTGGTAAACGCAAGAACAAAAAAGGAATCGAACAGGGCAGGGCTGCTTAGTAAACGCCCAGGGCTGTCTAGCAAACTCAGGCCAGGCAAGTCCCCCGACAGGCGGATTTTGGACGAAAAACAAAAAAAGAAAAACATATTCCCAAATTGTTGAACATAATATAGAATGGTCCCTAGACTATTTTCCGACTATTTTTGAATATTCTTCCTGTAGAGGGACACGCCCGACTTAAACGCCAATTGTCGGGATCTGGGTCTCCTGAATCTGCACTGGGCCCCCCCGCCTGACGCGCGGAGCGCGCCGGCGGCGCCGCCCGGGGGTGGGTGCGGCCAGCGTGGATCCGAGAAACGCGCGCGGAGCACCAACAGTTCATTGCTCATGGCGTGTTTCTTCCTTCGACGGAAGGGGGTAAGGTTAGGTCGGGCATGTCCCCCAACAGGCGGAATTTGGGCGAAAACTTGAAACAAAAATCCACAAGAATACAAAAACATATTCAAACATGGTGAAAAAAACGCCCCCGTAATATTTTGGGTCTATTTTTCAATGTTCCTCCTATGAGGGACACAGGCCCGACTTGAGGGTGGGGATAGGTTGAGCGAGACTGACCTCCGAGCCCATCCGCTCGAGCCCCCTCTGGGAGGCCTGGGGCCCCGGGCCCCCCGGGCGCGGGCGCAGCGCGCAGCGAGCAGCCCACCGCGCCCGCGCGCGGAGCGCCGCCGCCGCAGCCGGCCCCCGCCGGCCTTGCAGCGCAGGCGCAACAATTCCCGCAGCTCCTTCTCGGCCTCCTCCGCCGACAGGCCGAAGCTGGCGCCTCGCGCGCAGGGCGCCCGCCGCCGCCGGCCGCCGTCCGCAGTCGGCCGCCGTCGTGGTCCGTCGGCGGTCGCACGATTGAAGGGGAACTGGGACACACAAACAAATACACTCACAAATAAAAACATCCCCCATATTTTCCCATATTTTCTGGGTTTCT
>CAUYUJ010014720.1:337500-381837 GCA_963575745.1 Prorocentrum cordatum
CGCACCACGAAACAGCATCACAAGAGCTCCGTGGGCAGACAGCCCGTCTTCGGAGATCCCTGCGGCCCCGGGGCCGTCACAAAAAACGACTCGGGACGAACCATTCTGGAACGAATTTATCATCGTCCGAGAACCTTCCCCAGACACCCGACGTCGTGACGTTTCCACAACGTCGACCCCCCAGAGGTCTCGACCCCCTTTCCCCGGAAACAGTTGTTCATCCTGCACTACACGTCGGTCGGAAGAAGTAGGTAGAACTATGAAGTCAGAAGGCGGATATAGTAGATCCTCTCAGAGAAGAACAAAACACAGCAAAAACATGGTGCTTGAAATAATTTGGGATCTGGGAATCCAAAAATACTTACTTCCAGCGACCGGCGTGTAACGCTTTGGCGGCCCCGAGGCCCAGTAAAGAGGACTTCGCGGGCCGAGCATGGCAAAAAAACACCAGCCGCCGTGAGCCTTGCCACACCGCGAAGAGGGGCCTCTGGCTCCGACTCGGCCCACTGGCCGGCTCCCGGTATCTGGCCATCGCTCGGACGTCCATTCCCCAGGCTTTTTGTTTCGGTCTCGTGCGTGGCTTTTTCGCCGAACGATCAAGGGTGCTCCTCGATGGCTCTCGCCGAGACACGATGCACACGTCCGAGCGATGCCAAGGCCTCGGCTTTGTCTCTTCTGCGAGCGCGGCGGCGTGCGCAGAGCGGCTACGCACAAGCACTGCCGTGATGTCGGGCGTGTCCCCCTACAGGGGGATTTTCGACGAAAAATGAAACATACCCAAACAGTGCACCAAAAAGGTCAAAAAATACCCCAAAAATGCTCCCCATACTATTATTGGACTATTTTTTTATTCGTGGGGCATTTTTTATTTCTCGTCGAAAATCCCCCCTCTACGGGGACAGGCCCGACTTACCACTGCCGCCCTGGGCGGCGCTGCCGCGGCGGCGAAGGCCGGCCTCAGCGGGCGGCGCCCCGGGCGCGGGCGGCCCGCCGCGCGAGCCTCGCCCGCTCCGTGGCCGCCACCTCCGCCCGCCAGCTGGGGTTCCCCGGCTCGCGGGCCTCGCCCTCGCTGGAGGCAGAAAACAACGGCAGGGGGCCACAGACTGTCGGCGCTCCGCGCGGACATCCTGGACCTGCGCCGCGGGCCCCCCTCCCAGGCGCGCCGGAGGGCGCGCCGCGCGAGGGCGGCGCCGCGAGGGCGCCGCCGCGGGGGGGGGGGCCCAGCACCGATCCCAGGCATCCTTCGCGGAGCGCCGAGGGTTTATGGTTGTGCCGATTTTTCTCCTTCGACTCGCAGAACGCACTTACCCAGGAGACCAGGACAGCGGCACGCCCAAATGAATTCAAAACTGATGAGAAGGATGCACGACAAGGATGCAGGCCCATTGAACGTCCGCGTTGCAGCTTTTTCGAGCGCGGGGGGCAGTCGAACGTAGTCAAGGATTTACCAAAGAGGCACGGATGCAAGCGTACCGCTGAGGAGGTTATCCTTGCCATCTGCCTCGACTGCATTGGCTCTGTAATATCTGAGAGGCTACCTTTTTATTCTGCTGGCCCAAGGAAGTTTCCTCGCATGGCATCCCCCTCCCCTCCCCTCCCTCCGCCGCCTTTTCAAGCAGCGCTGGGCCAAAAAAGGCGTGGACGTGAGTCCCGACTGGTGTCAATTCTAAATTTCCTTTCGGGCGTCGCCACACCCGCCCCCCCTGCCCCCCCTCCATGCAAGAAAACTCGCCAGCAGCTGCAGAAGAACTCTTCCGAGTAGATGTGGTCGGAGGATCGAGCCGCATCGGCGACGTCGGAAATGCATCGGCGCCGTCGGAAGACGGTTCCATCGGCGATGCGGCGCGATCCTCCGACCACAACTAGTCGGACCCCACCTGGGAGGCCTGCAGCATCTTACCAGCCTGGAACATATCCCTATCCCTATGCTGGGCATCGCCCCATCACGATGGCGATCTTAAGGATTCCCTCAGTTTCGGAGGGCGCATCCCAAAGACTGTCGTCGCCTTTTGGCGTGTCAATCTCAGTAATAGGGATAAGTTCGAGGCTGGTGAGCATCGAAATGTGCTGGCCCCCAGGCCCGCAACCCGGGCGACATCGCCAGCTGTGATCAAGGGCAGCGCCAGGACAGCTCGGCGGGGGGCGGGGGACGGGGGCGCAGCGCCGGCCCGGGAAGAAGCCCACTGCGGACCCCTCGGAGCTGCTGCTCACACGCAGCTTCGCTGGTCTCCTCCAATCGCTGCCCACCTACCAGACCACCCCGACCTAACCCGAAGGCCCGAATGTCGGGATCGGGGGGGGGGTGCAGGATCCACACGTGTTTGCCCCATGCTCCCCGACCCCTCCCCCCACACTGGGAATGGAGGGCAAATTGGGGCGGGGCCTTCGGGATGGGCTGGGGTGGTTTAGTGGGTGGTGAATCGCCATGTCGTATCGCCGCAGCCCCCGCAGCGCCACACCCTGCCGGAAGAAGGACTTCGGCCACTCCGGCGCGAGCTCCGCGCAGCGCAGGGCGTCGTCGAGCGCCTCCTGGAAGCGCCCCGCCTCCACGCGCGCCGCGCTGCGGTTGGACAGCAGCTTCTCGTTGTCTGGAGCGTAGCCGAGGGCCTCGGAGTAAAGGGTTATGGCATCGTCGAACTGGCGCTTCTTGAAGCACTCGTCGCCCCTGGCCTTGAGCTCACTCGCGCCACCCGCGGCATGCTCCAGTGCCTCCTGGTCCTCCTCACACAGGCTGTCCGCGACAGGCGGGCCCTGGGCCGCCGCGCAGCACCGGTCCTGGTCCAGGATCCAGTCCCACGGACCTCTGCACCCGTCCGCCTTTCGCAGCTGGATCGACAGCGCGGGTCGAGTCTCTCGTGCTTCGACGCCGTCTGCTCTGGCAGCGACCTCCGTCGTCACCTTCACCATGCTCCAGTCTGTCTGGCTGGGGACCACCTGCTGGCAGAGCCTCCCGGACAGGAGCGGGCAGCCCTCCGCACCACGCACGAAGACGCGCAGCCCGCTGCCCCACACGTCCAGGCCCCAGGTGCGGGACGGAGCCAGCACCGCCCTGGCAGCGTCGAGCTCGGCCCGGTGCAGCACCAGGTGCAGCGACACGAGCTCGTCGGTCTGCGACTGCACCAGCTCCGCGAGCATCGCGGCGGGCCGCACGCGTGAGCCCGCGCCGAGCGGCGGGTCCGCAGGCGCAGGGCGCCCGGGCGGCAGCGCGGCCCAGCCGGCCAGCGCGTCCGCGGGCCCCGCCGCGGGCGCGTCCAGGAAGGGCCCCTGCCAGGAGCGCTCCTGGGCCTTGACGAGGCCGATCACCAGGAGCCGGCCCCCGCCCGAGGGGGCCTCCGGGTCCGCGTCCAGGTGCCACCAGCAGCAGCCGGGCAGCACCTCGTGGGCGAGCTCGCCGCTGGCCCAGCCGCAGAGCGGCTCCGCCCCCTTGCGCGCGGCCGCGAGCTCGCGCCCGCAGGCCACGCGGAGGCCGCGCTCGCAGACGCTGACGTCGAACTCCTCCTCGGACACGCCGTGCCAGGCGGCGCCGGGCAGCGGCAGCCTCAGCACCACGGTGCCCATGGTCTGCTGCCAACGCGCGTGGCCGTGCCTGGGGAAGCCACAAAAAAGGCACCGATACAGCTGCTCCCCGGACCTCTCCCGTGGTGCGGTCTGGCCAGGATTTCGAGGCGAATCCAGCGGTGGCGACGAGGGCCTCCCAGGAGGCCCAAAAATATGAGAACAAAAAAGTGGCATAAACATAACAACTCGGAGGTCCGAGCGGATTTCTCGGATCGGCGCTGGACCCCCCTCCCTGGCGCGCGGAGCGCGCCAGGGGCGGCGCCGGATGCGCCGCCAGGGGGCCTCAGCGCCGATCCGAGAAATCCGCGCGGACCTCCGAATATTTATGTTTCTGACACTTTTTGTCCCCCCCAAAATGAAGGGGCCCTGGGACACACAAATAAATGCACACAAATAAAAAGATTCCCCATATGTTCCAATATGTTCTGGAATTTGGTCTTTCCCCCACTTCCCATATTTTCCCATATTCTCGGGGGAATCGACGACTCATTGTGTCTGTGTGTTTTGTCCCTCCTGACAGAAAAAAAAAGGAAACGGGCGAAGGATGGAGGTGCGGGTGCCGTTTCCTCCTCACGTGTGCCGGCCGGCCGCCGCGTGCGCCCAGAAGTCCCGACCCTTTTTCCAGAACCGGTTTTTCGTCCCGAGTCGGTTTTTGACGGTCCCGAGGCCCGGCGAGGGCCCCCCGAGGCCGAGAAAGCAAAAACCATTGCCCGTCCTGTTTTTTTTTTCACGACGCGATCATGTCTGGGTAGAGGTATGGGTGCCGTTTCCTCCTCATGCGTGCCGCCCGGCCGCCGGGTGCGCCCAGAAGTCCCGGAGGCGGAAGACCTCGGAGGCGGCGGGCGGGCCCGTCGGCTGCTCGGAGGGCCCCACCCGGCCCGCGGGCAGCGCCGCCATGGTGGCCCTGCCGGCCGACGGCAGCCCCAGAGATCCAACGCATTGAAGAAATCACGACGAATTTGTTTCAAACATCCGTCGTGATTTCTTCAGTCCCTAGGGGTTCGAAAACTGTAGAAAAAATGTGTCCTACAGTTTTCGACCTCTATAGGGACCCCTATACTGGGCCCCGGGACCGTCCAAACACGACTCAGGAGGAAAGACCGGTCCTGGGGAATGGGTCGAGACTTCAGGGGACACCGCATTGAACAAATCACGACGTCGGATCTCTGGGGAGAACGGGCGGACTCCGCCGCGGCGGACGAGGACCGGAGGACAGCGCGGGGCCTTTGAGCCGGGGCCGCCGACCTACTCCTCCCCGTCGCTCGGACGCCCATTACCTGTGTTTTTTTCGGTTTCGTGCGCGCGTATATTTTATTTGGTTTGTTCTTTTTTGTTGTTCAACCTTTTCGCAAAATGATCCAGGGTGCTCAATGATAACCCCCGCCGAGAAAAAGTGCACACGGCCGAGCGATACCAAGACTCTGCCCCTGCGTTTCGTCAGGTCGGCGGCGCTCTGCGTTGCCGCGCGGGCGCCGCGACCGGTCGGATCGCTGTGGGGCTGAAGGAAGGGGATCGGGGAAGAGAGAGAGCGAGAGAGAAAAACGGGCAGGGGCAGCGGAAGGGATGGGAGGCGAGGGAACCAAAAGAAAACGCAAGGACATACAGGCTAGCTCTCGGAGCGCAGCCCAGATCTCAAAAGCTGCACGGCGAGACACAGCTGACGAAAAGAAGCCCTCTGCGCCCTGGCACCCCATTCAAGCGAAAAGCTCGAGAGGGCGCCCAAAAGGGCCCACACTCACCACCGTGCCGTCGGCACTTAGCGGAGTCTTCACCGATGTGTCTGCATATTGAGTGTTTCATGTTTGCCAGCGTGGACCGCACATCGTGAGACCTTGCACTCTTTGCACTGGTGGTGGAGACTAAGTACGGGACGGGGTGCGTGGATTGGAAGGGGCCAGCCACTCGTTGGCAAAAGCTTTGCCCCAGTTTGTGGTCGCCCCAGAGGTTTGGTTCGTGGTTGGATATCAGAGCAACGACAGCACCCTTTACCTCTGTAGCACCACGCAATTGCGGATAACAGTGAAGGGTCGGGCGTGGGGTGGGTCGCGGGTGGGTCGCGGGTAGGTCGCGGGTGGGTCGGGAGGGTCGCAGGTGAGTCGCGGGTGGGTCGCGGGTGGGAGGCGGGAAGGTCGCGGGTGGGTCAGGCGGGGGTCACGAGCGGGTCGAAGGTGGCTTGCGGGCAAGGTCGCGAGTGGGACGACGACACCACCAACAACAACAATCATGTTACCCGAATGCTCTAGGATCCCACATGCAAGATGCATCCAGCATGCTGTCCCGGCCCTCATTGAGGATGCTCCTGCACAAGGGGGCCCGAGCTCCCCTTGCCCCGATCTCCCGCCCGAGGAGCTCTTGACGACACCCCGTGTCGCGAGGACCTGCGCGCTTGTCCTCTGACACCGCGTGGGTCGTCCAAGCCTCAACGATCGCGGTCCTCGCGCGGGCCGCTCGACACCGGCCGACTCCGGGCCGCACGCGGCGCCCAGCCAGGCACGCCCGCCCTGCGGGGGCCGACGCCGCATCGACACGACGCGGGCCTGCCGCTGCATCTGGGCCCCCTGCCCTGCCCTGCCCGCGCGGCGCCCCGCGGGCGAGGTGCGGCCACGCGCGCGCTCCCGCGCCGCGCACCCCCCCCCCTCGGGGAAGGCCGGCAAGGCCGCACGGCCGTCGCCTCGCCACCGCTCGGACGTCCATTCCCCGTGCGTTTTGTAGGCGTCGTGCGTTGTCTGATATTGTCTCGCCAGATGATCCAGGACGCTCCTCGCGTGCCCCCGCCGAGAAAAAAAACGCACACGTCCGAGCGATGCCAAGTCGGTCGGCCCAGGCGGCGCATGCGCGCGGTCGCGCCACGCGCCCCCGCGGGTGGTCGAGACCGCCGAGCCGACCCTGAGATCCGACGCCTCGAACAAGAGCTGAGACACAGCAGCAAGTCGCGACTGGAGTCCTGGACCCCATCCCTCTGCGCCGCTTCCCGCGCCGGATCGACCTGCGATGGCGCTGGGGCTTCGGAGCCTGGCGCAAACACCCGCAGCCCGACAAGCAAGAAAAGTGAGACGCCAGGGTCTCACGGAGCAGGGACCGACCGTCCCGGCATTTGTATCGCCTTATCACAAAATGTTAGTAGAACTCAGAAATGTACCAAGAACAAAAACAAGTTTCTGAGAACATAAACCCGAGACAGCCCCAGCCAGAAATGTTCTGCGAACATCTGCTGCAGACCACAACACGTTCTTAGAACATTCTTTGGCGGGCTTACTGGGAAGCCAGGACGCTTCGCCACTGCTTGAGATTAGGTCGAGCGTTTCTCCCTGCAGGAGGATATGGCGCAATTATATATCTATATACATATATATATGTGTATATATATGTATGTATATACAAGATATTTTAATGAAGGAAAACAGACAGCACAACAAACAACCATAATAGTCAACACAAAGATTGAACAAATAGTCCCCAGACTACCCTTTGTGATTACTTTTGAAGATTCCACCTGCAGAGCGACACGCCCGACTTCAGCATTGAGCGAAAGCCCCCGCGCCCCCAGAGGTGGCCCGGGCCGTCGACCCTGGCAGCCGTGCCCGCCAACAGGGGGGTCCACGGGGGCGAGGTAGCCCGGGGGGCGCCTCAGAAGACAGCGCACGACGCGAAGGATTCACGCGAATCTTGCGCGGTACCCTCGCGAATTTCTCGCGGGGGGCTCGGACTCTCGCGAATGTTTCGCGGGAGGCGCAGGGGCCTGGACAGTCGCGCAGGGGGGGGGGGGGCGAAGAAGAGAGGAGGGGAAGTCAGATGCCACAGCCTCGAGGGCCACTTCCGGGGCCAAGCGAATGACGGACAATTGGAGCAGGGAGCGGCTAAGGATAGAGAAAGGGGGCGAAGGCTAAGAGCCGGAGGGGAGCGCGACCAGCGCACCGAGGAGCAGAAGCGGAGAGAAAGGGAGTTTTCCGGTTGATCACGCCAAGGAAACGGCGAGATTGATGACTGAATTGAGGCTCTGACTTTGCACACGCACACAACGAGAAGACGTGGACGGCCCCTCGGCGCCGAGGCTGGGGGCGCCGGGCGTCGCCGCAGAGCCCAGATGTTGAGCAGGGACCGGCCGCCCCGGCATCTCCATAGGCCTACCACGAAATGTTCGTAGAGCCCGAACATGTTCGAAGAGCAAAGACGATGTTCTGAGAACGTGTCGTGGAAACCACAAAAGGTTCTTAGAACATCGTGTGGTGGGGCTGTAAGCGAGCCAGGACGCTTCGCCACTGCTTGAAACTCCCGATGTCGCGATTCTTTTCGCAGCGGCGCCGACCCCAAGAGTTAAGCCGGGCATGTCCCTTTACAGGAGGAATCTTCAAAAATAGTCAAAAATAATGAGGGGACTATTTGGGGGGCATGTTTGTTGGCCATTTTCTGATATTCTGGTATCTTTCTGATATTTGGAATTCTCCGTCAAAAATTCCCTCTGTAGGGGGACATGCCCGACCTAACCCAAGAGGTCTCGACCCCTTCCCCGGAACCGGCTTTCCCTCCCGAGGCGGCGGCTTCTGACGGGCACGAGGCCTGGCAAGGGCCCCCCTGGAAGCCGAGAAGCCGCCGGGGCCGCCAGGCTGTGGGGCGAAGGGTGCTGCTCCCTGCACCAGCTTTACCAGCCTCGAATTTATCGCTATCCCTAAGATTGACACGCCAAAAGGCGATGACTCTCTTAGGAATGCACCCTCAGAAACTGGGGGAATCCCTAAGATCGCCATCGTGACGAGGCGATGCCCAACATAGGGATAGGGATAGGTTCCAGGCTGGTAAGGTGCTGCTCCCTGCACCATCTGGAGTTTCAAGGCTCCAGTGTTACAATCCCGCTTTCTGCTTTCCAATGTAAACTGTCGAAGTCCGCGCGAAGGGGGGAGCCCCGAACCAGAAATTCACCACGCCCGGATCGCGAGCTCTCAACAATTCACCACGCCCGGGTCGCGTGCTCTGAATTCCCGGGGGGGCGTGGGACAAGTGAAAATATATGACATTCGCGCCCCCCGAGGCAATGAACCCTTGAAAATTATACCATGTTCGCGTCCCCGAGGTTGCAAACCCTTGTAAGTTTCGGAATTGTGGCTTCCCCGAGGCAACAAACCCAAGTAAACTAATACACAGTCGCGTCTCCGAAGCCATCATGCGCAAATTTACCTTACATTCGCAGTGCCGAGGCCAAGAATGCTTCAAGGCGCCCGAAGATGGTTCCAAGATGGCCCAAGAGGGCCCAAAAAGGCCCCGAGAGCGCTCCGAGAGGCCTCCCAAGAGAGCCCCAAGAGACCAGAATTGCAGATGTTACAGACAAGGTGTTGTTTCAAGGATTTTGGCCTTCTCACACTTTCGGCTTTCCGACGCTCCAAGACGGCTCAAGAAGCTCCCAAGACTGCCCCAAGGCAGCCCAAGACGCCTCCAAGAGGGCCCCAAGACGGCCCAAGAGGGCTCCAAGATGGCCCAAGAAGCGCCCAAGACGGCCCAAGATGGCCCAAGACGGCCCCAAGAGGGACGCAATCAGGGGACCACGAACAGAACATTCGATATCTGTGCCCTGGGAAGCCCCCAAGAGGTAACTCTGTTCGAATACAGTGCGGGCGCGGCCGCAAGAGACCCTCGTAGGGAACCCAGCCCTGAAGACCCGCGCGAGAGGTGCGAGTGGGGGGAAGTCCGGGGTACCCCGACCGCAGCAGCTCCGTCGCCGCGGGAAGTCACCGCGCAGCGTGCGGAGCAGAGAAACCAAGGGCACCATGACGCACAGCATGTGGCTTCTTGACCCAGAGATCCGATGTCGTGATGTTTTCAATACGGTGTCCCCTGAAGTCTCGACCCATTCCCCAGGACCGGCTTTTCATCCCGAGTCGTTTTTTGACGGTCCCGAGGCCTGGCAAGGGTCCCCTTAGGCCGAAAACTGCAAAAAACTTCCGTCCTGATGTTTTAAATGCGTTGGATCTCTAGGGATGCGCGCCCCCACTGCATTCCTCCTGTAGAGGGGCATGCCCGACTTCAGCCGAACCTCCGCGGCGCGGGCGCGCCAGCGGCCTGGCCGCCGCCCCCTGGCGGGGGGGGGCTCGGCGCCCGCCCCCCCCGGCGCCGCCGCGGGCGGCAAGGGGCGCGCGCCACCCTCGGGGGGAACGAACGGGGGGGGGATTGCAAGGGGTAGGGCCCCAGACCTCCTCCTCGTCCTCCTCCTCCTCGTCCTCCTCCTCCTCTTCCTCCTCCTCCTCCCTCCTCCTCCTTCTCCTTCTCCTCTTCCTCCTCCTCCTCCACCTCCTCCTCCTCCTCCTCCTCCTCCTCTTCCTCTTCCTCTTCCTCTTCCTCCTCCTCCTCCTCCTTCTCCGTCTCCTCCTCCTCCTCTTCCTCTGACATGGTAGGGTCCCAGATATGTCCGCGTCGTGAAAAAATCAGGACGGGCCATCTTTGGCTATTTTCGGCCCCGGGGGGCCCTCGCTGGGCCTCGGGACCGTCAAAAAACAACCCGGGACGAAAAAACGATCCCGGGGAAAGGGTCGGGACTTCCAGGGACGCCGTCTTGAAAAAATCTGGACGTCGCATGTCTGAGGTCTTGCCGAGGAGGAAAAAATGGTCCCAGGGCAGAGGTCGAAACCTCTGGAGGTCGACGTTATATTTTTTCATTAAAAAAACGACGTCGGAGGTCTGGGTGTTCGACAACCGTAAAAAAATATTTGGTGACGATGATTCGTGCTTTGGAATTTTTGGTTGTCGAATTAGTTTTGGTTGACGATTTTGACATTTTTCCAAAAATCTGCCTGTAGGAGGACATGCCTGACCTAACCCGACGGAGGGCCCGCCGGGGGCAGCGCTGAGCGCCGGGCGTCTGGCCAGGGTCCTGCGGGCAGCAGGTGTGCGGGGCGGGGATCTGCTCGGAGGCTTGGAAGTGGGCACCGCGGCACCAAAGCAGGGGGGGGCGGCGCCTACGACGGGAGGCCGATCCCCGATTTCGGTGCTGGTGGTAGCCTTTCGGCCGCCCAGACAGCCCGAATAGTTCCACCATCGCCGAGATCGGGATGATCCTCCTTCGTAGGGCCTCAAAAAGTGACATAAACATAAAAACTCGGAGGTCCGCGCGGATTTCTCGGATCGGCGCTGGGGCCCCCTGGCGGCGCCTCCGGCGCCGCCCCTGGCGCGCTCCGCGCGCCAGAGAGGGGGCTCCAGGGCCGATCCGAGAAATCCGCGCGGACCTCCGAGATTTTATGCTTGTGCCATTTTTCGTTCCCCTCCCTCGGTGGAGGCGCTCCGCCGACACCGGTGTCGGTGCCACCCCGAGGCCTCCAGCCGTGGACGAAACACGTAATTATCCGAATCCGCGGCCTCGCGGGCTCGGGCCCTCGGCCGACAACCGGCCGCGGCTCCGGGGGGCGTTTTTTTTTTCGTTTCGCGGGCGCGGGGCGCCACAGTGCGGCCGCGCCTCTCGGGCCGGGCGCAAGGGGGGAAAGCAAAGGGGAGGTTTGAGAATCAGCTCACGTGGCTGACTTTCCCGGCGCCTCCCGGCGCCGGAGGCGGCGATGTGTCGAGGAAGGGGCCCCTCGGTGGGGCCGAAACCAGCTGCATGCAGCAAATGTCGTACCCCCCCCCTTTCCCAATCCCCCCCTTTCGTTCTGCCCGAGTATCCGCGGGTTCGCGCCCAGAAATCCAGATTGCGAGGGCGCGGTCACGAACATGCTCGCCGCTCTTCCACGGTCCGGAACTTCGGAGTAGAGCGTCGCCCCGGCGGCCCCGGCGACACGGTTGCGAGTGGACAGCGTGTTGCTCCGCTCCGCGGGGCGGGAGGCTGGAAAAGCTTGGGGCGTCGACGCTGATGGAACAGGAATTGGATAGCGTATCGCACCGAAGCGTGGTGGGCCAGAACCAGCGGAGCGACGCGCTATCCAGAAGTTCCTGACGGTGACTTTATAGGGGGGGGCAATGGCAATACCAATGACACGCCGACGGCCGCCGAGAGAGATCCCACATCCGCTGGGAGGGCCTCAGGAACACCTTGGAACGGCTCCGGAGCTCCTTGGAGAGGCCAGGACCCATATGGAAAACCTGATGGCTCCTGGGAGGCGCCTCGAAACTGAGCTGGGGGTCTTCGGGGCCTCTTGCCGGAGGCCTCAGGACATTTGCAAGAGATGGGGGTCTGGATCGGGGGAGCTCATGGGCCTCGGGGAGAGGGAGAAGAAGAGGAGGAAGCAGGAGGTGGAGGAGGAGGGATGACAGAAATCAAACAGGGATGAGGAGGAGGAGAGGGAGGAGAGGGAGGAGGAGGAGGAGGAGGAGGAGGAGGAGGAGGAGGAGCAGGAGGAGGAAGAGGAGGAGGAGGAGGAGGTGAAGAAGGAGGACGAGGAGGAGGACAACGACGCAACGACGACGATCAAGACGACGACAGAGGAGGAAGAGAGGAGGAGGGGGAGGATGGGAAAGGGAGGGGGGAAGAGACGATGAGAAGGAGGAGGAGGAGGAGGAGGAGGAGGAGGAGGAAACGACCGACGACGAGCACGAGGAGGTGGAAGAGGACGACGACGACGCGACGACGACGACAACGACGACGAAAATGTCGCAGCAGCGGGTTCCCGCGCGCCGAGGCGAGAGCGCCACGGCGCTCCCAGGGGGGCAGGCCGCGGAAATTCCTCGGGAACCCCGAGACGCTTGAGCGTGAGCCTCAGGGCCTCTGGGAATCTTGACAGAAAGCGGATGAAGTATCCAGCGGGAGCGTCATTGTTCGCGGGGGGGCCGCTTGCGACGCCGAGGCGGGAGCGCCAGGCCTGAGTGAAACGTGCGGGACTATCGAGCGGGAGCGCCAGACTTGTTGGAAAGCAGGCTTTCGACGGCGAGCAACGGCCCTGGCCCCGAGTAGAAAGGGATGAGGTCTCGAGCGGGAGCGCTGTTGTTGGGGAGCACGGTTCGGCGCGACCCCGAACCGCCGAAGCGTTTCGAGGTCGCGCCGAACCCGAGGTGAGAGCGACATGGCGGATGCAGGGTGTCCAACATTGCCTATTTTTTAGAGAGACGGCCCTCGCTTTGAAGAGACGGCCCTCGCTTTGAAGAGACGGCCCCCGCGTTCCTCCTCTCTCCTCCTCCTCCCCTCTCTCCCCCCTCCTCTCGTCACCCCCCTCACTTTGGCACACCCGTCGCACGTTCCGTGGCCCCGTAGGAAGCTCCACCGAAGGCCCTAGTGGGAGTGCCCGCATGCGTTCCCCTCCACCCATTACAGCGCTTCGTGGCCCCGTAGGGAGCTCCACCGAAGGCCCCAGTGGGGGTGCCCGCAGGCGGTCCCCCCCCACCCATTACAGCGCTTCGTGGCCCCAGAACGTTTTGGCACATCCGGCTGCTCACGATGTCGTCTGGCAACCCGTGGAGCACGCGTGTCATGAAGGGGCCCCAGGACACACAAATAAATACACACAAATAAAAATACGCACCATATTTTCCCATATTTTCTGGGTTTTTGTCTTCCCCCCAATTCCCATATTTTCCCATATTTTCTGGGAATCGAGGATTAATTGTGTCTGTGTGTTTCTTTCCCTCCTGATATCATGCCAAAGATGGAGCTCCGCAGTCTGTTTCCGCTGGCCCCACGCCCAGCGGAGCCGCCCCCGTCCTGCTGCTCTGCCGCCCCTCGAGGAACCCTCCTGCCGCCCTCCGCCGAGGGAGCGAGGCCGACCCCGCCGAGACCTCGGAGGCGAGGCCTCCTCCGGAGCGCCCCGCGTGGTGGTATACACCCCGCGAAATGCTTAAGAAATCATGGGTTAAGAAATTCATAGTCTCGGAGCTTGAACAAAAAACCCAAGATTTCCATCAAAGTCTTAAGATTTACATTGAAACGTTAAGAATAATCGAGACTCTGGCCGAAAACTTGGGTTTTCTTAAGCATCGCCTAAGGTGTATGTGGGGGGATACCGAAAGGTACCGATACCTCGACCCCCTGCACCCCATCCCGGGGTGCGTTCCGACCAGAACTGCGAGGCGAATTCCAGGGGTGGCGACGAAAGCCTCCCAGAGGGTAGCGGCATGGGCACCACTTCCTCCTGGGAATGGGTACGCCGTCTGACTCCCCGGCCCCCGCCCCCACCGTGCCGCGCTCCTCCAGGCACGCCGTGGCCACGATGCGGAACAGCGACCGCAGCTGCGGCCTGTGCGCGGCCCCCCGCTGGGCGCGGCCTCCCGCCGTGTGAAAACCGACGACGTGGTTTGTCCAGTCGGCGTGGTTTTTTTCCACAGTTTTCGGCAACCGGAAAAAACCATCGCCGGGCCCTGGGACCATCAAAAGAAGATGCCGGCTGAAAAGCAGCTCCCGAGGAGAGGGTCGGGACCTCTGGCGCCGCGGACTGGCAAACCACATCGTCGGGCGCCAGGGTGACATAATTCCACCGACCTGGCGTGCGTGTCGCAGACTCGGAGGTCTAGACCTCGTCCTATAGGCACCAATTCTTCACCTGAGTCTTGTTCAGACGTCGGGGACGCACAGACCCGGGTCAATGCAGACCCGGGTCAGTCGGGCCCTGCAGGATCCTGCAGGATCCTGCGCCCAGATCTGGGTCAATGCAGCCCTGGCCCTGCAGGATCCTGCAAGATCTGGCGCTCTGGCTGACCCGTGTTTGCATCGACCCCCGTCTCTTTAGCCCCGAAGACGCCCCCGTGGACTGGTGCCGGCCCCCAGAGAGGGAGAAAACTATGACAAGCTGCCCGTCACTGATTCCTCGCAGCGCGGGGAGGCTTGGGTGGTCGTCTCCGAACCACCCTGGGGTCGCGAACGGCGGCCGAAGTCCCGGCGGGTAGACCAACACGGTCCTTGGGCCACCCCGCTTTTCGCCATTCCCGCGCCTCACGCACCGCCCTGCCCCAAGAGGTCGCACATCCGGCCAGACCCATCCCTGGGCCCCTCCTGAGGCGGACCCTGCCCCCCTCTCGGTTTGCGCCCAACCGCGGCCACAAGGGACACCCAGGAGCCCCCCTCCTCCTCCTCCTCCTCCTCCTCCTCCTCTCCTCCTCCTCCTCCTTCCCTCCTCCTCCTCCTCCTCCTCCTCCTCCTCCTCCTCCCTCCTCCTGCCTCCTCTTCCTCTTTCTCCTCCTCCTCCTCCTCCTCCTCCTCCTCCTCCTCCTCCTCCTCCTCCCCCTCCTCATCCTCTTCCTCCTCCTCCTCCTCCTCATCCTCCTAGATTTCTCCAGCAAAGGTATCCTCAGGATGTCTCAGGTTTGTGTATAGTTGCTCGGTGCGGTAGCGAAACCGCCCGACCAGCTCGCCAATCTTTGCGGCAGGTCTAGTCGCTTGGGTTTGTGAGTGACCTTCCCTTCTCGCAAGACGGCGGGATTCAGCCTCCTCGCGATCAAGCCTCTCGAGATCGGGGCCATTCGAAAAGGTGGGACTTCCATAATTATGGTGCGTTCCCCACACTTGGGTCGTCGACTGTCGCACAGGTGGCGAATCAAACACCAACGGTTCGAAACACACAGTATTACATTCACGGCGACGGCGACCGGCGGACGCGGACGCTCGCATTGAATGTCGCGCTTTACGTTCGATACGGGCATGCTGTGCAAGCGCTTTGGGGAGCTGAAGCATAAGTGACATTGTGTGCACACGTGCTGTCCGACACTCGTGCTGACACTTGGCGTGCTATCTAGCACAGAAGTGCTAACATACAAACGCTCTACATGCTGGGCGCATTTCTCAGAGCTGATGGGTTTGCACCTATTCGCTCACGCTTTCAACTCGGGCATCTCAGGTAACGCCATATCTCCGAGCAGCTCCATATCTTTCCGAACCCGCGAACTCCATCGCATTCTGCAGCCACCAGTGCCTCTCTGTGCCAGCAACGCTTTCAACACCTCGGGACCGTGGGCGAACAGCCTCTTCAGATATAATAACCTCTTACGCGCTAGTACGCAATCCAGGCTCGGGATGCAGTGTTCAGCACGGAACAGGAGGTCAGGTACCACTCGACACTGGCGAGGCTGACCACACATACGACGATACACTCGCATGTATACTCCCTTTAACTGCCCCGTGAACTGAATGGACGGGTCGCGGATGCACGCGTTGTACCGCAGTCGTCTGAACACCAGAGCATCTGCACGAACGAGGCGAAGATGCAGTGCAAACTTCTGGTTCCCTGCATCGCACTCTGACACATCTGCTTCGCGTCGGGGGCATCATTCTTATCTGCCATCACTTGTACCCTTCGGTGCTTGTGCGACTCTGCGGCCCTGCGGTCCTCCGATGCCCTCGCGGTGGGCACCTCCGCGGCCCAGTCCGCGAGAACGGGGATCTTTTAGCTGCGTGGGGCTCAGGGGCACTTCTTCCCGTCGGCGGCGAGGCAGGGAGCGTCTGCGCCAGCCATGGGTGGGCTAAACGGGGGCCGTTTCGGGCCCAGGGACCCACCTTTTTTGCGACGGCGGCTGGGCAGAGGGTGACTGCGCTGGCGATTATACCCAAATCCCAGGATCCTCCCCTCGGCGGTAGACAAGGCTACCTTTAGCTAACCTCCCCTTAATGAAAGCGGCCTGAGACCGAAACCGACAGACCTGGACCCGCAAGAATGACAGCCGCGACGCCCTCTCGCGAACCGAAAACGGCCAATTCCTGAATCGACGTGTCAGGGTACAGTACGGGCGCGGCCGCAAGAAACCCTCGCAAGAAACCCAACCCTGAAAACCCGCGTGCGAGGGGCACCCGAGAGGAAACCTGGAGCACCCGGAACGCAGCAGCTTTTTCAGCGGCTGCGGGAAGTCACCGCGCAGCGCGAGGAGGGAAGAAACCCAGGACACCCTGGCGAAAAGCATATGCATGGTTTCTTGATGCGCGCCCCCACTGTAGGAGGTCTCTTCATGGGCCCCGGAAACGGCAGGGCCGTTTTTTTCACCGTTTCGAAAAATGTCCCTTGAAGATGGAAACGGCAAAAAAACGGCGACCCGAATCGGCAACAAAAACAGCTCCAGGATTGGAACCTGAGCGGGAATCCGTACCATAAACGGCGACGGAACCAATAAAACAACGGCGTCGGAACTGGCAAAAAAACGGCAAAACGGAACCCGCAACAAAAACGGCCCTGTCGTTTCCAGGGCCCACTGAGCTCCTGGGTCTTCGTCCCCCCCCCCATTTCCCAGCGTGCCCCCTGTCCTCCTGGGGAGCCGACGTCAGCTTGCGTCTGCGTCTGCCCCCGCGGGCGATCCCCGAGAGCCGCCGGCGTGGGCGGACGCAGCCGCCAGGGCGGGCAGGTCCCCCTGCAGGCGGCTTTTGGATGAAAGATAAGAGATGGTCATGTCATAACATCAGGATGTGTCCCAAGAGGGCCCCAAGAAACAGAAACCGTCCATTCCCCTTCAAAAAAGAAAACCATGTTTCGCATACCGCACTCGCCTTTTCGGTTTGCACAACGTCCAAGACGGGCAAAGAAACTTCAAGATCGCCCCTGGACGGCCGAAGGAGCCCCCAAGAGGGGTGGACGAGGGCCCAAAAACAGCCCACGAAGCCCCCAAGACAGCCCAAGAGCGCCCCCGGACGGCTCCGAGAGGGAGTCCAGCGGGCACCTTGTCGAGCATTCGGCCCCAAGACGCCCCCAGCCTGCCCCAAGAACACCCCAAGAGGCCCTGAGGGACCCCCAAGATAACCTCAAAGGCCTCCAAGAAGCCCCCAGGAAGCCCCCAAGAGGCCCCAAAACTTGGCCCAAGACGCCTCGAGGCGGCTCGATATGGCCTGCAGACGGGCCAAGATGCCACCAAAAGGCTGCAAAAGAGCACCAAGAGGTACGATAACAGCAACGAAGCAACAGGAACGCTGTTGAGCGCCGTGCCATGATTCGGACAAGCCTCGTGAAATGCAGTCCTGGAGGCGAAATAGTTTATATAGGGGTTGGCGGATGTGGCGTAAGCCTGCAGAGTCATCGCAACTGGTAAACAATAGTCAAACATTCGTCCCCTGACTATGTTTTGACTATTTGTGAACACTCCTCCTGTAGAAGGCCGTACCCGACTCAACACAGCCGGGCGGGGACAGGTCGGCGCGGTGGGACTCGCGACGCCACCGCGCCGGGGCGTGGGAGAAGGCCACGCGGGCAGCCCGAGCGCCGCGCTCGCGCCAACAAATATAAAAGCAAGTCCTGTGCTTCGGAGCGGGGGGGGGGAGCGGAAGAGCCGGCCGGCCGATTCATTCATCCTGTTGTTACCGATGCCGCTGAGGTAGAGCCATTGGAGAAAACTCAGCGCTGAGGTGGTGTCGCGGAGGTCCGAGGTGCGAAGATGAGCAGGCTGCGAGGGGCCCGTCGGGGGCTCCTCCGCGTTGCTCGTCGGGGGCCCTCCCGGGGCCGTGTTTCGCAGGGCGGTGCCCCTCTCGGCGCGCCCCGGCGGCTGCCCGGCAGTGCTGTCGGGGGCCGCCGGCGGGTGTGCGCTGGACGCTTCGCCTCCCCCGCAGGTGGAGCGCCCGGCCGGCCGGACGCGGGCAGCAGGATTGCCAGCCTCGAACTTTATCCCTATCCCTAAGATTGACACGCCAAAGGGCGAGGACAATCTTAGGGATGCGCCCTCAGAAAATAAGGGAATCCCTAAGATTGGCATCGTGATGAGGAGATGCCCAGCATAGGGATAGGGATATGTTCCAGGCTGGTAAGCAGGAGGAGGAGAGGCAGAATAGAGTGACGGAGAACACGGGCGTCCAGGACACGGGCGTCTCGCGCAACACACCACGCGGAGCGGGCCGCTTAGCTTCTGCGGGCCGCTGTGTCCTGCGTCGCCAGATCATGGGCGGAGCGACGAGGCGAAGAGGAACTGGGCGCTAACCGTCAAGACGACACGGACAGCACAGCGCAGCATACCGTTGCGCTGGACGATAGCAACCATGAACCTCTCGCGGGCGCCAGCACCTTGCGGTGGCTCGAAGCATTCCGTGCCAGATGCTATCCCTAACTCTCCAACTTATCTGCCGAGAGAACAGGCCATGCACGACCACCGCCTCAGACCCTCCCCTCGTCCTTGCCTTGCCCTCCATCCGACCCGGTCCCGCCACCAGCCGACAAGAGCCCCAACTTGTTTGGAGCTCCCACTCTTGGTTTTGTTCCCGCCGCCAACGCCCTGATGCCTGGACGGGAAGACAACTCGGGCCATGACCAAGGCGGCACGCGGAAGCGTCGCCTCGATCTCGGCCACCGTCGATCCTGGTGAGCGCCAACTCGTGGACCATCACCGCGTATCAGCGACGGTCGACATGGACCATGACCAAGATGCAAGATGAACGTCGACAAGACCGCGCGGCATCTTGGTCGTGGTGCCCGTGTATCGTCCCTCGCTGCCCTTCTGGTGGTGGACGGGGGAACAAAAAAAAATATTTTTTTGCGCTCAGCGCGCGCATCCCCCTCCCAGGCGCGCGCGGAGCGCACCAGCGGCGGCGCCGGAGGCACCGCTGGGGGGGGCCCAGCGCGGACCCAAGAAATCCACGCTGCACGCCACAAGCTTGTGTGTATGCCGTGCCTTCTCCTTTCGGGTCGGGCAAAAGAGGGGGGATAGCAAAGGGGGGGTTTGAGAATCAGCTCACGTGGCTGACTTTCCCGGCGCCTCCCGGCGCCGGGAGGCGCCCATGTATCGAGGAATGGGCCCCATCGGTGAGGCCGAAACCAGCTGCATGCAGCATATTTCGTAACCCCCCCCCTTTCCCCATCCCCCCCTTTCGCCCGGCCCGATCCTTCGAGGCGGGGGCGGTGTCGTGATTCCTCCCTCGCGGGGAGCCGCGGGGCCTCCGCCCGGCGCGCGAGGCTGCGCGAGGCGGGGCGCCCGCGGCGCGCTGCAAAGAGGCGGTGCGGCATGCCGCGCGCACGGGTCGGCGCCCGGCGGGCCCCACGAAGAGGGGGGGAGCAGGAGGAGGAGGAGGAGGAGGAGGAGGAGGAGGAGGAGGAGGAGGAGGAGGAGGAGGATAGGGGGAGGAGGAGGAGGATGAGGAGGGAGGAAGAAGAGGAGGAGGAGGAGGAGGAGGAGGGGTGCCGCGCCCGCGTGGGAGCAAGCGGGACAACAGCACCACCACCGCCAGCGCGAGGGGCCCAGGAGAAGGGATCCTCCTGGTGGCTGGGGCTCCCCCGCCGCCAGAATGGGGCTCGGGCGTGCGCGCGGGGGCTCCAGCACCTCTGCGGGTGCTCCAGCACCCCTGCGGTGCTCCTCCTCCTCCTCCTCCTCTCCTCCTCCTCTTCCTCCTCCTCCTCCTCCTCCTCCTTCTCCTCCTTCTGGGGCAAAGCGTCCATGCACTTGGGCTGCACCTGCGAGAAGAAGCCTGCAGGCCGCCACGCGGCGGACACCGAGGCCCCGGCCGGGTGAGCTCCAGGTCCTTCTCGAGCACCAGGTCCCACCTCGCGACCTCGCGGCGCCCCCCTCCCAAGACGAAGCCAGCACAGGGGCAGAATCGGACAGGGGCAGAATCGGAGGGGTGGAGATATCCAGGTGGCCCCGCAGTCCCCGGCGGCCCCAAAGCGGGGCAGAGACATCCTAAACATCTCGATCCTCGAGGAGCGCCCGCGCCAGAGATGATGCGGCAGGGAACGCTGAGCGCGATACAACCAAAACGTGTCTTGAGGCGGGGTGGTAAGGACGCAAGAACCTTAGAGGTCGAAAGTTGGATTTTCTTGGTGCGAGGGGCGACCAGTGAATGCGGAAGAGTACGGGCCGCAGAGGCATGGACACATGGAGACCCTAGATGAAGGCGCGCGTGCTTACTGCACGCGTTGACCGTACAAGACAAATGGCCTGGCGCGGTGGCTCGGGACGAAGCCAGGCCGCCAAACCCCACTGCAGGTCGGCACAGCACAGTCTCGGTCATAGGGGAGACAAGCCGCGCTACTCTTCCTCCCGCTCCCACATCCTCGACACATAAGAGCCGGCTGCGAGCGAGGGGGGCAAGTGAGAAGGAGAAGGCCCTCCCAGAAGGCGGCTGGAGTTCTCAGAAGCCCTCCGGGCTTCTGACAAGCTCCCCGCGTCTTCGGGGAAGGCGTGGGCAACTCCCCAGGAGGCCGGGGGGGGGGCGCTCCCGAGCCTTCCGAGAAGGCCCGGCCCTTCGCACTTCCCCCCACGGGCTTCCTTGCCAGGCGCGTTGACTGCACCTTGCCTTGCTCTGGGAGCGGGCTCCCCGCCGCGCTCCCGCCCAGCGGGCGGCCCCCCCCCGCCGGCCCGCAGGCGGCCGTCCCCAGAGCGCCGCGCCTCCCCCCTCTCGCGCCGGGGAATGCTGCGCGGCGGCCCGCGAAGGGGATTCCGCTGGGGCGTGCCCTCCCGGCGCGTGTCTCCCCGAGCGGGCGGGGCGCGGTCGGCGCAAGAAGACTGCGAGAGAGAGGCACGTAAATCGTAGGCGTTGGCGGGGGGAAGCAGGGAGTGAGGGGGTGCGGGGCGGCAGGGGGAACGGGGGCAAAGGGGCGGCAATCAAGCAGAGGGCCACGATGATCGAAGCGGAGGAGTCGGAGGTAGAGAGGAGGAGAGGGAGGAGGAGGAGGAGGAGGAGGAGGAGGAGGAGGAGGAGGAGGAGGAGGTGGAGGAGGAGAAGGAGGAGGAGAGAGGAGGAGGAGGAGGAGGAGAGAAGGAGGAGGAGGAGGAGGAGGAGGAGGAGGAGGAGGAGGAGGAGGAGGAGGAGGAGGAAGGGGGGGAAAAGCAGGAGCAGCAGAAGGGATCACCAGAGGAGAGGGACGCCCCCCCAGGAGGAAGGCCCCCCACGAGGAAGAGGAAGGATCCCGAGGGCGCACCGCCACTCGGGCTGACTCAAGGCACGCGCCTGGGGCACAAACCAGTTCGAACACGCGGTGATCTTCGTCGTCGCGCCGTTGCCCATCGAAGGGGCGAGTGAAGAGTCGCTGGGGATTCCTCCAACGCGCAGCGAGACATGAAAGCCACACCCTGAACTTCCTGCCGAGCTCCACGTGGAGGCCGCGGGCCTGAACGATGGATAAGAAGGAGGAGGAAAAGGAGGAGGGGGAGGATGAGGAGGAAGAGGAGGAGGAGGAGAAGCAGGAGAAGGAGGAGGAGGAAGCTGAGAAGGATGAGGCGGAGGAGGAGGAGAAGGAGGAGGAGGAGGAAGAGGAGGAGGACGAGGAGGAGGGGGGGGGAGGAGAGAGGAGAGGGAAGGAGAGGAGGAGGGGAGGAGGAGGAGGAGGAGGAGGAGGAGGAGGAGGAGGAGGAGGAGGGGAGGGGGAGGATGAGGAGGAGGAGGAGGAGGAGGAAGAGGGGAGGAAGAGCAGGAGAAGGAAGGGAGGAGGAGGAGGAGGGAGGAGGAGGAGGAGTGAAGAAGAGAGGAGGATGAGGAGGGATGGATGATGATGATGATGATGATGAGGAGGAGGAGGAGGAGGGACGAGGAGGAGGAGGACGTGGAGGAGAAGAAGGAGGAGAGGGAGGAAGAGGGACGATGAAGATGAGAAGGAGCAGGATGAGGAGGAGGAGGGGGGGAAAGGAGGGACGAGGTGGAGGAGGAGGAGGAGGAGGAGGCGGAGGACGAGAAAGGGGAGGAGGAGGAGGAGGAGGAGGAGGAGGAGGAGGAGGAGGAGGATGGATGGATGGATGGATGGATTGATGGATGAATGGATGGTGGGATGGATGGATGGATGGATGGATGGATGGTTGGATGGATGGACGGATGGATGACTGCATGGACGGTCGAATTGATGACGGCGAGGTAGAGGAGGAGGATGAGGTGGTCGAGAAAGAGGAGGAGGAGAGAGAGGAGGAGGAGGAGAGAGAGGAGGAGAGAGAGGGAGGAGGAGGAGGGAAGGCAGACGAAGGAGGAGGTGGGGCGATGAAGTTGAGGATGATGATGATGCTGATGCTGCCGACGATGACGCTGCTGCTGATGATGATGTTAATTAATGCTGGTGATGACGATGCTGTTGCTGATGATGACTAGTATGCCGATGATGATGATGATGATGATGATGATGATGATGAGGAGAAGGAGGGGGTGATGACGATGATGAAGATGATGGTGATGGTGATGCTTATGCCGATGATGATGATGCTGGTGTTGGTGATGGTGACGATGCAGATGCTGGTGATGATGGTGAGGAGGAGGATGATGACGATGGGGAGAAGGAGGAGGGGGAGGGGGAGGGGGAGAAGGAGGAGGAGGAGGACACTAGGACAAAGCGGAGGAGAGGGAGCAGGAGAAGAAGGAGGAGGCGGAAGAGGAGAAGGAGGACAATACAAAAGCAGGAGGAGCTGGAGGAGGAGGAGGAGGAGGAGGAGGAGGAGGAGGAGGAAGGAGGAGGAAAGTAGGAGGAGGAGGAGGATGACGAGAGGGAGATGAGGACGAGGAGGGGAAACAGGAGGAGGTTGAGGAAGAGGAGGAGGAGGAGGAAGAGGAGGAGGAGGGGATGAGGAAGAGAAGGAGGAGGACGAGGGAAGAGAGGAGGAGGAGGAAGAGGAGGAAGAGGCGGAGGGGGCGGGAAATAAGAGGAGGAGGAGGAGCACGAAAAGGAGGAGCAGGAGGAGGAGAAGGAGGGTCAGGAGGAGGGACGAGAAAGAAGAGGAGGAGCAGGATGAGGAGAAGGAGGGGGAGGAGGGACGAGAAGTAGAAGGAGGCGAAGGAGAAGGATGTTAGGAAGAGGAGGAGGAGGGATGCTGCTGATGATGATGATGATGATGATGAGGAGGAGGAGGAGGAGAAAGAGGAGGAGGAAGAGGAGAATGGGGAGATGAGGACGGATGCGGAGGAGGAGGATCAGTCGAGGGAGGAAATGAACAAGGAGGAGGAGGAGGAAGAGGAGGAGGGGGAAGGTGAGGAGGAGGAAAAGGAGAAGGAGGAAGTCGAGTGAAGAGGAGGAGGAAGAGGAGGAGGAGGAAGAGGAGGAGGAGGAGGAGGAGAAAGAGGGGGAGGAGGGGAGGGAGGGAGGAGGAGAGGAGAAGGAGGAAGAAGAGGAGGAGCAGGAGGAGGAGAAAAAGGGAGAGGGGGAGGAGGATGAAGAGGAGAAAAAGGGGGGGAGGATAATAAGGAGGAGGAGGAGGAGGACGGACGAGAAGGCGGAGGAGGAGGCGGAGGAGTGGAGGAGGAGGAGGAGGGAGATGATGATAAGGATGATGATGATGATGATGATGATGATGATGATGATGATGATGATGATGATGATGATGATGATGGTGATGATGATGATGATGATGATGATGATGTTGATGATGATGATGATGATGATGATGATGATGATGATGATGATGATGATGATGATGATGATGATGATGATGATGATGATGATGATGATGATGATGATGATGATGATGATGATGATGATGATGATGATGATGATGATGTTGAGGATGATGATGATGAGGATGGTGATGCTGATGGTGATGATGAGGAGGAGGAGGGGGAGAGAATGAGGACCAAGTGGAGGAGGAGGAGGAGGAGGAGGAGGAGGAGGAAACGAGGAGGGATCCCGAGGCGCGGCCTCCGCCTGCAGATCCCGCACGTCCGCGGGCGAGACGGCCTGCCTGTTCAGCAACCGGAGGACCTGCTGTGGCGGGGGCTCTCCACTGGGCATCGGGGCGCCCGCCGCCGCGTCTCGTTGCGGCGGTGGCCGGTCGGCCGTCGCCGGTCGGTCGATCGGTCGGTGGTTCGGTGATCGTTGCCGTCGTCGTTGTCCGTCGGTCTACTGCGTCGGTCGACGTCGTCATGGCCAATCGATCGGTCGGGGGGGGTCTTGGGACGTTGATGGATTTTGGGGGGGCTTTCACAAAAAAGGCACGCAAAGCTCGACCTGGACAGTGTGCTGCCTCCTCGTGTCGCGTTCGTTTTCTTCCTCGCTGTGCTTTCGCTCGGCCCTTCCAACATAACGACTTAGAGACGACGACGGTCGAGACGAAGGCGGTCGCAAAACTAGTTCGAGATCGGGCTCCAGCACGACATCGCCAGAACACCGTTGAACGCGAACCCGGGAAGTGCGACCCCATAGGGAGCTCCACCGAAAGCCCCATGAGCGGCGTCCGCATGTGGTCGCACGACCCAGTACAACGCTTCGTGGCCCCATAAGGGTGCTCCACCGAAGGTCCCAGAGACGGCGCGCGAATGCGTATCCCCCACCGGGTACAGCGAGCCGACGACCCCAAGGCGAGCTCCACCAGAGGCCGCAGTGACTGCGGCCGCATGCGTTTCCCCCAGCCAGCGGAACACGTCGTGGTGCCTTCAGAAGCCCCACCGAGCACTCAGGTGGCCGCGGTCGCATGCGTCTCACCCATCAACTACAACGCTTCGTGGCCCCGTAGGGAGCTCCACCAAGAGCCCCAGTGGCCGCGACCGCATGCGTCTCACCCACCCAATACAATGCTTCGTGGCCCCGCAGGGAGCTCCACCGAAGGCCCCAGTGGCCACGGCTTGCCGAATGCGCCCCCCCCCTCCTGGCGCGGCGACTCGTGGCCCCGCGGGGAGCTCCACAGAAGGCCCCAGCGGTCGCGGCCGCGTGCGTCTCCTCCACCCATCACTCTACTCACGCGGTTCGTGGTTTCGTAGGGAGCGCCATCAGAACTGGCACGTACCCGCAACTCGGCACTCCGAACTGCATGCGGCTAGGCCCTTCGCCTGGACGATGTCCGATGCAGGCGTTCATCCTGGATTTGTTCGGGCCCCGGGGCTGCCAAGAATGGGCCCAGAGTGCAAAACTACGCCGGGGAAGTGTGCGGGACCTTTGGGGCCACTGACTGAAATCGTGATACGGCGGGGTATTTTTTCTCTGCGCAGCCGAGGCCTTCCATCAGTTCTCGCACCGACGGACGGCGGGGCATGTGCGAGCGGAGGCCCCTCACGCCCACTGGTCCCCGCGCCGCCTGGCCGCGGGTCGGCCGCCACGAACCGGACGGACTCCGTCGGCCAGTCGCTGAAATGGGCCGCCAGGCCGGGGCACGCGAGGCGGATCGCGGCGAGCAGCCCCTCCCGCTCCGCGGCCTCCGCGGCGACCACCGCCGCAACGCTGCCGACGCCAGGGGCCCGCTCCGCCGCCTGCACCAGGCCGTCGGCCCAGGCGTCGTCGCCGAGGTCTGCGCCAGCCCCCGCAACAGCACTTGCACCAGGGCCGCCCCCGCCAGCACCACCTCCCGCGCCAGCGCCTCCTCCGGCGCCCTCCACGGCATCGCGTGCCCGACCAGGTCCTGCTCCGCGCTCCGCTTCCGCCCAGGCTGGGGGGGCAGCCTTGGGCGGCGCGGCTGCCGCGAGCGAGCCAGGTGGCTCCGCGACGCCATCAGCCGCCTCGACCTTCATCAGTTTCCGCCTGCCGCCTCGGCCGCGCGGACGGCGGCGGCGCTTGCGCGCCACGGGCGGCTCAGCCGCCTCCAAGGGAGGCACGGGGGCGGCGAGCATGGTGGCCGCCGAGCGCACGAGCCCCTCGGCCGCGCGTGGGAGACGCGCGGCCGTCGGCATCCCGCCAGCATCTGCAAGGCCCGCGGCGGCGTGCGCGGCCAGGAGAGCCGCTCGCAAGGCTTCCAGCGGGCACGCCGCGAGGGCGTCCTCCGGCGCACTCGGCATCGTCCCTGCGGCGGCGCGCGGGGCTCCAAGCGGCGCGGGGATTGAGCCAGAATGTGCTACGGTGGGGTGCACTAGACAAGGGACCCTTAGATTTACCAGCCTGGAACATATCCCTATCCCTATGTTGGGCATCGCCTCATCACGATGGCGATCTGTAGGGATCTCCTCAGTTTCTGAGGGTGTACCCCTAAGATTGTAATCTCCTTTTGGCGTGTCAATCTTAAGGATAGGGAAATGTCCCATGCTGGTAATAGATAAGGAATCCAGGATCTGGAAGCCTGTGGAACCCCAACCATGGGACGGCCATGGGTACCACCGCCGCCCTCATCAGATAAGGACTCCCAGGAGGTCTACAGCCTCCTGACATAGTCCTTAACGAACGCCTCCAGCGTATCGGACAGTGTCTGGGACGGAAGGTGTTCACATTTGCTCGTCTGCTCGTGCGGGTTTGCTAGCCTCGGGAGGCTCCCCAGCAGCTGCGCCTCGTTGAGGGCGCTCTGGGGGCGTGTCCGAGCCGCGCCGAGCGGCCGCTGGAGGCCCGGCCTCTGGCCACAAAGGTCACGCGCCCTCGCGCTGTGAAGCGATCTCGGCGAGCGCTGTTGGCGGTGTGCTCGGGGGCCATCGCCGGGCCCTTGGGCCGTCGCCGCTGCGAAGTGGAGCTCTGCGACTCCCTGCCAGACCACCCCCATCCAACCCGAAGGCCCGACTTTCGGGTAAAGGGGGGGTGCGGGCGCCATGCGTGGTTTCTATATCTTCCCCGACCCCCCCCTGCACTTGCAATGGAAGTCAGATCGGGGCCTTCGTGCTGGGTGGGAGTGGTCTGGTGGGCGGTGACTCTGGGGAGCACGGAGAGCTCGAAGGCCCGACGGCTCGAACATCGAGGGGGCCGCCGTTTCGGGTCCTCTCGGGGAGCTCCTCGTCGGCACGGGTGGGCTGCCCTCGGATTTCTGGCCCGAACGCACTCCAGGACAGGCCAGGGGGGGGGGCGGGGGCGAAAGCCCGAGAGCCTGCGACGGCAGAGCCCGACGTGATGAGGAGGAAAACAAGGCTTCAACACAGCGAGGATTAAAGTTACCAGCCGATCGGGCGCGAGTGGCTCAGAGAGTTTCCTCTCACATCTTCCCCGATCTTTTCCGGGGACAGGTTTACCCCTCCCCCCTAGTCCCTACCCCTGCGCCTGGAGGGGGGGGGTCGCGAACCATTCGAGCGTCCGAGACGGCCTCGGCGGCAAAGCACAAACCATGTATGTTATTACGATGTTGGTCCCTGTTGGCATCCTGGGAGGGGGGGCTGACACTTACGACCCCCCTTCTTCTCGGATCGATCCCCTGAAGCATGGCCTCAAGATGGCCCCCGAGGCTCCCAAGAGGGCCCCAAGAGGTGCCCAGAGACCCCCAAGAGGCCTTCAGAGGCCTCCCCGAGGCACAAAAGACGCTCCAAGAGGCCTCCAAGACGCCCCAAGAGGACCCCAAAAAGCTTCTAAGAGACATCCGAAGAGACCCCGAGAGGCATCCAAGAGGCCTCTGGCCAGGCTGCTCGCCCTCCTCCTCCTTCCCCGCCTGTTCCTCCCCCTCCTCCACCCTCCTCCCCTTTCCCCCCCTCTCGGGGCACGACCGCTTCACCAGCCGGTTACTCCACTGCACATGGACGGGTGGGGTCACTTCTTGGTTACCGGGCGCGCGAAGCAGGTCGAACGCCGAGCGTGCTGGATAACTGGTGGGGTGACTTTTTGGTCGGCGGCTCCGAGGCGGCGGACAGGGAGCGGAAGGCGTCGTCTGGGCCAGCAGGCGAGGCTAATTAGCCACAACAGGCAACACACCTGCAGTAATAAAACGCAAAGTAAGCGCATGTGCACATGCATTAAGCAAAATGCTCCACATTACTGGTGGGGTGACGCGAAGCGTCTAGAATTGTAATGTTTCGAGCGATCTCCATCCATGGACGCGAGGCAGGATGCCCAGGCAGCACCGGCACACGGTGGGCCCGGCCGCCGCGTTATATATAGGCGTCACCCGAGGAAGGCGCGAGGCAGGATAGCCAGGGAGCACCCGGCAGCCGCGGTATGCAGGGTGTGCGAGGCGGAGGGGGAGATCTTGCCTCGAACCTGGCAAATTCAAGCTGTCGGGCGCCCTCCGAGCGAGAGGTCGCGAGGGGGGGGATACAGTAGACACGCCTCATGCGGCAACTCACCGGAGCCTCCCATACCGTCGTGCTGGCCTTGGCCCTTGCGAATCGGCGCCAACCGACGGTCGTCGACGCGAATCGGCGCTGAATCGTGGCCAATCGACGCCAGTCGACACTATCTAAATCGGCTCTATCCCAGCTGGTACCAGACGCTAGCCGACGCGGATGCACCCCCAAAAACGGAATTACAGAGGCACGCAAGGCCTCCATGACTTACATGCTATAAGCAACCTTGCTACGATAAACCTTTGGGCTCAGTCTTCGTCAATCTTCGAAGGCCAACAAATGGTGCATCAGAGTTCTTCGGGCCCCAGGGCCATCGGGGGATAGACAATTTCTGTGTGGCACCTGCTGGAAGGCCGATGTCTTATGTGACGTAACCACTGTAGGAGGAGACACGGACTTTTTTCCATAGCGGCAGCACGTCCCGATAAGGTAATCATGGACACCTTCGGCTTGTCACGTGCAGCGCCCATCTGTTAAAACGTGAGACCAGAATGGGAGGAAGAGGACGACGACGGGGAAATTGGTACCCCTTCAAAACGCGGTTCGAAACTTTGTTCGTTGCGGCAGAACGGGCCCGTGAGGACAAATGACGCACAACGCACAGCCCGGCTCGCGGCAGGATATGCCAGAACACCGCGGGAGCCAGGGAGACGAGGAATGGAATTCAACGGGACCGCTGACGCAGTCAGGGCATCAAGCGACGTGGATCGCATTTCCTTCGGCCTCAAGCCCCGACAGCATCGACCCAAAAACTCCTCACTGCTGAAGGAACCCCTTACTACACTCAAAACTTTTGATCGGAAATCTCGCATTGGGAAACTGAAACCGAGCTTCGCTGTAATTTTCATCCCTCCTGAAAGCGCCAGCTTTGGAAGCGTGCAATTTCTTAGCACAACGCAGCGCCTGTTGGATGATTATGATTAGGATTGCGCTGGTGAGTATGCCAATTGCGTTGCCATGGGCTGTAGAGCAAGATCTGAAGGGACGTATACAAGACAATTTCGAACAAAGATCTGGCGGGAGTTCATGACGAAAACCTTCGGGCATAGTTAGCAGAAAAGGGGATATCGAACGAGATCTGCGGGGAGATCTGGAAGACACTGTCGAGAGAAACATCCGGAGGAAAATCGGAAGAAAAATATTGGAGGAAGACTTGAAGACAGAACTGGTTTAAGATCTTGGGAACATCTGGGGGAACATCTGGGGGGAGATCTAGACGAAGATCTGGACGGAAATCTAAACACAAATACGGAGGAACACCCGGACGAACCTCTGGGGGGCGATCTGGGGTGAGATCTGTAGGAAGATCCGGAGGAAGATCAGCAGGAAAATCTGGGGGAACATCTGGTGCAATAGATGGAGATACTCGGGGCAAAGATCTGCAGCAATATCTGGAGAAAACCATGGGAATATCTGGAAAAAGATCTGAAGGAATCTCTGCTGGAGCATGTGGGGGACGATCTAGACCGCCCTGAAAAACCACATCCTACAGATTCAACACTTGCTCTACTCGTGGTTTCATAACTGGCGAAATTCGTTGGCCCAACCACCATCGATTTGGACCCCAACCATCCCCCCCATGTCGACGGACACCCCCTCCGTTCGGGCGGCGTCCAACTCCACGCATCCAAGGTGGACAGCGACACGCGCAGGGAAAGCGCACACTACGGAAGGAGCAGGTTGCAGGCCCTACGGCGCCGCGGCTGACAGAGACAATTGCTAAGGAACCGAGAACCACGTGCGGAGACGCACCAAGATCGGCGTGTAGAGCTGCCACCAGCTTCAGCCGGGAGCTCCTTGCCGAGGCACTTCGGGGGGGAGGGGCCTAAAACAGCAGCCGACGCGTAGAGGAAGGGGCGAGGAGACAGGACAAGTCCAGACAAGACGAGTGTCACTTCTGCAACTGGGCCTGTCAGGAGCCAGCCGCACGATCCCTCTGCTAGCACAAAGAGCGGGCGGCCCTCGTGCGCTCAGGCTCTAGCGAGCTGCTGTGGCCACAGCTTCGAGCTCAGAAGCATCGGCATGCAGATTGCGGACAGGACGCGTACTCCAGATTTCGTAATAAAAGGGAGGGGGTCTGGACCCTCCAAGACAAGCCATTTCAGACCTCCCCCGTGGGAGAACCCTCCAAAACATCGTCCCCAGACCCCCCCAGGCCCTCCAAGATAGCCTGGAAGAGACCCCCCCCGAAATGAGACCCCCCTCCCTTTATTACGAAATCTGGAGTAGCATGGTCAGCACCTGGCCTGCAAGCAAAACGTGCTGAAGGTTCACCCTCCCCACGCCCATCAGAGCCCCCTGCCGAATGCCGCGCGAGGAGCCCAACATCGCCCCCCCAGACCACACATGCTGTTCCCACGGCCGCGCCGACGGCACGCTTGGTCAAGGAGGCGGTTGGGAATATGGTATTTAAAGGGGCCCCAGGACACACAAATAGATATACACAAATCAAAAGATCCCCCATATTTTTTAAAAATATTTTCTAGGTTTTTGTCTCCCCCCCCCCACTTCCCATAGTTTCCCATCTTTTTCCTGGGAATCGACGATTGATTGTGTCTGTGTGTGTTGTTCCCCTCCTGGAGTGTTTTGTGACACCGAGCTCACGCAGAACAACATGCAGGCCACGAAACACCGCTTCCTACCTTTTCAAATATGCGAATGCATCGAACGAGGACGAGACAGCGAGCCACGCGCTCCGTCGGTCTGGCCACGGACCGCGCCTCCCTGCAACCGGCCTTCCTACGTCGCCGCTCGCCGACGCACCGCTGGCGCGTCTCCGCTATCCGCTCCGACCTCTTCCACTACTCTGTCATTTTTCTTTCTTGTTTGTGTGTGTGTGTTTTCCCCTCGTCCCCTGCATCCTCCCTTGCTCATCTCGTCTGCGTCCGTCGGTCCTCCCCTACTCTTCAATCAAACATGTCCCCCTCCCTACTGGCGGATTTCGGACGAAACATTGAAACTAAAAAACAAAAAAAACATCAAACATAACCAACACATGCTGCAAACAATCGTCCCGAGACTATATGTTGACTATTTTCGCATACCCCCCCTGAGTACAGGCCCGACTTCAACCCTCCCCGAATCCCGCCCTGGCTTCGAGACCCTTCCGCAAAACCCCTCCGTGCTGCGTGCGCCCAGCCTCGCCGCCACAGCTTCGGAGACTTCTGGGGGGGACTGCGGATTGCCCCGGGGGAAGATAGAGTTAGGTCGGGCGTGCCCCCTATGCAGGGGGATTTTGGACGAAACGATATACAGATCCTCAACACACACACAAAAGTGCTCAAACATTGTCAAAAGAACGTCCCCATACTATGTGTTCTACTCTTCTTGGGCATTCCCCCATGTAGAGAGACAGGCCCGACGTACGGGCAGTCGTGGACGCGATGGGTATGTCGACTTCTCTCGAACGATCTCGAGCGAATCGTCGTTGGGGCTTCCCGGCGGATTTGGGAACCGCCTGCGGGCTCTCTTGGCTGCAGTGCGACCCAGGCAAATGGCAGAACGAGGCATAAGATGCCTTCACAGTCCATGGCTGCGGTCCTCACCAAACAGAGAAACTGAAAAGGGGAAGTGGATACGACTCCCTTCAGCAGAATGACAGTGAACAATGCCCTCACACACACACACACACACACACACACACGCACACACGCACACACACACACACACACGCACACTGCGAGACAAAATTTGCGTACGGGACTGTGCAGCCCATGGCTACGGTGTCACCAAACCCATACACACTGCAAGCGGAAAGAGACGCAGGATACCTTCCAGACATCTGGAGGCATCCCGAAAACATGAAGAACTAGATTGGAGGCCCCTTGGGCCGTCTCGGGACTGTTTCGGAGCCATCTTGGAGGCTTCTTGGGCGGTCTCAGGGCTGCTGTGGAAGGAACACGTGGGCCTCTTGGACCTGTTTCGACTGTGGGGAAGGCTGCAGGAGCGGGAAAGGAACAATCATGGAAACCAGAAAAAAGACTCACGGCCTGAGGCTGTCCGGACGGCACTATTGGGGCGCTCTTGGACCGTCTGGGAGCATCTTGGTAGAATGGAAACCAGAATGATAATGGAACTGCCGTTGAGGCCTCTGGAGGCATCTTGGAAGCGCGAACCAGATTGGAGCCCTATGGTGTCATCTCTGCCCTATTTCGGAGCCGTCTTGGAGGCCTCTCGGGACATCCCAGGGCAATGTTAGATCGGTCACGGGGGGCTTTGGGACCGCATTCAGCTGTGGGAAGCCTGCAACAGCGAGACACCGAAGAGCAGTGAAAGATCGCGATGGGGGAACAATGACATTCGCATGCTGAGGCTGCCTGGGTAAGCCTACTGTTAGATCGGGCATGCCCACCTACAGGTGGATTTTGAGCGAAACAATAATCCAAAACTATTCGGAAATAGCAACAAACTCAAAAGCACATTAAACAACAAAAAAGAAACGTCCCCAAACTATGGTTTAGACTATTTTTGACTGTTCCTTCTGTAGGGGGACATGCCCGACTTAAGCCTACTGAGGTGCCCTGTGCGCCGTGGAGGGAGATTGGGCAGTCTTGATGCGTCCTGGGCGCTCCAGGAGTGGTATTGGCAGACCCTTGTGGGCTACGAAAGGCTGCTTTAGTCGAAAGGCCTCCCTCCTCCTCCTCCGCCTCCTCCTCCTCCTTCAATGCAAACGCGGTCGCCTTCCCGTCCACGGGGCACCCTCTCGCCAAATGGCTGCGGGCCGCCCTCCGCATGTGCCTTGCTTTCCGTCAACGGGTGCACGGTGCGCAGAGGCTGTCCCGCGCATGGGTGCAGTGTGCCCAGAATGTGTCTGACCGTATGCACCCCCTAACGCAGCGCCGAGCCGAGCATAGCCCTGGCCTGCAATGAAAGGAAACGTCTTGCGGGGAAAAACTTCGGACCGCAGCAGCGTCCCTCCTGGGCCTTGTTCTCCCGCCGCTCGCCCCCAATGGCGCGGCAACGCACCGGGGTGTCGACGTCACTGCTTCCATTCCGTGCCCTTCGCCTGCGGCAGAGCGCTCCGGGACGACCGAAGGGTCCCTGGGAACGGGCTGGAGGCCTGGGGTCCACAGGATGAGAACACCAAAACATCGGAGGCAGGATCGAGGTGTGTGACGACGCTTGGCTCAGCGGGCCCCCCCCAAGGCCGCCAGGGACCTCCAGGGACTGCCTCCTGCTACTCCCGCCTCCCTCCTGCCATCAGTACCCCTGGATGCTCGGTCCTCCCTCCCTCTCCCTCCTCCCTCCCTCCTCATCCTCCCTCCTCCCTCCCTCCCTCCCTCATCCTCCTCCTCCCTCCTCCTCCCTCCCATCCTCCTCCTCCTCCCTCGTCCTCCTCCCTCCCTCCTCGCTCATCCTCCTCCCTCCTCCCTCCTCCCTTCCTCTTCCTCCCTCCCTCCCTCCTCCTCCTCCTCCCACCCATCCTTCTCCTGACCTCGTGGGCGCGTGCGCCCACACGCGCGCTCGCGCGCGCGGGTCGGCTCGCACGAGGTGGGTGAAGCAAAGGACCTGAGGGAAGTGAAGCACGTGGAAGCCCATTGTCTGAGGTGGGTGCAAGGACAGCGCCCGCAGCAGGCAGAAGGCAGCGGGCAGGAGGCAGCAGACGGCAGGCAGGAGCACAAGGAGGAGGGATAATCACGCGAAGCAAGAGAGAGAGGAACATATCTCTGGTGTTCATGTGGAGGCCCTGTTCTGCTATACCTGGGCCCCCTCTGGGCTGTCCTCAGCCGTCCTGTGTCCCTCGGGAGGTCTGACGCGGAGTCTGTTGAGCCTCTTGGAGTCAGTTTTCCTGAGGGGATGTGGCGATTTTTGCTGGATGGGGCTCTCTCGGGGGTTCCCTGGGGCCCTCTCTGGGGTCCCCTGGGGCCCTCCTGGAGCTGTGGTGGCCGTCAGGGAAGCAGCCTGGGCCGCCCGAGGGCCGTCTTGGATACTCTGGGGACCCCCATGGGCCGCGTGGGGGCTCTTCAGGAATGGTCTGGCGCCGTTTGGGGGCTCTCAGGGGGGGCCTTCGGGGGCCCTTTCGGGGACCCCGGGAAGCTCGGGCAACTGGGGGTCCACGCCAACCCGCCAAGGTTCCTACGGATTGATTTGGATGAGTATATACACTAGATCTCGAGGCCGTCGTGGCCGCCCTCGGTGGCGATCGAGAATCGCACTCGGGGGGCGACCGAGCCGTCCTGGCTGCTTGTTTTGTGGGCTGGCCGGGGGGCCCTCTCTCTTGGGGCTCGCTCTTGGTGGTCTGCGCCGGGGCTCTCGTGGAAGCTCATGGGGGCGTTTTTCGGGGCGTCGGAGGCCCGGGATATCGAGGACCACAACGTCCTTCGGATGACCTACAAGAGAGCAGCCTACAAACTACAGCATCTGCACCTCGAAGCCGTGCTGGTGGCATTGTCGGGGGCATGTGGAGGCGGCTCCTAAGCCTCCTGGGACCTGCGTGACGCGTCTTCGGGGACCTACTGGTGGTCATGGGGGCGTTCTTAGGGCAGAGGGCTCGAAATGACAGTGCGAGCGCCCGCTCTTGGGCCGCTCTTGGAGCCCTGTTGTGCGTCTTGGGCACCTCTTGAGCCGCCGCAGGGTCATCTTGGGGCTCTCTTGGGCACATCTTGGGCCATCTTGGGTTGATTTGGGGATGCCTCTTGGGTCGTCTTCGACTCTGCTGAAGCCACAAAGGCGAATAGAGCGTTACTGTGCGCTTGCCTATTAATCGGGTCCCTCTTGGGGTTCCTGTTGGAGGCTTCTTGGGGCGTTTGAGACGCCTCGTGAGCCGTCTCAGACCCCTCGATGCCGTCTTGGGGGCGACTCTGGAACGTCGTGGGCCGACTTGACGGCTGTCCAATCGCTTCGGAGGAGATTCTGACCCCCTATCGCTTGCCCGGCCCTTAGCACCCCCACTTGCGGTCGAGGTCGCGTCCTGGGCCCCCCCATGTGTACACACGAGGCGGGCCCCGCCCATCTTGGCGTGCATCCGGAGGCGGATATTTTTGTGACAGGGCGACACGGGCTCCACGAGGAGGCAGATGACCTGGAAAGCGCTCTAGAAACAACATGCGCGGGCTGTCCCCCTAGCAGGCGGAGCACGTGCGGTCACGCATGGGAGAGGGGGTGAAGCGGAGGATGTGTGAAGAGGAGCAGCATGAGCAGTATGAAGGCTCAAAAGAGGCCCAAGGCTGGCTGGCCAGCTCAGCCATTTCCCGATCCCTGGGTACACTGAGGAGGGCCCTCAAGTCATCTGCCCAGGCTACGTTCCATGCCCTCACAGGTCCATTCTTGTCTTGGCGGCCCTTGGCGATGCCTCGCGTCCCAACCGCCAGTTGGCGGCGTTTTTGACCTCCACCATGCCCCCCCGACCGCCACTGAGCAAGGACGCATCCAGTCCTCCTCCATCCCGTTTCCTCATGATTTATTTCCGCATCAGTAACGCCTCCCAGCCGCTCCTCCGGACGTGTTGGTAGGGCGGGCGGGCCAGGCATGTCGCGTGAGACTTCCTCGCCATGCATGGTCTTGAAGCTTGGAATGCGCAGAAATTTGACGGATGGGGGATGGGTCTCGCACAGCCGTCGCCACAACATGTGGCTCTCGCCACAACGCCGCGCACAGCCGTCTGAAAAGTTTGCAACGGCTTCAAGGATGGAGGGCAGTTCCTTTTCAAACTGTGGCCCTCGCCATAGCGCCGCGTCTGTTTTTCTTAAGATTGCAACCATGACAAGGACTCGTATGCTTGAAGGCCCAAGAATGCTCGGACATGATTAAGAATGGCCAAGAGTCAGCAATCACGTCTATTCGTGGTGCTGAAGTCCCAGGAATCGTGTCCTGGCACGGCGTTAGTTATCTCTGTGCGCAACGCTCACGGTCATCCAAAGCGTTGATGTTTCAACAACGGCTTCAGCACGATTTCAACAAAAAAAGAAAAAAACTGATCGGCCACTTCCCGCAATCGCAAACGACTTCTTGTAGGGACCGGTGAGGCGGGAACATGTAATGACTGTATCTTTCAACATTGTTGGTCCCTCTTTGCTTCACACCGGTCCTCTTCCTGCTCCTTTCCTCCCTGCTCCTCCACGCTTCGCTCCCCCTGACTCCCATAAATGATACCACGTATCCCAACCGCCATCGAAGACGTTCCGCTCCTCCACCCCAAACCGTCATCGGGTTCGAATGCCTCCAAGCACGCACGCGCTATTGTCAGTAGCCGTGGACTCTAGCTCCTCCTCCTCCTACTCCTCCTTCTCCTCCTCCTCCTCCTCCTCCTCCGCCTCCTCCTCTGCCTCCTCTTCCTCCTCATACCCCCCCCTTCTTGCTCCGCGTCTTTTTAATGTATGGCTCCTCTTTCTCCTTGCTTTGCTCCTCTCCTTCCACCTCCCGGATTCTTACCAGCCACACCCGACGACCCCCCCCTCCCCAACCGCCATCTGGCGATGCCGCATCCACCGCCACATCGCGATGTGCGGCGCCGCACGGGAACGGCCTCATCCACGCCTTCTCCTAGCATGCGACCGCAGGCTTCCGCATCGCACAAAACTGAGGGGCAACCATAAGGGGGGAACAGTAGGGGGTGACGCGTCGACATGGAATCGGCGAGACATCGCTGATAGATCGCCGATGGGCTCCCGATAGTGAATCCGCCCTTGCCTGGGCAGGTTGGGGCTATCGGGCCCCTATCGGCGATCCATGGGCGATTGGGGGTCGATGCATCCCCCCTTTGCCTATCCCCCCCTATCGTTGCCCCTGAAAAACGCGACTGGCGCTGGTTCCGAGAGTCGGCCGCATAACTGACGCGCTTGGCAAGTGCCCGCGGTCGACCCACAAGCGACTCTGGGGGTCTGTTGCGCACGCGTCACCGCCCGCTCCGTGCCCAGAGGGTCAGGACCACTATCCGATTTGGACCCACGAAACCACATCGAACAGGAATGAGGAGGGAGGAGGAGGAGGAGGGAGGAAAGGAGGAGCTGGAGGACGATTGAGTCATCCACCACGCGACCACAAATGGCCGACGGGAAAGTCGACCACAGATGGCCGGGCAACAAGAACAGGAATTAGCAAGCAGACTCGGGCAGCGCAGCGATCAATCTGGAAGATCGGGGAAAACGAAGACACGAACAAGCCCAGGAGGGAGGAGAGGACCGGGGTAAAGGCGGATTTTGGGCGAAAAATGAAAAATACCCGAAACATGCAAAATAATGTTCCGAAATTGTGTTAAACGTCGTCCCCAGAATATTTGTTGGCTCTTTTTGTATATTCATCCTGTAGAGGGACGCGCCCGACTTCAGACCAGAGGAGAGGAAGGAAGAGAACTCAGGATAAGATCAGGGAAGGGAAGGGGGGGAGGCGTAGGTCGGGCGTGTCCCCCTACAGGGGGGATTTTGGGCAAAAAAAATACTCAAAAAAAAACTCGAATGCCCGAAAATGGTTTCTTAAAAAATCGTCCCCAGACTTTTTAAAAATTCCCCCCTTGCAGAGGGACAGGCCCGACTTAAGGGGAGGCAGGATGGGCAGGCGCATCGAGTCGGGCGTTGGCAGAACCGAGTTTAGTGGGACCTGGTTCAGTGATGTGCACTGGGGGGCGCCGTTCCGCGAACCGGAACAGGCGCCACCCGGCAAAAAGCACCAGCTATGGCAGACCTGGCTCAGTGATTCTGGCCAGTTTAAGGGCTCCAGGGCCCCACTACTAACCGTTCGTCGGGCATGCCCCCCTACAGGCGGATTTTGTAGGACAATTTAAAAATACTTTCAGAAAATCAAAAAAATAAAAAAAATGTCCTCAGACAAATGTTGATCATTTTTTTGAATACTCCTCCTGTGGAAGGACAGGCCCGACTTGACTTACTCCTGCTGACAGGGTCCCTCGGGCCGGGCGAAACGGGGGGGTACCAAAAGGGGGGGGTTCAGAATCCGCTCACGTGGCAGATTTTCCCGGCGCCTCCCGGCGCCGGGGGGCGCCCACGCATCGAGGCATGGGCCCCTCGGCGGGGCCGAAGCCAGCTGCATGCGGCAGACCTCGTCACCCCCCCCTCTCCCTATAGCCCCCCCCCTCTCGTCCGGCCGGGGCCCCGCCGGCCCGCAGGTGGCCCTCCCCAGAGCGCCGCGCCTTCCCCCCGCTCGGGCGGGGGAGTGCGGGCGCGGCGGCCCACGGAGGGCATTCCGCGGGGGCGTGCCCCCCCTCGGCGCGTGTCGCTCTCCCCTTTGCCTGGGGCCGAAGCCAGCTGCATATGCAGCAAATCTCGCACCCCCCCTTTCCCTCCCCCCCTGTCGTCCGGCCCGGGTCCCCTTGCTCGGGCGATGCGGAGGAGGCGGAGGAGGAGGAGGAGGAGGAGCATGATGAGGAGGAGGAGGAGGAGGAGGAGGAGGGAGAGGAGGAGGAGGAGGAGGAGGAGGAGGAGGAGGAGGAGGAGGAGGAGGAGGAGGAGGAGGAGGAGGAGGGTCCTGGCGGCCCCGCGGCCGGCGGAGGGCCGCGGGGTGGGGCCCCAGGCCCCGTGGCCGGCTCGCCGGCGAGGGTCCCCCGCGCAGAAGCCCTCGGCGCCTGCCCGCGAGGCGCCCGCGGGCCCCAGGGCGCCTGCGCGCCCCGGACGCCAGCGAGCCCCGAGCGAGGGGGGGGCAGCGAGGAGGATTCGAGGTTTTCGGATTCGAGGTTCGAGGTTTTCGGACGTTTTCGTCGCCTCTCGGCGGTGTTCGAGCCTCGGGATGCTTGCCAGCAGCTGCGCCCGGTCGCGGGCGTCCCGGGGGGGCCCGGATGGTCCCGAACGCCCATTGGAGACCCGAGTTATGATCCAAAAACCAAATTCGGCGGCGAGCGAGGGGGGGAAGCGAGAAGGGGAAGGCCTTCTCAGAAGGCGGGGGGACTTCTCAGAAGCCCTCGCGCCTTCCGAGCAGTTATTGTCTGCCTTCGGGGACGGCTCAGGGAACTTCTCAGAAGGCCCGGGGACTTCCGAGACTTGTGGGAAGGCCCGCCCCTTCTCAATTCCCTCCCTCGCTCGCCGCCGACTGGGGAGACCCAGGGATCCAAGGCATGGAAAAAATCACGACGGAGGTTTTTGACAGTTTTCGGCCTCTGGGCGCCCTCACTGGGCCTCGGGGCTGTCAAAGAACGACTCAGGATGAAGAACCGGTCCTGGGGAATGGGTCGAGATGTCTGGGGACACCGTAATGAAAAAAAAAATCAAAAAAAACGGCATCGGATCTCTGTGGACAGCGGGGGCGAATAGCCTTAGGTCGGGCATGTCCTCCCACGGGCGGGTCTTGGACGAAAAATGATAAAGACAATGAAAGCATGCTCCAAAATGCCAAGAAGCATTTCGAAAAATCGTCCCAGACTATTGTTTTACTATGTTTGAATGTTCCTCCTGTAGAGGGACATGCCCGACTTCAGAATCGCCCAGGGGAGGAACGAACATATGGACCCCGAGCTGGCCCGATACGCAACACGCAACTCGTAGCGTGCTAGCACGGAGCTCAACACGTAGACTCTGAAAGCGTAGGTTTGGCGCGACACCTTCGCGAAAGCGTGGACCAACACGTGCCGAGCCAGCACGCAGCGAAGTAACACGGACGTTTTGAACAAGGCACGTGTTGCGTTTCAACACGGGCGTCTCAGGACAGCTATGCATGGACCCGAAAACGTTCTTATCTCCTGGGTGCGCATGCTCTACTTCCGCCAACTTCCGCTGAGCGTCCGCCCGCTTCCGCTGGCGGAGGCGGCCTCGTCTTACTTCCGCCGCCCTCCGCCGCCCTTCCGCCGCCTTCCGCCGCGGAAGAGATGACTACTCTTACCTCGAAGGATGTGGATGCCACGACAATGGACACCCTAACAGCCCTATCATTGATTACAAACTGTGTTTCAAGTGTCGGACACCTGCTCCAAACATGAGTTTCACGAGCGCTGCACCTTACAACAAAACAAATGCTTGAACACATGTTGCAGACCTCTGGAAATGATTCGGCAACACGCTTCCTCTCCATGGATCGCCCTCCAACATCTCGAGGGCGAGGCCCTCCTTGGAACGCCCCACGTGCATCCATGGGGCGCGGCATCCGATGGCGCGTGCCTCCGGCGAGGCTCCCGGGGCGAATGCATCGAAAAACGCCTGCCCCTCGGCCCTGCGCCCCCCATCGACGCCTCCGAAGCGACAGGGGGAGGGGGAGGGGGAGGAGGAGGAGGAGGAGGAGGAGGAGGAGGAGGAGGAGGAGGAGGAGGAGGAGGAGCAGGGAAAGGAGGAGGAGAGGAAGAGAGGAGGGAAGAGGAGAGGAGGAGGGGAGGAGGAGGAGGAGAGGAGGAGGAGGAGGAGGAGGAGGAGGACGAGGAGGAAGGATGATGATGAGGAGAAGGAGGAGGAGGGGGAGGAGGAGAGGGAGGAGGAGCAGGAGGAGCAGGAGGAGCAGGAGGAGGAGGAGGAGGAACAAGTGAAACATGGCGCGGCCCATCCTTGAGCAGGGACCGACCGTCCCGGCATTCCTATTGCCCAGCATGTTCCTCGAACCCGAAAATGTTCTAAGAACAAAACAAGGTTCTTAGAACATTAACCCGATGTGTCAAAACAAGACAGTCTCAAACAGAAATGTTCTAAGAACATCTCGTGCAGACCACAAAAGGTTCTTAGAACATTGTTTGGTGGGCCTAGCACGCCAGGACGCTTCGCCACTGCTTGAGAAGGAGGGGTGAACCATGGCGCGGCCCATCCCGGCGAAGCGTTAGCCTCACCTCTAGGCTGCCAGCGATGGCCTCATCCCGGCGGCCCCTGGAACAGCCACTGGGCCGCCGGGGTGGTGTTCAGTGGCTGTCGGGGGCGGTCTCGCCGGGCTGCCTCGCGCCCTTCGAGGGCCGCCGCTCGCTCCCATCGGATGTCCACGATGGTTTTTTCCCGTCCGGGCGCGCGGGCGGCTTGCTCGCCCTTCTGAGCGACTGCAGCACCTGCGGCCTGACTACGAGCTGCTGCTGCGCTGCGCCGTCTGTGCGCTCCTCCTCGTCGATCAGGAGGACGGCGCCGTCGTTGCCCTGCCCCTCGTAGTCCCGCGCGGTGAAGACACGGACGAGCAGGTTCTCGTGCATGATATCGAAACCGAGGCTGCCCCTCTTGGACTGGTGGCTGCGAACGATGAGGCTGAGCCCGTTCCTGGCGCAGAAGGTCTTGGTCACGTTCCACCCGAAGTTCATCGTCATGCCGCCCCGAGGCGAGCTGTGCACCCCGAACACGTTTGACCGCTTGTCGTCGTCCTCGATGGGGTCGGACCACAGCAGGTTGAACAGCCACACGTTCTGCGGGTCTGCCAGATCGGCCTCCCGAAGGGGGCGCTTCACCGCCTGCAGGTCGCTCAGCTTCCAGTTGCCGTCCCCGATGCCCCCGTGCACGACCAGCACGCTGCCCTGGATCAGGCAGGCGACGGGCAGGTAGTCGAAAGCGCTGTGGAAAATGTCGAACAACTTCGGCCCCATCTCGGCGCCCAGGCGCCGCGAGCACTCGTCCGCGAAGCCGTACTTCCGGTTCATGGACCGGTCCTCGTGGTTCCCGCGGACCAGCCACACCTTCTCGGGCAGCAGGCACTTGAGCGCCAGGAGCAGGCCCACCACCTCCAGCTGGTGGGCCCCGCGGTCCACGAAGTCCCCGTTGAAGACGACGCTAGGGGCGTTGTGCTCGTAGGGGGTGCCGTAGGCCCAGAAGAAGAGCAGCAGGTCACGGAGCTGGCCGTGGATGTCGCCGAAGACCCTGGCAGGGACCGTAGCCCGCGCCAGTGCTGGCTGCACGGTGCAGATCTTGCGGGCCCCGTTGGCGAGCAGGGCCAGCGTGTCCACGTACTGGTCGCTGAACAACTTCTTCAGCGTGCTGTCGCCTGTCTGCCACTCGCAATCCTGCTTGTCCTCCTGCTCTGTGCCGACAAACTTGGCCATCTTGACGGCCTGCTCGACAACAAGCCGCGCGCGCTGGCGCACCGAGCCCAGAACGGAAGTTTTCACAGTCCCGTATCTTTTCTTGTGCAGGGTCTCGTTCGCGACGTCGCCGAAGCAGAGGACCCTACTGTGCAGCAGCTTGCCGACGAAGACGCCCCAGGTGGCGATCACCTGCTGGCCCTTGGCCGTCTGGCTGAGGCTGACCTGGCTCAAGGCAATCGACGCGAAGGCCTCCGGCGGAGCCAAGGCCGAGGGATCGCTTCGCCCCGACCGGCCACCTCGCAGCGAGGCCTTGGAGCCCGTCGAAGACGCGGAATGGTCACTGCTGGCGTCGGAGATGGTGGTGCTGCTGACAGCATCCGCCATGGGCCGGTGGTGGAACACGTTGTCCTCCATCGGGCGGACGCGCACCCTCTTCTCCTCAAGGACATACACGTCGTAGCTGGTGTCGAAGGTCACGTCGAGCTCGTGCTGGCGCTTGCCGAGGACGCCTGCGTGCTGGCTGCCCGAGGCCTTGCTGGAGGCCTCCTTGAGGCCATCCAGAGCCTTGTCGGCCCGCTTCGGGGACCTGAGCGGCTTACCCTTGAGCCGCGGCATCAGGGAGATGCCAGACAGCACTCGCCTCATCCCTGACCTCGAGGTCGATACATCGGATGCCTTCGAGGGAGTGTTTGAACCGTGCTGGCCGAGGGCTGACGTGCCCACGTTGCCGACTTTTGGATTCGCCTCGCCGTCATCCGTGGCTTCGAAGAGCTCGCTTCCGATATTCAGCAGCTTGCCCAGGTGGTCACTGACCTCCAGGTCGCTGCTCTGGACCGGGGCACGTGTCGCCAAGCGGCCCCGCCTGGTAGTCACCGAGCCCACGCCTTCGCTGGCCGTGGCGGCGCGCTTCATCCTCGTCGTGCCGGCAGCCTCTCCGGAGGGAAAACAGCACACAGACACAACGAATCGTCGATTCCCCAGAGGATCTCTGGGAACACCTGGGAAGTGATGGGGGAAGACATATGAACCCAGAACGTGTGGGAAAAGATGGGGAGTCCTGTTCGTGATTTGTGCATTTGTTTGCATGTCCCAGGGCCCCTTTCAGCCTCTCCAGGCGAGAGGCCGAGCGCCATGGAGTGCACCGGATCCGAGGAGTGGCGGGCCCAGGCCCCGAGCGCGTCCATGGGCACGTTCGCCGCGGGCGAAGGGTGGCAGTGCAGCTCGGGCCGCCAGTCGCGGGCCGCAGCGCCGGCCGCCGCCGGGATGCTGGGAGGCAACTTCTGGGAGGTCTCCGAGGGAATGGCTGGCGTTCGGTCGGCCCTGTCCCCCTATACAGGGGGATTTTGGGCGAGAAGTAAAAATACACCAAAAATGCACCCAAAACACCACAAATAGTCGAAACATCGTCCCCAGACTATTTCTGGACTATTTTTGAATAGCCATCCTGTAGGGGGGCAGGCCCGACTTGAGACTAGCGGCTACTAAGCTCGACTCAGGGGGCATGAAGCCAGATGAGCAATTATTCACTGCGTGGGGATCCCCATATGTGCATCTCCTTGCTGGCGCTCCCTTGGTGGTGGGACTCGGTGAGGACGAATCTGGATTTAAGTGTGACTGAGCTGCCTCTCTCTCTGCTCTCTCTGCTCTCTCTGTCTCTCTCTCTCTCTCTGCCCTCTCTCTGTCTCTGCCTCTCTTTCCCTGCCTCTCTCTCTCTCTCTGCCTCTCTCTCTGCCTCTGCCTCTCTCTCTCTCTGCCTCTATCTCTGCCTCTCTCTCTCTCTCTCTCTCTCTCTCTCCTCTCTCTCTTCTCTCTATTCTCTCTCTGCTCTCTCCTCTCTCTCTCACTCTCCCTCTCTCTCTCTCTCTCGCTCTCTCTCTTCTCTTCTCTTCTCTTCTCTCTCTCTCTATCTCTCTCTCTCTCTTTCTCTCTCTATCTCTCTCTCTCTCTCTCTCTCTCTCTCTCTCTCTTTTTCGCTCTCTCGCTCTCTCTTGCTCTCTCTCGCTCTCTGTCGCTCTCTCTCGCTCTCTCTCTCTCTCTCTCGCTCTCACTCGCTCTCTCTCGCTCTCTCTCGCTCTCCCTCGCTCTCTCCCGCTATCTCTCTCTCTCTCTGCTCTCTCTCTCTCTCTCGCTCTCTCCCGCTCTCTCTCTCTCTCTCTCTCTCTCTCTCTCTCTCTCTCTCTCTCTCTCTCTCTCTCTCCCCCCCCCCCCTCTCTCTCTCCACTTTCTCTCTCTCTCTCTCTCTCTCTTTCTCTATCTCTCTCTC
>CAUYUJ010014721.1:0-2500 GCA_963575745.1 Prorocentrum cordatum
TAGTAGTAGTAGTAGTAGTAGTAGTTGTAGTAGTAGTAGTAGTAGTAGTACGTAGTAGTAGTAGTAGTAGTAGTAGTAGTAGTAGTAGTAGTAGTAGTAGTAGCTGTTGTAGTTGTAGTAGTAGTAGTAGTAGTAGTAGTAGTAGTAGTAGTAGTAGTAGTAGTAGTAGTAGTAGTAGTAGTAGTCGTAGTAGTTGTAGTAGTCGTAGTAGTAGTAGTAGTAGTCGTCGTCGGAGTAGTCGTAGTCATCGTAGTTCATCGTCGTGGTAATAGTAATAGTTGTATTTACATATCATAAAAACTAATACGAGAATGATGATGATCAGGGTGATGATGCTGATGATTAGGATGCTGCTAATCATGATGGCAAGTGTGATGGTGATGGAGATGGGGATGATGCAGATGCCGATGCCGATGCTGATGCTACTGAGGATCATGATGATGGTGAGGACGTCGACGACGGTGATGATGAGGATGATGCTGATGCGGATGATGATGATGATGATGATGATGATGATGAACTTGACGATGATGACGACGATGCTGATACTGATGGTGGTAATCGTGGTGGTGATGATGACGACGACGATGAGGATGATGATGCTGATGATGACGATGTTGATGATGATGACGACGATGATGATGATGATGATGATGAGTATGGTGGTGGTGGCGGTCTACACGATGATGATGATGATGATGATGATGATGATGATGATGATGATGGTATTGATGATGATGCTTATGAAATTGATAATGATGGTGACAATGATGATGATGATGATGATGATGATGATGATGATGATGATGATGATGATGATGATGATGATGATGATGGTGGTGGTGGTGATGATGATGATGTTTCTGATGTTGACGACGATCATGATGATTATGGCGGTGGTGGTGGTGGTGGTGATGATGAGGAGGAGGAGGAGGAGGAGGAGACGCCTCCCTCGCAGGACCCCTCGCTGGAGTCCCCCGCCCCCGTGCCGGGGCTGGCGATTGCGGCGCGCTTAGAGTAGAGCCGTTCAAGGGTGCTCAAGAGGAGGTCTCCTGGAGGTCTCTGGAGAGTTTTTCCTCCAGAGAGGAGGTATTCTGGAGACCTCCCTTCCACCTGGCGAGGGCTTCCCCCACCTCCGAGAGGTAGATGGGAGGTCTCCCGGACATCTCCCCTCCATCCCCTCGAGGTCTTCCCAGGGAAGCCTCGCCTCTACCTCCTTGAGGCCGGGGGGAGGCCTCCAGGAGGTGGAGGGGAGGCTTCCTAGATCAAGGGCAGTGATAGGGGGGATAGGCTCAGGGGGGGATGCATTGACCCCCAATCGCCCATTCATCGCCGATAGGGGCAAAAAAACCCACTCTGCCCAGGAACGTACGGATTTGCCATCAGGGGCCCATCGCCGATCTATCAGCAGTGTATCGCCGATTCCAGCTCGATGTTTCCCCCTCTGAGCTGGTCCCCCTCTCGTTGCCTCTCACTAGAGGCCTCCTCTCCACCTCCTCGAGGTCTTGGGGGCAGGGAGGCCTCCTTCCCCCTCCCAGAGGCCTGTAGGAGGGAGCCTTGAGAGAACGGGGAGGCCTCTGGAAGGTGGAGGGGATGTCTCCAGGAGACCTCGTCCTCCATCTCCAAGAGGTCTGGGGTGAGGACTCCAGAAGGTGGATGGGGAGGCCTCTGGGTGGCCTCCCCTCCCTCTCACCGCAGGCTCCAGATCACTAGTTGCCGAGACCTCCAGGAGGTGGAGGGGAGGCTTCCAGACCTCCCATCCACCTCCCGGAGGCTTCCTTTTGGGGAGGTTTCCGTCCCTCGTCAAGGAGGAGGTTGGAGGACGTCTTCGCTGGAACCACCTCCACCGAAAACCTCTCGCCAACAGATGGGGGGGCGGAGTGGGAGGGCGAGGAGGAATGCTGAGGAGAAGGAGCAGGATGGGCAGTAAGAACATGGTGGGGGGTCCACCCGCATGATCCCACATACGAAGGTTTTCTCAAACAAAAGGCTCCACGTGAAGGATTCACACGCGTGGTTCAACGCGAAAGCATGTCTAGAAACGAAAGCTTCCACACACACACACACACACAATTTCCCATGCACGCATAGCCCCACCCACGCAAGGCAGCACGCAAAGAGGGCTTGGCTATCCACAGACCAGGCTCACGCATAGGGGTTCCACGTTGAGAGATATTCCACTGAGGTTCCTGAAGCATAGGGGTCCACCACACACCCAGTGTTCTAGTGCGGGGGTGTCCCTGTAAAGAACTCTTTGTCCAAGATTCGAAGAGCATTCGCCCTCGCACCGTCGACTTTGCTTGGCGGTCGCGGTCTGTCTATCTATCTACACGTACCACCGTCGCATTGAGGCGTCTGCGCGTTCTATGTTAATATATTTGCCCAGCCTCTGGCGCTGTCGCACCTTTGGCTTGGCTTGGCTGGTGATCTTTATTTATCTATCTATCTATCTATCTATCTATCTATCTATCTATCTACGTTTGCCTCCCACCTCTCAGTC
>CAUYUJ010014721.1:7500-35000 GCA_963575745.1 Prorocentrum cordatum
AAGGGACGAGCATGTCGCTTTCGCTTCGGCGCCGCGCAGATTTCGCCCGAAAGTAGCGTTCCCGTCTTGACGCGACGCATATTTGTCGCTCGCCGAATGTTTGTGCCCGCGCGAGTGGGCGACTCGCCTCCCTCGCCCAAGGAAGTGGCCTTCCAGCGCGGGTGCAGTGCACGGTTCGTTCGCCGAAGCGTATGGAAGCGACAGCGGCAGTGGGGCCGCGTGAGAGCGGGCGAAATGCCGAGCTGGCCTAGACGCTGCGCAGCTTGCGAGTGAAAGTGGCAATGCTATGTCAGCGAGGCGCATGCTTCGTTGTCGCCGCGCCCATTGGAAGTTTTGCCGCTCCCGCCCCTGCGCGGCCCGCGTAGTTTTCTCTTCGCCTAGTCGTTGGAAGCGGTACCGCGCGCGAGCGCCTTCCGTTTAAGACATTGGGAACGCGTTCCAATCCCAATCTCAAGTTGTGCCACATTTCGTTTTTATGATGTGGAAGGGCGGGAGTCGGCGGGGCCCTCTGGTTCGCTCGACCTGGCTAACTTAACTTGATTCCTACTGCTATTCCTATTATAGTGTATTATGTTCTAGCCTACTCTCCTCGGCTCTATTCTGCTTTACTCTAATGTATTATGCTCCACTTTGCCCATTTACTCTTCTGCAGTTTACCGTACTCTGCCTTGTTCTATTTTATATATCCCATGTCTTCTACCCGACTCTACTCCACCATTTGCCCTGCTCTACTTTTTCAAGGGACTTACGCAAATTCGCCGACCCCCAGAAGAAGGACGAAGTCGACGGGGCCTTTGGCGGTCTCTTGTTGGCGTCCTGGGCGTGTCTCCAGGCTTCTGGGGAGTTTCTTGGGGGTCGCTGGCGGTGTGGGGATCTCTTGGGGCGGAGGGCTCGGAAGGTTCATTCAGGTTACTTCTATTGAGAATCTCTTGGGGCCCTGCTGGGGCTCTCTTGAACAATCTTGCGCGCCTCTTCGGCTGTTTGGGGGCCCTCTTGGGGGTTGCCTGGACCGTTTTGAAACCATCTTGGGGACCCCATGAGCCGTCATGGACGCTGTGAAGACCAAGAATGCGAATGTGCTCAAACAGTTTGTTCCCAAGGGGATGGAACGACTCTTGCGTTTCGGGGCTTCCTCTCGGCAGTCTTGAGGTCGTCGTCGATGTTTCCTCTGCGTGTTGGACTCCAGCTTGAGGGAGACGTTCGAGGTTTTTTGGGCCATGGTGTGTGGGAAGGCTCCGGAAACTGTTGAATGGTTTTTCTCTGTTTCTTGGCGGCTGTCGTGGGCGTCTGGGAGGCTTCTTCGAGGCCTCGTGGGAGCTTCTTAGGGGCCCCTGGGGGTTCTCGGGGCCATCTTTGGGGGAATGGCTCGAAATGTCTGTTCGTATTCCCACTCGGAGCTCCCCTGGGTCGTCTTAGGGGAACCCTGGGGCCGTCTTGGGGCCCTCTGGGGCAGTGTTGGTAGTCTCTTGGAGGCCTTATGGACCGTGTTGGGGCCATCTGGGGAGCACTTTGGGCCGTCTTGGACGTTGAAGAGACGCAGAAGACGGTTTGCTAAAAATGTACGTTTTCCTTCGGAATTGGGACGATTTTTGCCTCGTGGGGCCTTTTCGCTAGCCATCTGGGAGCACTCATGGGGCGTTTGGGAGGCTTCGTGAGCCGTCTCGAAGGTATCTTGGATTGTCGTAGGGCTACCATGGCCGTCTCGACTCTTTCTGGGACTATCGTGGCGCGCTGCTTGGGCTATCTGGCACCTCTGGGTGCTTTTCGGAGGCCCTGGAGGCCCCAGGGGAGCTCGTACCTTGGGGGGCGCGTAATGGGGGGGCAATGGATGGGGGGGTAGCGAGGGCTGCAGAAAAGGACACCTCGAGGGCCCCACAGAGGGCCTCTCGGGTCCGAAAAGGGCAGCGTTTTTCCCTTCACTTAACGCCCCCCCATCAATTCTCGCCTAAGTACCTCTTAAACGGCATGTTGGACGCCCGGGGAGGGGGGAAGGGGGGAGGGGGACAGCCAAATGTCTCACACGCCTTTTCGTCCCCGGCAGTCGGGGGTCGGCGGATTCATTTTCTCGAAGGGATGATATTGCTTCTCTACCCTGCCCCGACGTGGCCCTCCTTCTACTTTATTATGTTTCGCACGATTCTATTATACCATCCACCCTACTCTCTATTCTGCTCTAGTCTACCCTAGTCGGCCCTCCCCCTATTTTCCCGACTTCACCCTGGCCGAACCTACTGTGCCATGCACTACTTTACTCCACGCTGCTGTAATCCTCTTCTACTTTATTATGATCCCTAACATACTCTCGTCTTCTCTGCTCTATCATGCTCTACTATCCTTTACTCTTCGCTATTTTATCATACTCTTTACTACCCGGCTTTACTCCACCACCTACCCTACTTTGGTCGATTCTACCCTACTAGTTCTCTACCCGAACCTACTCCACTCTACTCTACTACTAGTCTACATCTGCTCTACTCTTTTCTAGACTACTATCATCAACCCTCCTCTGCTCATATTACTCTTACTACTCTACTCTACTCATCTTCTCTTCTCTACTGTATTACACCCTGCTCTACCCTACGCTACTTACTCTAATATGTGTGTCTTAGTTAGACGGTTCTTGGGCCACTGTCGGGACGTCATTGGAATAGCCACAGGAAGCCATTGCTGTATCAGAGGAAGCCAGTGCAACAGCAGAGGAAGCCATAGCAATACCAGGAGAAGCCATCGCAACCATTTATGGGGAAACTAGGTGGAAAGCCATTGCAACCGTTTGGGGCAAAATAGGGGGGGAGCAGTGGACCACTTCTCCATGGATGGAGCTAGGTCTCCTGTAGGCAAGCCTTGGAGAATATGGTTTTCAATGGTTCAGCCAGTGCGCGCACAAAGTTCCTGCCACTTGTTAAGACAAGTCAGCCGCCTTGGTAAAGCGCGACCAGCCATGATCTGAAATTGTTGAAACTACCAAGATGGATTATGTCGAAGTTTAAAGTGCGCTCGCGGCGGCGGCGCGCGCATCTGCTCCCTGTGTGCGTGTGCGTTTTGACAGCGGAGTATGAACACAATAATTTCTTACATGAGCGCATGTTCACCGCATTGTAGTACATGACAAGGAAGAAGGTGGGGGCCGATACCCGGATTACTTGGGATAGTATGTAAAATTCAATTCGACGATGGGGCTGACAAGTCTGGGCTCGGGGGGGGGGAGTGTAGAATATTTGCAAAGCAGGTGACAAGTGGCACTTCATACGAAAGTAATAGTCCCCACCGCGCTCCCGAGCCCAGACTCATGAGTTCGCTTTTTCGTATCACGATGTGCACGTGGTTCTGCCTCATCCTTTCGTTTTACAGCTTCACCGTCACCAGGTTCATCACCATCACCATCGTCGCCGTTGGCATCGTCCTCACCGCCGCCATCAACACCACCAACGTAATCGTCATCGTCGTTGTCGCCGACCAGTTTGGTTTTGCTAAATGGTTTCGGGTGGGTGGGTGGGCGGGATGTTCGCACGAGCGGTGGAATTGACTTCTTGAATACTGTCGGAATTAGTTCATTTGTGAAGATCCCTTTTCGGCACGGGTTCCTTCAGCAAGGACTCTGGAGTGAGGGTTCTTGATAAAAGGGCTCCTTCTGGGAAGGAGCCCATTTTCCCCAACAGTGCTTGCATGTAGGGTGCTTTCCCCGTCTGCAGTCTGCTTTTGAATATTCCGGGTTTTGCCACGTTGCCGCCCGCGTTGCTTCGTAGGCGCCTTCTGGGCGCCTCACGCTTAGGGGGCATGCCGAGGTTGCGCCACGTTGCCGCACGTGCCGCCTCTTGGGCGCCGCGTGGGCGCCCCGCGCTTGGGGGGTATGCCGAGGTTGCGCCGCGTGGCCGCCCGTGCCGCCACGTGAGCACCTCGCGGGCGCCCGACGCGCTGGACGGACATGCCGAGTTTGCACCACGTGGCCGCCCGCCGCCTCGTGGGTGCCTCGTGGGCGCCCCGTGGTCTGAGCTTACACGACACAGCTTGCACCGCGTAGCCTGCACAACGCTGGTCACACCGCACAGCTTGCACAACGGATGTTGCATAGCAGACGTTGCATCGCATAGCTTGTACCCCATGGCTTTCGCCTCCAGTCGCACCGCCTGGCTTACACGACATAGCTAACACCACCTCGCTTGCACCGCATAGTTTCCGCCTCGACAGATCGCATCGAATAGCATACACAACATTGTTTGCACCATATAGCCCACATCGCATTGCTTTCAACTCTACTACGCAATACTGAGCAATGACGTATTGTTTTGGGTCCACGCTGGCTCACATTAGTATTATTTCAGTGTGCGGTCCTTCTCTTTCTGTTTTTGCTGTATAGCTATTCGATAGTAAGGTCTTCTTAGTCAGGGTTTGTTTTGAGAAGACTTCTTTGATCAGGACCTCTCCAAGATGATACTCGAGTTGTGTTTATAGCAAGCATCTATCTCTGTCGCAGGTATATTGCGAAGGCCTGACGGCCGGTGCCGCCGACCCTGTTCGCAATGCGCAGCAAGAGGCACGGGCTGTGGGATGGTTTTGGGGAACGGGGAGAAGGACGAGAAGGTGGGGGAGGGAGGTGTCGTATCTGACCCGGGACTTCCCCGGGACTCCCCCGGGACCCCCCCCGGGACCCCCTCTCCCTCCCCCGGCGGGGAAGGGAAAGGGAAGGGGCTTCCCTTCGACTCAATTACGACGTTGCTCAAGGTCGGTACGGGGGGGGGGCGTCGTATCTGACCTGGGGGGGGGGTCGCTACCGCCCCCCGCTACCCCCCCCTCGCCTCCCGGCGGGGGAGGGATCAAAGGGAAGGGGCTTCCCTTCGACTCAATTACGAGGTTGCTCAAGGTCGGCTTGGCGAGGTTGCTCAAGGTCGGCTTGGCTGGAGCCCAGGGGAAGAGGAGTCCCAGGGGGGGGCGTCGTATCTGACCCGGGGGGGGGGTCGCTACCCCCCCCCCCCTCCCGGCGGGGGAGGGAGCAAAGGGAAGGGGCTTCCCTTCGACTCAATTACGAGGTTGCTCAAGGTCGGCTTGGCTGGAGCCCAGGGGAAGAGGAGTCCCAGGGGGGGGCGTCGTATCTGACCCGGGGGGGGGGTCGCTACCCCCCCCCCCCCTCCCGGCGGGGGAGGGATCAAAGGGAAGGGGCTTCCCTTCGACTCAATTACGAGGTTGCTCAAGGTCGGCTTGGCTGGAGCCCAGGGGAAGAGGAGTCCCAGGGGGGGGCGTCGTATCTGACCCGGGGGGGGGGGGTCGCTACCCCCCCCCCCTCCCGGCGGGGGAGGGATCAAAGGGAAGGGGCTTCCCTTCGACTCAATTACGAGGTTGCTCAAGGTCGGCTTGGCTGGAGCCCAGGGGAAGAGGAGTCCCAGGGAAAGGGAAGGACAGAGACGACGAGTACAAAGAATGACGGAGATGACGGCTCGAACGGAAAAGCCCCTCACACACGCCGACAGGGTCGGCGGATTTGGAGTATGTATTGCAGTCCTATTGTAGCTCTAGCAGGATGTTTTCAGGGTTGTATTTCTGAAAGGACTATACCTGGAGTTGTCGATCGAGAGCTTACACATCGCCTAAACACAAAACAAGTGCCAGGCTCATCCAGCCTCCCGCCCCTCCTGCTCCTCCTTTTCCTCTTCTTATATCGGATATGTCGGAGGAGGGTCATGTTACTGAGCCAGGAGAGAGAGAGAGAGAGAGAGAGAAAGAGAGAAAACAAAAAGAGAGAGATGGAGAGAGAGAGAGAGAGAGAAAGAGAGAGTCAGATAGGTGTGTGTCGAAATGAAGCTCAGAAGTCCACGAGCCACCTTTCGACCTGGAAGCGGGAGGGCAGGAGGGGCTGACGTTAGCCATTTCTGATCAAATTCTCTTGAGTTCCGGGTCGAGGGTCCGAGCTGGGCTCCGCACATAGAAAGGATCCCATGACACATCGCACAGACATTCCCTTCACGCGCGCGGCGGCCGCGCTCTGGCTGCTGACGCTGTACTCCCCTCTGACGCTGGGCATCGGCTTCAAGCCGGAGCTCAAGCTTGAGCTGCAGACCGAGCTCGGCCCAAAGACCGCCGGCGCCCACAGTCGTGAGGCGGCCCACAGCACCAGGTTGATGTCGGCCCAGGCACTGCAGTACTTCCGCGGGATCGAGAACGCGTCGTCGAAGAGCCCCCTGCTCCTCATGACCCTGAAGTCGAGCGAGGTCGTCTCGATCGGCGGGGACTTCATGCCATCGGAAGAATTCCAGAGCTCTGGCGGGGAGCAGAGGCAGAGGCAGGGCCAGGGCGCAGGTCTGCCCTGGGGCATCGGCTCGCCCCAGACAGGGAGCAGCTATCCGGTCTTCCAGTACTCGGGCATGCCGACGCTGGACTTTCCCAAGTCAGGCATCGAGTACAGCCTGGAGGCCGGGGGCAACCTCCAGTCCTTCAGCAGCGCCCGGCAGGACGTCAAGATCCTCACGCAGGTGCTCGAGAACATCACCAACGGCTTCTACCTAGACACCAACGGCGGGGATGGTGAGAGGCCGAGCAACACGCTACTGCTTGAGCTCACTGGCTGGCGCGGCCTCATCACGGAGCCTATGTTGTACACCTATGCCAGCTTGTGGGGCAAGATGAGAAAGGCGTGGATATTTCTCGGGTGCATGTCTCCACACGAAAACGCCACGAAGATCGGCTTCGATTGGTACGGCAACATCGACGAGAACAGCGGCCACCGGATCCACGCCTACCCCATCAACAGCTTCCTGGCCGAAATGGGAGGACTCTCGACGGTTGATTTCTGGAACCTGAAGACTGGTAATTATGAGGCGGAGGTCCTCAATGAAACTCTGCTTCATTCAGGAAGCAACATTGAGTTCGGTGTCGTCCTCGTTAGTTATGACGGTCGTGGTTCTGGCCTTGGCGACTCGTCGTGGGTTCAGCCCAGGACCAAAGCCGACACCACGGACGAAATCTGGGCGATCTTCCAGAGCGCAGGCTTTAATTATATTGGTGGACTGGACGCGTATTTGAACGACGACCCCACGCCGAGTTACGAGTACCGCGACCATGTGTTCGTCAACCCTGCTTATTTCACCGCGCGCAACATCCCCGTTCCCGGAACTGTCAAGGCGGCTCCCCCGCCACGGTTGGCGGTGATCGGACGGGGCTAGGACTAGGATAAATCCGTTCCAGAGCGTCCCGCGTTCTGGAACGCTCTCAGAGCGTTCTGGATTTCTTCGAGAATGCAGCGGCGCCGGAGACATCCTCCAGAGCCGCCGGATTTATCAGAGATTCCCGATTTATTCTCACTTGAACTTATCCTCGTCTCGGTTTCGCCTTAGGTGATCCCCAGCAACGCCAGGAGCTGGCAGTCGTTCTGGCACACCTGGGACGAGGGCCTCACTCACGACCAGGAGGTCGAGGTGCTCGTCAACTACATATCCAGGGCGCGGGCGGCCGCTGCTCCCACCGAGGGGGCGGCCAAGGCGCATCGCGTGGACCCGGTTCACCGTGGCCTTCAGGAGGGTCGGCTAGACGTAAGAGTGACCTTCTCGCCAGAGTGGCCTGTGGTGCGGGTCCCAGAGAGGGGGGTCCCCACATCACCGAACGCGATGCGATGGTTGCGTCTTGCGCGCTGGCGCTTGGGGCCCCTCCGCGGCTCCCCGAACGCCGCGCACCGAAGGCCACCTCCTGCCCCGAAGGTCACCCCTGCGTGCGGCCCTCAGGAGGGGGAGAGCCTGTACAACCCGATCCCGAGCTACAACCCCACCCGCCCGCCGCCGGCCTAGGCCTGGGCGGCAGAGGCCAGAGGCCCGAGGCCCGCCCTCTGGCGCACCCCGCTCGGAGCGTGGGGTCGGCGGGACTGACGGCGGAGGCGGCGGAGGTCTGAGGCACGCCGTCCCCGGCACGATGGGGCAGGGAGGAGGGGCCGGGAGGCCCGGGCGCCGCTGCCCTCGAGGAACAAAAAACGCACGCCGGTCGTTGAAGGAGGAGGAGGAGGAGGAGGGGCAGGGGGAGGAGGAGGAGGAGGAGGAGGAGGAGGAGGAGGAGGAGGAGGCAGCTCTTCCGGGATACCCAGATCCCAATCTGCCTTGGGCGCCTTCCTGCTTCAAGGATCGAGTTCACCATTTCGGTCCTCTTCAGGGGACCGGCGGAGATCCAACCTGCTTCCAACGCCTTGTTTTTTTCATGTTTCTAACACCATACTTCTTCCGACCGACGGGTAGCGGGCGAAGAACAGTATAACATACTTTCGACCGTCACTGGGGTCGCCTGTCCCAGGGCGGTTGGAAAGTTTACACCCTGGCGTGCCACCGTCGAAGTATAAACCTTCCAGCCGCCCTTGGACAGGCGCCCCCGACGGCGAACCAGTTTATTTAACACCGCTCTTCGCCCTTACAAAAAAGTCCCCCAGGCCCGTGCGGCGAGACGTGGCTCGAGAGCTCCTTTTGGCGAAGTGTGGCTTGACAGCTCTTGGCCCGCCGCTTCCCCCCGTTGCCCCCTCTCAGGGGCAACGATAGGGGGTGATAGGCATAGTCGGCGGCGAGCGAGGGGGGAAACTGAGAAGGAGAAGGCCTTCTTAGGAGGCGGCGGGGCTTCTCAGAAGGCCTCCGGCCTTCTGAGATTTTTTCCCCACATGCTTGGTGGGGTTCTGGTTTTCTTCCCTCCCGCGTCGCACCCGCGTCTTCTTCCTCTCACCTCCCCTCCGGCTCCTCCTCCTCCTCCTCCTCCTCCTCCTCCTCCTCCTCCCCCTCCCCCTCCCCCTCCTTCCTCCCTCACCCTCAGCACAGCACAGCGCAGCATAGCACAGCACAGCACAGCACAGCACACACATACACATGCACACATACACACATACACACATACACACATACACAAATACACACATACACACGCACAGCGCAGACAGCACACACATACACACATACACACATACACATACACACATACAAGCACACACAGCACACCTCAAACACACATACAACACAGCACAGCACAGCACAGCACAGCACAGCACAGCACAGCACAGCACAGTAGAACACACCGCAGCACAGCACATCACAGGCGTGGCACGGTCCCCGAGCGCGGCGTCTATGCGGGCCATGGCGCAGGGCATAGCAGGTGTGGCATTTTCTCGACACCATAAGGGGGTGCGCAGAGGGTGGTCCCCGAGCGCGGCGCCCATGCGGGCCATGGCGCAGGGCATAGCAGGCGTGACGCATGTAAGCGCCGCTACTGGGGCCTTCGGTGGAGCTTCCTATGGGGCCACGAAGCGCGTGAGGGGTGTACTGGGATGTGTGGCGGGGACTCATGCCGCCGCTGGGGCCTTCGGTGCAGCTCCTTATGAGGCCACGAAACGTGTGAGGGGTGTGCCGAATTGGGTGCGGGTGGTGACGCATGCGGGCGGTGCCACTGGGGCCTTCGGTGGAGCTCCCTATGGGGCCACGAAACCTGTTGTTGTGAGGGGCGTGCCGGGATGGGTGGCGGGGACGCGTGTGAGCGCGGCCGCTGGGGCTTTCGGTGGAGTTCCCTATGGGGCCACGGAACGTGTGAGGGGTGTGCCGAATTGGGTGGGTGTGGGCGACGCATGTGAGCGCCGCCACTGGGGCCTCCGGTGGATGATGGGGCCACGAAACCTGTGACGGATGTGCCGAAATGGGTGTGCGGGACGCATGCGCATGTGCGAGCGCCGCCATGGGCCTTCGGTGGAGCTCCCTATGGGGCCACGAAACGTGTGAGGGGTGTGCCGAATTGGGTGTGCGTGACGCATGCGGGCGGCAGCACTGGGGCCTTCGGCGGAGCTCCTATGGGCCACGAACGTGTGAGGGGTGTGCCGAATTGGGTGTGGGTGACGCATGCGGGCGGCAGCACTGGGGCCTTCGGCGGAGCTCCTATGGGGCCACGAAACGTGTGAGGGGTGTGCCGAATTGGGTGTGGGTGACGCATGCGGGCGGCAGCACTGGGGCCCTTCGGCGGAGCTCCTATGGGGCCACGAAACGTGTGAGGGGTGTGCCGAATTGGGTGTGGGTGACGCATGCGGGCGGCAGCACTGGGGCCTTCGGCGGAGCTCCTATGGGGCCACGAAGCGTGTGAGGGGTGTGCCGAACTTGGGTGTGGGTGACGCATGCGGGCGGCAGCACTGGGGCCTTCGGCGGAGCTCCCTATGGGGCCACGAAACGTGTGAGGGGTGTGCCGAATTGGGTGTGCATGCGGGCGGCAGCACTGGGGCCTTCGGTGGAGCTCCCTATGGGGCCACGAAACGTGTGTGAGGGGAGCCGATGTGGTGCATGACGGGCGGCGGGTGACGCATGGCACTGGGGCCTTCGGCGGAGCTCCTATGGGGCCACGAAACGTGTGAGGGGTGTGCCGAATTGGGTGTGGGTGACGCATGCGGGCGGCAGCACTGGGGCCTTCGGTGGAGCTCCCTATGGGGCCACGAAACGTGTGAGGGGTGTGCCGAATTGGGTGTGGGTGACGCATGCGGGCGGCAGCACTGGGGCCTTCGGCGGAGCTCCTATGGGGCCACGAAGCGTGTGAGGGGTGTGCCGAATTGGGTGTGGGTGACGCATGCGGGCGGCAGCACTGGGGCCTTCGGCGGAGCTCCTATGGGGCCACGAAACGTGTGAGGGGTGTGCCGAATTGGGTGTGGGTGACGCATGCGGGCGGCAGCACTGGGGCCTTCGGCGGAGCTCCCTATGGAGCTACGAAGCGCTGTACTGGGTGGGTGAAACGCAGGGAAGAGGGGGAGGAGGAGGAGGAGGAGGAGAGGAGGAGGAGGAGGAGAGGAGGAGAGGAGACGCGGGGACCGTTTCTTCAAAACGAGGACCCAACACCACAGGACCACCTGTCGCCTAGAAGGGCTGGTGGGATTTCAGACTGCATACCCGCGCGCGCACGCGCCGCTCTACGCGCGCCCCCCCCCTTATATATATATATATATATATATATATATATATAATATATATATTATATATATATATATATATATCGACGCCCGCCATCTTCGTCTTCGACGATGCAACAAAGGAAGCGCGCAACCACAGGGCGCGCCAAACCAAGCGCATGGTCCAAACAGTTCCAGCTCTCTCCGCCGCTCCCCCCCCCCCCACCCACCCACCCATCCCCGGGGGCCGCCGCGCATGGGGTCGGGCCCAGGACCCCAGGAACTGAGAAACATACCCGGGGGAAGGGGCAAGGGGAACGGAGGTGGGAGGCAGAGGAGAGGGGCTGCAGGAGGAGGAGCAGGATGATAAGGACGAGGCGGGGGAAGAGGATGACGAGGACAGCGGGGGAAGATGAGGAAAAGGACCAGGAGGAGCACAAGGAGGAGGGGGAGGAGAGGAGGAAGAGGAAAAGGAGGAAGAGGAGGAACAGGGCTTCGCAATCCCCGCCTCCCCGATGGGGCCGCGGGCCGCGAACGACCGAAATCTTCGGGGTTTCGCCCCCCCCCCCCCGCCGCCCCGACGCCCCGAGGGGGCCCGGGCCGCGAGCAACCAAGATCATCGGGGCTTCGCCCCCCTCGCCGCCCCGATGCCACGAGGGGGCCAAGGGTCGCGAACAACCGAGATCAGGGCTTCGCCCCGCCACCGCCGCCCCGACACCACGAGGAGGCCAAGAACCGCGAGCAACCGAGATCATCACGGTTTCGCCCCCCCCCCCCCCCTCTCCCCGCCGCCCCAGAGCCGCGAGGGGGCCACGGGCCGCGAACAACAGACCGCCACGGCTTCGCCCGTCGCCCCGACGCCACGAGGGCCCAAGGGCCGCGAACAACCGAGATCGCCGGGACTTCGGCCCCCCCCAGCCGCCCCGACGCCACGAGGGGGCCAAGGGCCACGAGCAATCGAGATCACGAGGGCTTCGCCCCCCCCCGCCGCCCCGACGCCACGAGGGGGCCAAGGGTCGCGAACAACCGAGATCAGGGCTTCGCCCCGCTACCGCCGCCCCGGCGCCACGAGGAGGCCAAGAACCGCGAGCAACCGAGATCACCGGGGCTTCGCCCCCCCCCGCCGCCCCGTCGCGCCCAGCGGGCCTGAGGGTCTTCTGAGGCCCCGCCGCGGAAACAATCCAACGCGGCCTTTGCGCGGGGCCGCCAGCGAGCGAGCCCGCTCGCGCTGGATATCGGGGGCCCCGAGCGCGATCAGCAAGAAATGAATGCCCAGGGCGCCCGAGCGCATGGACAACGCAAGAAAAACATGCGGGCGGCGCGACTCAGCTTAACCCGCCGCCGCGACAATCAAGCGCCGCGCCAAAAAAATGTTAACGTCCCGTTGTCTCAATGTTAGAATACTGGAAAACTCGTGTTTCATATTGATGTTTGCTGTTGTTTCCATGCGTCTATCCGGGCAACTGGACGCAAAGCGCGGGGGGTCGGCCACCCCCCGCGTTTTGTGACCAGTTGGGACCTCCAGGTAACAGCGGTTCGCCACAGCCTGGACGCCCACTCGGCGCGGCCCTTCCGGGACGACAAGAGCTTCGTGGCCATGGTGGTTAGCGCGGGCCTTGGCAGTGTCACCAACGTGGCCCTACTCGAGGAGCTCATTGCCGTTCTCGACGCTGCGGTTCCACGACTCCGAAGCGTTTTCCTGCGGGCCCGCGGCGCTCTCCGCACTGGTCTTCCCGCTGGCGCTCTTCTCGACCAGTGGCTCCGCGAGGCCCGGAACAGATGGGCGGGCCGGTCCGTGGAGCTCGAGTGCGAGTGCGACCCCCGCGCGCACGCGCGGCGCGCGGTGCTGCAGGGGCCCCGCATGGCGACCGAGATCTCCTTGGAGTGGGGCCCCGGCATCTACGTCGACGCACCTGGCAGCGCAGCGCTCGCGCCTGGCGCCCGCCAGGTCAAACGCGCAGAGATTCTCGTGCTCCGCCACGACGGCTAGTGGAGCTACGACGACTACGATGCCGGCGCCGCCCGGTGCAGCGCCGGCGGGGCGCTGGCCGCCGATGCGGTCGGCACGCGGCGCTCGCTGGGGGAACTGCCGCCGCCCTCCCGGCGCGCACGGTCTGCGGCGGCCCGCGCGGCACGGGGGGGGGCCTGCCGCGGCCGGGTCCTCTGCGCGCGCTGCGGGGAGCGCGAGGGCGCTCGAGGGGCCGTGGCCGAGCTGGCCGACGGGCGCCGCCCCCGGCGGGCCCACGGCGGCCGGCCCACGCGCCCCGCCCTCGCGGTGGGGGCAGCCCTGCAGACGCAGCGCCGCCACTGCGCCGCCGCGCCGCACGCGCGCGGACTGCGCTGCTGGACGGAGGCGCCCGCGGCAGCCCTGGTGCGGCCTCGACTATGGAGCGCGGCGCGCGGCTCCTGCTGCTGCTCTGACGCCGCGCCGGCGCGGCAATCGAGGTGCCGCCGCACGGCGCCGAGGCGGGCCTTGCGATCTACGGCGCCCACGAGCAGCACCAGCGCGTCCTCGCAGCCTTTCGTGTCATCGCGGGCGGCACTTCGCAGGACACGGTGCTGGCGCTCCTGCAAGAGACGGAGGCCACAGCGCTGGGGGCGGGGCCGCGCGCCCCGCCGGCGTTGCCCGCCGACGGTGCGCGACAATGGGGCCAGCGATGCTCCAGCGACCGGCCGCGCAACGGCGATGACCGCGACCATGAGCAGCACGGCCAGGCGCAGTGCGACCTGCAGGACGACGACCAGCCCCACGCGCCGCGGTGCAGCTTCAGCGCGACGAACACCAGCCACGGCAGGAGGCGACGACGGGCTTCAGCACCAGCGCGACGACAGGGCCCTGACCAGCGCGTGCGAGAAGGCTGGGCTGCGGCAGCGGCAGCGGGCCAGGGCGCTGCCGAGCGAGAGGCTGGTCGCGAAGCTGGGGCGCTGCGGATGCGAGAAGAGCCGGCAGTGGCAGCGGGCAGCGGAGCGGGGGGGGTTGGCATTGGCGGCGCGGCGGGGCTTGGAGGAGGAGCAGTGGGGCAGCACGGCAGTGGCAGCGCAGTGGGAGGAGCGAGGAGGGGCGGCAGCGGCGGCGGGCAGTGGGGGCGGAGAGGGGCGGCAGCGGCAGCAGTGGCAGCGCGGTGGGAGTAATGGGAGGGAATGGTGGCGGCGTGGAGGGGAGGGGCAGCAGCGACGGCCGGGCGCGGGCGTGCTTCCAGTGCCTGGGGGCGGGGGGCGCGGCCGGCGCAGCAGACGGGGATAGGCGCGGCGTGCGCCGTACGTGGCCGGGCGGGGCTGGCAGCCCCGTTGCGGGAAGTGCGGGGGGGGGGGGGGGGGCGGCTGCGGCGGCGCGGTAGGAGGCGCACGGCGGGCGGAGGAGGAGAGGGGAGGAGCGGCGGCAGCGGCGGCATTGGAGCGGGGCTGGGCGGCAGTGGCAGGACGGAGGAGGATGGCAGCGGCGGCAGCGGAGACGGGCGAGTTGCGGCAGCGGGCTGCGGCGCTGCACGGGAAAGCGCCCTTCGGCACCCTGACCCGCGCTTTGGAGAAGTGCGAACAGCGGCATCCGGCCCAATCGTTGCTCAGCGAGATGTGGGCGGCGAAGCTGGTGCCAACCGCCCTCAGGGGCTACGTCGCCTCGACCAGCGCGTGCGAGAAATGCGGGCAGTGGCAGCCGGCCCAATCGCTGCTCAGAGAGATGTCGGTGGCGAAGTTGGCGCCGACCGTCCTCGGGGGCCCCGTCGTCTCGACCAGAGCGCGCGAGAAGTGTGAGCTGTGGCAGCCTGCCCAGTCGCTGCTCAGCGAGACGTGGGTGGCGAAGACGGCGCCCAGTGTCTTCGGGAGCTACGTCGTTTCGACCAGCGCCGAGAAGGGCGGGCAGTGGCAGCCGGCCCTGACGATGCCCAGCGAGATGTTGGTTGCGACGCTGGAGGTCGAGCTCATGTTCGGCAGCCGGCCCCGACGCTGCTCTGCGAGATGGTGGCGATGCTGGAGCCCAACTTCACGCGCGAGAAGGGCGGGCAGTGGCAGCCGGCCCTGGCGATGCTCAGCGAGATGGTGGCGACGCTGGAGGTCAGGCGCGCGTTCGAGAAGGGCGGGCAGTGGCAGCTGGCCCTGGCGCTACACAGCCAGATGGTGGCGATGCTGGAGCCCAACCTCACGCGCGGGAGGGGCGGGCAGTGGCAGCCAGCCCTGGAGATGCTCAGCGAGACGGCGGCGATGCTGGAGCCCAACCTTCCCGCGCGAGAAGGGCAGGCAGTGGCAGCTGACCCTGGCGATGCTCAGCGAGACGTTCATGGCCACGCTGGAGGTCAGGCCCACGTTCGAGAAGGGCGGGCAGCGGCAGCAGGCCCTGGCGCTGCGCAGCGAGATGGCGGCGACGCTGGGGCCCAACCTTACGCGCGGGAAGGGCGGGCAGTGGCAGCCGGCCGCGGCGATGCTCAGCGAGGTGGCGGCGGCGACGCTGGAGAGCGGGCAGTGGCAGCCAGCCCTGGCGATGCTCAGCGAGGTGGCGGCGATGCTGCAGCCCAACCTCGCGCGCGAGAAAAGGGCGGGCAGTGGCAGCCGGCCCTGGCGATGCTCAGCGAGATGGTGACGATGCGGAAGCCCAACCTCGCGCGCGACAAGGGGGGGCAATGGTAGCCGGCCTCGGCGATGCGCAGCGAGTCGGTGCCGACGCTGGAGCCCAACCTCACGCGCGAGAAGGGCCGGCAGTGGCAGTGGCAGCCGGCCCTGGCGATGCTCAGCGAGGCGGTGGTTCCGACGCTGGAGGTCAGGCTCACTCTCGAGAATGGCGGGCCGGCGCAGCTGGCCCCGGCGCTGCTCAGCGAGATAGCGGCGATGCCGGAGCCCGACGTCGCGCGCGAGGAGGGCGGGCAGTGACAGGTGTTCCTGCAGGCGACGCTCAGCGAGAAGTCGAAGGCGACGCCGGAGGTCAGGCTCACGTTCGAGAAAGGCGGGCAGTGGCAGCCGGCCCTGGAGATGCTCAGCGAGATGGTGGTGATATTGTAGCCCAACCTCACGTGTGAGAAAGGCGGGCAGTGGCAGCCTGCGCAAGCGATGCTCAGCGAGAAGTCGGGGGCGATGCTGGAGGTCAGGCTCACTCTCGAGAAGGGTGGGAAGTGGCAGCCGGCCCTGGCGCTGCTCCGCGAGATGGTTGCGACGCTGGGCGGCAGGCTCACGCGCGAGAAAGGCGAGCAGTGGCAGCTGGCCGCGGCGATGCTCAGGTGGCGACGCTGGAGGTCAGGCTCACGTCCGAGAAGGGCTGGCCGTGGCAGCCGTCCCTGGCGCTGCTCAGCGAGATGGTGGTGATGCTGGAGCCCAACCTCACGCGAGAGAAGGGCTGGCAGTGGCAGCCGGCCATGGCGATGCTCAGCGAGATGGCGGCGGCGACGCTGGAGGTCAGGCTCACTCTCGAGAAGGGCGGGCAGTGGCAGCCGCCCCTGGCGCTTCTCAGCGAGATGGCGGCGATGCTGGAGCCCGACCTCACGCGCGAGAAGGGCTAGCCGTGGCAGCCGTCCCTGGCGATATGCTCAGCGAGATGTTGGTTGCGACGCTGGAGGTCAGGCTCATGCGCGACAGGGGCGGACAGTGGCAGCCAGCTCTGGCGATGCTCAGCGAGATGGTGGCGATGCTGCAGCCCAAACTTCAATGGCGAGAGGGGCGGGCAGTGGCAGCCGGCCCTGGCGATACTCAGCGAGATGTCGGTGGCGACGCTGGAGGTCAAGCTCATGTTCGAGGAGGGCGGGCAGTGGCAGCTGGCCCCGGTGCTGCTCAGCGAGATGGCCGCGACGCTGGAGCCCCACCTTCCGCGCGAGAAGGGCGGGGAGTGGCAGCCGGTCATGGCGATGCTCAGCGAGATGTCGGCGGCGACCCCGGGGGTCAGGCCGACGTTCGAGAGGGGCGGGCAGCGGCGGCAGGCCCTGGCGCTGCGCAGCGAGATGGCGGCGACGCTGGGGCCCAACCTTACGCGCGGGAAGGGCGGGCAGTGGCAGCCGGCCACGGCGATGCTCAGCGAGGTGGCGGTGGCGACGCTGGAGAGCGGGCAGTGGCAGCCAGCCCTGGCGATGCTCAGCGAGATGGCGGCGATGCTGCAGCCCAACCTCGCGCGCGAGAAGGGCGCGCAGTGGCAGCCGGCCCTGGCGATGCTCAGCGAGATGGTGGTAGCAACGCTGGAGGCCAGGCTCGCGCGCGAGAAGGGCTGGCAGTGGCAGTCGGCCATGGCGATGCTCAGTGAGATGGCGGCGATGCTGGAGCCCAACCTCACGCGCGAGGAGGGCTGGCAGTGGCAGTCGGCCATTGCGAGGCTCAGCGACATGGTGGTGGCGACGCTGGAGGTCAGGCTCACGTTCGAGAATGGCGGGCCGGCGCAGCCGGCCCTGGCGCTGCACAGCGAGATGGTGGCGATGTTGGAGCCCAACCTCACGTGCGAGAAGGGCTGGCAGTGGCAGCCGGCTCTGGCGATGCTCAGCGAGATGGTGGGTGCGACGCTGGAGGTCAGGCTCATGCGCGACAAGGGAGGGCAGCGGCAGCGATGCTGGAGCCCAACCTCACGTGCGAGCAGGGCGGGCAGCGGCAGCCAGCCCTGGCGCTGCTCAGCGAGATCAACTTCACGCGCAGGAAGGGCCTGCAGCGGCAGCTGGCCATGGCGATGGTCAGCGCGATGTTGGTGGCGACGCTGGAGGTCAGGCTCACGTCCGAGAAGGGCTGGCCGTGGCAGCCGCCCCTGGCGCTGCTCAGCGAGATGGCGGTGACGCTGGGGCCCAACCTCACGCGCGAGAAGGGCGGGCAGCGGTAGCCGGCCCTGGCGATGCATCAGAAGGAGGCGGGAGGAACGGCAGCGGCGGCAGCAGTGCCATGGAGGAAGGAGGGGGTTGGGGGGCATAACGGAGGCCCGCGTTTATGAGGTTTTCAAGTTGCTTTCTCTCCCTCTCTCTCTCTCTCTCTCTTCTCCTCTTCACTCTCCTTCCCCCTGGGCCTCGGCGGGCGTAACCGCCCCTTGCGTTTTTGACGGCTTCGGGATGAAAGGGTGCCCCCTGCAAAATGACAGCGGGCGTAAACCTTTGCAAAATGCAATAAAAATCGTTTTGTAATCTGCCACAAAAGGAATCCGTTTGTAATCCCCTACAAAAGGAATCATTTTGTAATGCGCCGCAAAAGGAATTCTTTTGTAATCCGTCTCAAAAGGAATCCTTTTGTAATGCGCCGCAAAAGGAATCCCTTTGTAATCGCTCACAAAAGGAATCCTTTTGTAATCCGCCACAAAAGGAATCCTTTTGTAATCCGCCACAAAAGGAATCGTTTTGTAATCCGCCCCAAAAGGAATCCTTTTGTAATGCGCCGCAAAAGGAATCCCTTTGTAATCCACCGCAAAAGGAATCCTTTTGTAATCCGCCACAAAAGGATTTCTTTTGTAACCGCTTCGGAAATAGACGGCGCCCTCCCCCCCGAACAAGTAAAGGAAAAAGAGGAAAAAAAGGGAAAATAGGAAAACACCTGTAAAAACACAGGGAAAAACAGGAAAAAATGCAAAACTATTGAAGAGAGAAAAGGAAAAATAGGAAAAATTGCAATTACAATAGAAATCCTTTTGTAATCTGCCACAAAAGAGATCCCTTTGTAATCCCTTACAAAAGGAATCATTATGTAATCCCCCACAAAAGGAATCCCTTTGTAGTCCTCTGCAAAAGGATTCCTTTTGTGGCACATTACAAAAGGATTCCTTTTGTGGCGGATTACATAATGAGTCCTTTTGTAAGGGATTACAAAGGGATTTCTTTTGTGGCAGATTACAAAAGAATTTCTGTTGTAATTGCAATTTTTCCTATTTTTCCTTTTCTCCCTTCAATAGTTTTGCATTTTTTCCTGTTTTTCGCTGTGTTTTTACAGTTGTTTTCCTATTTTTCATTTTTTTTCCTCTTTTTCCTTTACTTGTTCGGGGGGGGGCGCAGTCTATTTCCGAAGCGGTTACAAAAGGATTCCTTTTGTGGCGGATTACAAAAGGATTCCTTTTGTAGTGGATTACAAAGGGATTCCTTTTGCGGCGCATTACAAAAGGATTCCTTTTGGGGCGGATTACAAAAGGATTCCTTTTGTGGCGGATTACAAAGGGATTCCTTTTGCGGCGCATTACAAAAGGATTCCTTTTGGGTCGGATTACAAAAGGATCCCTTTTGTGGCGGATTACAAAAGGATTCCTTTTGTGGCGGATTACAAAGGGATTCCTTTTGCGGCGCATTACAAACGGGGTCCGTTTCAGGCGGATTACAAAAGGATTCCGTTTGTGGCGGATTACAAAAGGATTCGTTTTGTGGTGGATTACAAAAGGATTTCTTTTGCTAGCGATTACAAAGGGATTCCTTTTGCGGCGCATCACAAAAGGATTCCTTCTGAGGCGGATTACAAAAGGATTCCTTTTGTGGCGGATTACAAAAGGATTCCCTTTGTGATGGATTACAAAAGGATTTCTTTTGCTAGCGATTACAAAGGGATTCCCTTTACGGCGCATTACAAAAGGATTCCTTTTGAGGCGGATTACAAAAGGATTCCTTATGTGGCGGATTGCAGAAGGATTTCTTTTTATCACGGAAAGGAAGAAGCGGCCGCCTTATGAAAAACTTTGAAAACGCAGGCACCCGTTACGCTTCCGAGACCACTCCTCGGCGCCTCTCGGGGCCATCTGGGAGGAGATCGAACAAAGAGGGGGGGGCACTTCAATAGCATTGCCTCCTCTCCTCGTCCTCCTGCTCCTCCTACTTCTCCTCCTCCTGCTGCTCCTTATCGGCACGGCCCCAGGGCCTCCTCACAAGAGATTCGTGGTTCGGAATTTCTCGAGGGAGCCACCGAGCGCTCAGCGTAACAATTGTTGACGCTTCGCGCATCCCCACCAGCCCATCCAGAAACGACGCCCAGGCGAGTTGAGGTGACCAGGGAAGTGTGGGAGCAAAGAGGGGGACAGCCGAGCCGAGCGAAGAAGGGATGAGGAGACGGAGGAGGCTAGCTGGATGGATGGATGGATGAAGGAGTGGGGAGAATGGTGATGAATAGGAGGAAGAGGAGGAGGAGGAGGAGGAGGAGGAGGAGGAGGAGGAGGAGGAGGAGGAGGAGGAGGAGGAGGAGGAGGAGGACGCGAGGATATGAGACATGATTTCTATAGCAGTTTTGGCTTAAGCAATCAGTGCGCTCTCAGACAACGACAGCGATGTCGGCCAATCAGAAGCAAATTTCCCGCCAAAAGCGGCAATGGGCCGAAGCAGTGGCCGGAGGGAGAGAGTTCAAGCCGAAAGGCAAATGGCTCTTCGACCCCGAGAAGGAGGAGGAGGCCCTCCAGAAGGCGAAGAAGCAAAAGAAAGGGGAGGAGAAACACCAGCACTACGAGGGCGGCCACCACCAAAAGGAAGGAGAGAAAGAAAAGACGAAGGAGGCGACGGAGAAAAAAGACGAACAGACAGGGAAGCAGCAGGGCGGGAAAGAGGAGACCCAACAGAGCGCGAAGGCCCACCACTCTTGGGCGAAGCAGGGTTGGCGGCCCCTGTGCCGAGACTTCAAGAAAGGCTGGTGTTCCTACTGTGCGCGCTGCCGCTTCTACCACAGCGGCGCCGACGCGTCGGCGGGCAGCAGCACGGACAACGGGAACGGCAGCCGTCCTGCGTGCTTCCACTACAAGGCTGGGTCCTGCTCGTACGGAGAGAAGTGTTGGTACAAGCACGAGGTGGACGACGCGGGCCCTGCGGCCAAGGACGGCGAGTCCGTCTACGAGGGCAGCGACATCCCTAAACCAGGGGATCTTCTTCAAGAGACGCCCGACGAAGCAGCTCTCTCGGCGTCGATCGCCCAGTGGGCGGTCGATGCGGAGTGGGAGCTGCGGAAGACGAAGTCCGACAAGGAAGTCTGGTTCTCCATCGATTCCCACGAGTCGCGCTGGAACAAACCCTCCGCGAACGAGAATGCGAAGCTCGTGGAGAAGAGGCGCGACATTCAGAAAGCCGCCCGCATTCGCGCCGCTGGCTTTGCAGCCAAAGCGGCCGCGGTGTTGGCGAAGTGGGGCGTGACCATGGACGAGCTGGACAAGGATTGGGTCTTAGAAACCATACACACAGGGAGGATACTTGAAAGGAGGAGGAGGAGGAGGAGGAGGAGGAGGAGGAGGAGGGAGAACATTGGAGAAGGAAGGAGGAAGGGAGGAGGAGGAGGATGGAGAATGGCACCGCGCATTGTGTTATATATAGATAGATAGATATATAGATAGATAGATAGATAGATATGTGGATATGTATATATAGATCGATATATATATATATAGATAGATAGATAGATATAGATATATAGACATATATATATATACATATATATACATATATATATATACATACAGATATGTAGATAGATAGATAGACAGATATATATATATATATATATATAGATAGATCGATAGATAAATAGAAAGATAGATAGATCATATATACATATGATTCCCAGGAGGCTGAGATGGCCGACCGCGCGGAGCGTAACAGGCGCGAGCGGTGCCAGCGCAGATTGGAGAGCATCTTGAGAGGCGAGCAGTAGAGACGAGGGCCCTGATGAGCGGCCGCGCGGGATATAGTAAAAACAGGCCGCGCGGCGCTCGGCAGCCTGTCCCATGAACAGGCGTGAGTTGTAGAGGTGAATGCTGCGGATTAGCGGCCGCGTGGGATATAGTAAAACGAGCCGTGCGGCGCTCGGCAGCCTGTCCCTGGATTTGTGCGATCTGCAATCACACGTGTGTTTTTGTAGTAAAAACAACTGAATATAGAAGTTATATCGATTTCAGGGAGTTTGGCATGCTGACGTGTGTGTTGGTTTCCCTACAGGCTTCTACGTCCGAGAGATCTGCAGAGTTGCATGCGGAGCAGTATTCTCAGTCAGGAGGAATCGAGATAAAAAACAGCAAATACACGAAGTAATATTGATTTCTGAGTTTTCGGTGTGCTTGGCGTTTGTATGACTTTCACTACATATTTCTGGTTTTGAGCCGTCATCATCTGCACCGCCGAGAGCCCAAATCATCTTCATCATCGCAGTCATCATCTTCAGCAATATGAAAATCGTAGAAACGCGGGCCTCCGTTATGCCCCCCGACCCGGAGGGGGTTGAGGGAGGGGTAGCAGTGGCAGCGCGGTGGGAGGAGGGACAGGGCTGGGCTGCGCAGACCTGGCGGCCCCTCCGATGACGACGACGACTTGCGAGCCCGCGGTGGACGAGGGGGGAGAAACAAATCCCCCCGCGCCTTCGGCAATTGCCCCTCACCGAGCTGCTCCGCTCCCCGCGCAAAGACGGCACTGCCGCGCTCCGTCCTGGCCCCCCCCCTCCTCAGGCAGCCGGGCCCGCAGCGGCCCCGTTGGCCTTGGCTTCCTGCCCCCTCTGCTCTACGTGCTCAACTTCCTCGTTGGCGCATGGGGCCCCCGAGTGCACGTGGTCCAGCCTGTGCTCTCCTGGCCGTCGGCCGACTCTGTTGACTGCGTCCACGGTTTCCCGTCGACGGTGTCCACGTCGCTTTCGTGTTCACTCGACCTCGTGCTTGGGGCGTGCCCCATGCCCAGTTCCTGGTCAGTTCTCCTTAGACGTCGTCGAACTTGTTCGGGAGTGCGCGTGGCTTCCTTTGATCCGTTGGCTCAGGTTCAGTTACGGTGTTGATCGCATCCATCATTCCCCAGGCTACTCCGCTTGTCGTTCGCGTTCACTTTGTACACGGTTCGACGACAAGTGTCTGGATCAGCATTCCCTTCAGGAGTCTCGTTGTGTGCGAATTTGGTGGCGCCACTTTCATGCGCTAGTTTCGTGGTCAGTGAGTTCTTCCTGGCCTAGCTGGTGTCAGCGGTCCCTCGTGATGGTGCTCCTGGCTTCATCCTGATATCGCTCCCGCGCCATTTTGGCTGCGCCCCAACCTTGGTTGGCTAATTATGCGTGCGCTCGCTCCTGGACCTGTTTCCTGGCAGCTGCAGCCCGCGCCACTTTTTCCCATCCGGTCCGCTTAGGTGCTGTTTATGCCACCGGTTTGCCGGCGCGTTAGGAAATTAGGTTCGTGCGTAGCCCGCCAGACCCGATTGACGCCGCCTGCGCCTTCGCTTGCGGGTGCGACAGAAATCCCCACCAGCCCATCCAGAAACCGATCGCCAGGCGAGTTGCCTTAATCATGGAAGTGTAGAAGCATGCAGTGTAACAGCCGCCTTGGGCGTGTTTTCTCTGGGTTTTTAGAAGCCATCTAGGGTCTCTTTTGGGGTCCTCGCGGAGCCACTTGGGACACGTTTGGGGCCCTCCTTTTTTTTGTTTGGGGGGGGTCTAGGGGCCCTCTTGAAACTCTTTGGGGGGGGTCTAGGAGGCCTCTTACCATTGTTCAAAAAGAGGGGAGTAATAGTGTCAGTTCCCTCCATCGGAGGCTCAGCAATTGCGTTTTGGGGCCGTCTTGGGGCGTTTTTTGGGCCGTTTTGTGGCCCTCTTGGGCCCCAGTTGGTACTCTGTTGGGCCGTCTTGGCGCCATCGTGTGGCCCCAAGAGCCCATCGGAAGCGAGCATGCGAGAAGGCAAAACACAGTGATGTTCGTCAGGTTTGGGAGCAATTTGGGTCTCCTGGGGTCTTCCTTTGGCGGTTCGAAGGGCACGTGAAACCGTCTTGGGGCCGTTTTGGAGCTTCTTTGAGACATGTCGGAAGCCATGTTGAGCCACTTTCGGCTATCTTGAGCCATCTCGGAGCCATCTTGGGCTCTCTGAGGCCTTCTTGGAGCCATCTTGGGCCATCTTGGACGCTCTAACCGCTGGGGTCAATCTACCCGCCCAGCCGCAAGCCGTCTAGCTCATTCCCACCCGCTCTTCCCACACATAAGTAACACCCGAGCCTGGGCATGTTAAGCGGTCGTCTTTGGACGGACAGCTACTGGGAACCAACGCCGACCCCAGGTGCGCGACGGTTGGGCGAGGTGCGCCACGCGTGCCAGGGGCGCCACGCGCGCCAGGCGCCCTTAGGGCCCGAGCGTGGCAGGCACGCCTAGTGCGTCAGATGCGCCACGTGCTCCACGTGCGCCACGTATGCCGCATATTTCAGCCGCGCCAGGTGCACCACGTTCGGGGCACGTGCAGAGTGCTTCAGGTGCGCCTGCGCACGTGACAGCACACGTCGGGAAACATGTCGGCCCCAACCATCCTTGTCGAAAACCAATGCCCATCATTGTGTCTGGTGGGCCTGCGCACCGCAGGCCACGCGCCACCACCCCCGCCGTCCCTATTTAAAACCACTTGACAATGATCGCGGAGTGGCCGCGCACTATCTAGGTTTAGCCCGAGGTGCATTTTGTATTGTGTTTTGACAGGGACGCTGGCTCGTCGCACAGCAGGCAAAATGCTGACACCCCCGCCGTCCTCGTCAAAAAAACAGACCAGCGTGCTCGCGGGCCTCACGAACATGACCCAGCACTTTGTCCCAAAGTGTGCGGGGGGGCGCATCGGGTTGTTTTGCGCAGGTTCCGAATTTGGAGGCAGAGCGTGTTTGGGGGGATGCTTGGCGGTTGGGGGCCATAGAGTCGGCTTTGTTCCCGGTTGTTTGCTGGTCGCCTGGGGGAGGGGGTGTAGATTAATAGGGAACAGTGATCAAGACACCCTCCTAGATAGCAAGCCGTCTAGCCCACTCCCACCCGCGCAGCTCACTCCCACCCGCTCTCCCAACGCATAAGTAACACCCGAGCCTGAGCATGTTAAGCGGTCGTCTTTGGACGGACAGCTACCGGGAACCAACACCGGCCCCATGTGCGTAACGCTTGGGCGAGGTGCGCCACGCGTGCCAGGGGCGCCACGCGCGCCAGGCGCCCTTGAGGCCCGAGCGTGGCAGGCACGCCGGGTGCGTCAGATGCGCCACGTGCTCCACGTGCGCCACGTATGCCGCATACTTCAGCCGCGCCAGGTGCACCACGTTCGGGGCACGTGCAGAGTGCTTCAGGTGCGCCTGCGCACGTGACAGCACACGTCGGGAAACATGTCGGCCCCCACCATCCTTGTCGAAAGCCAATGCCCATCATTGTGTCTGGTGGGCCTGCGCACCGCAAGCCACGCGCCACCACCCCCGCCGTCCCTGTCTAAAACCACTTGACAGTGATCGCGGAGTGGCATCGCACTATCTAGATTTAGACCGAGGTGCATTTTGTATTGTGTTTTGACAGGGACTGTGGCTCGTCGCACAGCAGGCAAAATGCTGACACCCCCGCCGTCCCTGTCAAAAACAGACCAGCGTTCTCGCGGGCCTCACGAACATGATCCAACGCTTTGCCCCAAAGTGTGCGGGGGGCCGCATCGGGTTGTTTTGCGCAGGTTCCGAATTTGGAGGCAGAGCGTGTTTGGGGGGATGCTTTGTGGTGGGGGGCCATAGGGGCGGCTTTGTTCCCGGTTGTCTGCTGGTCGCCTGGGGGAGGGGGTGTAGATTAATAGGGACAGGGATCAAGACACCCTCCTAGATAGCAAGCTGTCTAGCCCACTCCCACCCGCGCAGCTCACTCCCACCCGCCTTCCCAGCACAAAAGTAACACCCGAGCCTCAGCATGTTCAGCAGTCGCCTTTGGATGGTCAGCTACTGGGAATCAACACCGACCCCACGTGCGCGACGGTTGGGCGAGGTGCGCCACGCTTGCCAAGCGCGCCACGCGCGCCAGACGCCCTTGGGGCCCGAGCGTGGCAGGCACGCCTAGTGCGTCAGATGCGCCACCTGCCCAACGTGCGCCATGTGCGCGCCAGGTGCACCACGTTCGGGGCACGTTCAGAGTGTCAGGTGCGCCTGCGCGCGTGACAGCACACATGAGGAAACAGGTCGGCCCCCACCATCCTTATCGAAAACCAATGCCCATCTTGGTTTCTGGTGGGCCTGCACACAGCAGGGCATTCGCCTCCACCCCCGCCGTCCCTGTCTAAAACCACTTGACAGTGATCGCGGGGTGGCCGCGCATTATCTAGATTTAGCCCGAGGTGCATTTTGCATTGTGTTTTGGCAGGGACGGTGGCTCGTCGCACAGCAGGCAAAATGCTGACACCCCCGCCGTCCCTGTCAAACATAATACAACGTGCTCGCGGGCCTCACGAACATGATCCAACGCTTTGCCCCAAAGTGTGCGGGGGGCCGCATCGGGTTGTTTTGCACAGGTTCCGAATTTGGAGGCAGAGTGTGTGTGTGTGTGTGTGTGTGTGTTTGGGGGTGGTGGGGGGTTGGGGAGCATAGGGGCGGCATTGTTCCTGGTTGGCTGCTGGTCACCTGGGGGAGGGGGTGTACATCAATAGGGAACGAGACACCCTCCTAGATAGCAAGCCGTCTAGCTCACTCCCACCCGCGCAGCTCACTCCCACCCGCTCTCCCAACACATAAGTAACACCCGAGCCTCAGCATGTTCAGTAGTCGCATTTGGATGTACAGCTACTGGGAACCAAAACCGACCCCATGTGCGTAACGCTGGGGCGAGCTGCGCCACGCTTGCCAAGCGCGCCACGCGCGCCAGGCAACCCTGGGGCCCGAGCGTGCCAGCCACGCCTGGTGCGCCAGATGCGCCACCTGCTCACGTGCGCCAGGTGTGCCGCATACTTCAGCCGTGCCAGGTGCACCACGTTCGGGTCACGTGCAGAGCGTGTCAGGTGCGCCTGCGCACGTGACGGCACACATCGGGAAACATGTCCGTCCCACCATCCTTATCGAAAACCAATTTCCATCATGGTTTCTGATGGGCCTGCACACAGCAGGCCATGTGCCACCACCCCCGCCGTCCCTGTCAAAAACCACTTGACAGTGATCGCGGGGTGGCCGCGCATGAGGGATGGTGGCCCTGTGCACAGCAGGCGCAATGCTGACACTCCCGCCGTCCCTGTCAAGAAACAATACGAAGAGCTCGCGGGCCTCACGAACATGATTCAAGACTTTTCCCGAAAGTGTATCTTACATTGTTTTGTGACAGGGGTGGTGGGGGGGACCCGCATCGGGTTGGTTATGCAGGCTCCGAATTTGGGGGGTGAGGGTCATAGGGTCGGCATGCTCCTGTTTGGCTGCCAGTCGTTTGGGGGAGGGGTTGTATATTAATAGGGAACAGTGATAAACCCCGCTCCCGAGCAGGAGAAGGAGGGATCCTGGAAAGAGAAAAGAAAACACTCGCTAAACCACCTACGCCATGAGGGGTGGTGGGATTTTCGGATGTCCACGCGGACTTCCTGGATCGGCGCTGGCCTCCCCCCTGGTAGCGCCTGCGGCGCGGCTCCTGGCGCACGGAGCGCGCCAGGGAGTCCACGCGATGCTCGCTTCACGCTTCGATGTCCCTCGCGCCCGACCCGACCTTGTCCCGGCAGGCTCGCCTATTGTTGTCTGCCCGACGCGACCCGCCCGCCAAAGCAATGGTCGCACCATGTGCGGCTTCGTGCGCGTCGCACGCAATGTAGCTTCTACAATTTGATGTCACGCCCGCCCGACCCGCTCCCGCCGCCCGTTAGGGCCCGCCCGCTCGGCCCACGGGGTGACGAACATGCATGTGCTGAGGCTGATGACCATGAGGATTTCGATGAGGCTGCTGATGATGCAAGTGCTTGTGATGGTGATGGCGATAATGAGGATGATGACGACGATGATGCCGCTGATGATCATGCTGAGGGTGGTGATGATGATAACG